>BMAW01080882.1:256999-292935 GCA_019974015.1 Nephila pilipes
ATTTAGAACAGGGGTCGCCAAACTTTTTTGATCATCGCCCCCTATATAATTTTTCGAAATCTCCATAGACCCCCACAAAGGTAATTTTCAGGTAATTAAAATAAAACTATATATTAGACTAAATATTTAATAAATCAGAAACAGTGAGTAAAGTAGCTACAGAAATCAGATTGTTTTCTGGTTTATTATTTTATTTTCTATAAAGAATATAATATTAAGTCAATTATAAAAATATTTTAAATTTTTACGTACGCAGTAAGATATGTGTGATTTGCATATTAAGAACTGTTTTTCCTTCGAGTCCCAGTAGACCCCCATTCGACCCCTTGGGTCAGATAGACCCCCTACTGTTGATAAATAGACCCCTAGGGGTCTATATAGACCACTTTGGCGACCCCTGATTTAGAAGGAATACTAGACATTCAACTGTAGAACTGAACTACGTCGGGAAACCCGATATGTCTGCTATGGTACACATGGCCCGATGAAATGCGAAAGGCTTAGTGAACAAAACAAAAAAAAAAAAAAGAAGTGTTGAAAGCTCATAGCAGATGTTTTTTGTGTCTGGATTAAAAAAAACACAGAACCAAAGATTTTAAGAAAAATGTTAAATGTGGGTTTTGTAATAAAAAACATTCGAAGGCAACTTGTTATTCATTTTACCAGAATAGACAAAGCGATTTCCTTGGTAAGAAAAAGTCGGATTCGCCTTGTGTTATTTCCACAATTTCACACATCTTATAAAGATCTAACATGATTTTATCTCAAAACTGTGTCTATTTTGATTCGAAATAATAATAAGCAGCACGAATATGAAATTTTTTTTATTTGATAACGGCTCTTTAAGAAGCTTCATAAATAAAGGTAAATATAGAAAAATGAAATAACCAATTATAAGGAAAAGTATCATTATCTGTTTATTCACTTGAAGATAAAACTGCTTTAGAATAAAAATTTAACATCGTTAAAGCAAAAATAGAAAATATTAAAGATCCTTATCTTAACATAGATATTGAATTATTAGAAACAGAAAGATAGTATTTCAAGTGCTATTATTTCACCCCTTAACTAAAGATTTACTAAAGAAAAAAAATTGAAATATTTGCAACTAGCTGATTACTGTAAGCAAAATGAAAGAAATTGATGTTCTCATAGTTGTAGATTTTTACTGTTCTGTAGTTACAGACAGAACTAAAAGGATTTCTAAAGAAGTAGTATTTTAGGAATCATTAGTTAGGTGAAGTTTACAAGGTAAAGTAAATAATTTTAATGATATATTAACGATGAAAGCGATTGAGAATGAAAATTTGATATTTGATCGATTACAACAGTTTTGGGAATAAGGAAGCTTAGTAATGGTAAATACCAAATAGAATTACTATGAAAAACCAAATTTAAAACATTTAATGGAAGACAATAAAGATACTGCATATGAAAGTTTTGAGAAATTAAATAAGAAATTTAAAATGAAGAATTCTTTGTTTGTTTGGGAATGATAAAGCAACAATAAATTTAAGAGCTTGTGATGCTTAAGCTAACGTAAACAAGATAGACATTCCTAAAATTATTGTTGATATATACTGGCCCAAACATATATCTGGACAATTTTAATTTTCTAATAAAATTCAGGCAAAATTTGATATCTTTTACGATTGATGTTACTCAAGCCTTTTTGCAGATAGAGTTAATTGAAGGAGACAGGGATGCTACTTGGTTTACATGGTAAGGTGATACTTATGATAATGAAAGCTTGAAAACTTATAGATTTACAAGATAATTGATCAAAGTAAAATCTTGCCCCTTTTTGCTTGCAGTTATAATCAAACCTTATCTTAAGAAATACATTGATAAATATTCTGAAATGATAGAAATTTTAAACGACAGCTTGTATGTTGACGATATAATATTAGGTCAAAAAAATTTAAAACAAGCTGTGAGAATAAGTTAAGAAAGTGTAGAAAGTTTTCATGTTGACAGTATGTCATTGTACAAGAGACACACCAATTCTATGGCATTGAAAGGCATTTGGCATGAGAAAAACTTTTAGGTACTGGAATACCCTGAAACTGCACCGATCAAGTTGTTCAGAATTTTTTTGAAAAAAGTGGATGATTATTTTTATTTTGATACTAAGCACTTGACAAATTTAATTTCATATCTATTAATACTAAACCTTTTCAACTATAAACCTCATTCCTCATATTTGAACCTGCCAAATTCTACGGTCCTTTTACTATTAGAATAAAAGGTTTAATTCAAAATATAAGGTGTGCTGAAATTTATTGGGATGATGAGTTGCCATATGACCTTTGCTCTAAATAGAAAGTATGGTATGAAGAAATAGAAAAATTGAACAATCTCATGATTTCCCATTATTATTTGGAAGTAATATTGCATATTGATGTAAAACAAATAGAACTACAAAGCTTTTAGGATGTTAGTTTAAAAGCCTATGATTGTGTGGTTTATTTAAGAATAGTTTTGAGAAATGGTACTTTTCAAACAGTTTTTGTTGCCTCTAAGAGTAGAGTTGCTCGTCTGAAATCACTTACCTTTTCAAGATTAGAACTTATGGGAGCACTTTTATCAGCAAAATTAAATAATAAAATTGCAAGATGTTTAAAATACTAGTTAATCCGTTTTCATTGGGCTGATTTTTATATATAACTAACTTTTGTATTAAGAATTTCTTCGACATATTTAAACTTTTCATCAAAAATAGAATTGATGACATTCTGAAGTTGACCCAAAGCAGTAATTTTCATTATTGTCCAGCGAAGGATAGCCTAGACGATCTCATTTTCCGAAGAACTGTACAAAATAATTTAAGAAATTCGCAACTCTAGTGGCATGGACCACCAGAGTTAACTTTTACAATCATCAAAATTTTGGCCTTTGGGCATGGTAGACACCAATTACAGAAGAAAACTCCAGAAATAACAGATTGCAGTTTTCTTTTTTTCATAACCGAAGAAAAGCATCCTTTCATCTTACCTTGGAACTCAAAACTCACAGAACGAAACGAACATGATCAAAAGCGAACATGATTAAATGATGCATTGTGGAGTTACCGACACTCTGACCAGCAATCAAAACAATTATTGGATTCCACAAGGTTGACAGCTTGTGAATAAAATTCTTAAAAACTGTCTTATTTGTAGAAAATATTCTGTCTTTCGGCATTTGTCCGGCTGATGCAGAAAGACAGAATTGTTGAAATTCCTCCCTTCTTTGTCTGTGGATTCTATATTGCTGGACCTATTTTGGTTAGATTAATAAGTAGAACTGAAAAATCGTACATTGCTCTCTTTACGGGAGCTGTGACGAGAGCCTTTCATTTAGAACTAGATTTCCATATGTCAACAGAAAATTTTTTGATGGTCTTTATAGGATTCATTTCAAGACGTAGACACTTTATTCAAACTGTGCAAAAACTTTTCAAAATGTATATAGATAACTTGAGTATATTTCAAGGATTAAAAGTTTCAAAATTTTAATGCGTGCAAAAGGATAAGCTGGAAATTTATCCCAGAGCGAGCATCATAATGGGGAGGCTTTAACGAGAGTCTAGTAAAATCTATGAAAGAATATTTAAGAAAAAATACTTGGAAAAGCTCTACTAAACTTTGAAGAATTGACTGCTATTTTGACAGAGGTTAAATGTGTATTAAATCAAAGATATTCGACTTACATTTACATTGGCTTGGAGGAACCAGAACCTTTCTCACCAGCACCTTTTCTTAACTTAGGACGAAAAAATCATGATTATCGACTTAATTTTATCGAGCCGATTGAAAAGAATTCAAATAAAGGTACATTACTGAAGAACATGTGTACCAAACCAAACTCCTAGAACATCACAGGAAAAGATGGAAAGAACATTATCTACTTAATCTGCGAATGGCCCACAACTCCGACGTTCCCAACACTAGTAAAGAGATAAAAGTAGATGATATGCTCTTAAAGGTATCTACGCAGTCTAAACTGTTATGGTAGCTTGGTGTGATAGAAAAGCTGCATAAAGGTCGAGATTTACATGTTTGTTCCTGTTTAGTTAAAGCTTCCAAAGGACTGTTAAAGAGACCTATATAAATATTATATCCGTTAAAAGTTGTCAACGAACTTAAGAACTAAATGCTTTGTTCCTGCATTTATTCTATTTAGTTATGAAATTTATTTATTTATTTAGTAATTTCATCATTTAATTAGCTAGAATTTTGTAACCCTTTACAATTTTTAGATATTTAAGAACATATTCACTGTTCTTCATTTCTTATTTTTGTAACACTAATTGAAAATGTTTTGAATTCTTTCTTTCTCTCTCTCGATTTAATAATTATTCTCTTTTATGTGAAATCTAAGAGTTTATATGTGGAGCGTGAAGAAATTATATCATATATCAATAGCAGTGCTCCTACTTGAACAGAACTTGGCAATAAAATGTATTTAGTAGATAGATTTTGATGTTAGATGGGAGTGGAAATGTCAAGCTCTTTCCCTTTGTTTGATTAAATTGAATGGCTAAATGCTAATTAAGATGCTATAAGTATATATAGTGTAAATAAAATTTTTATATTAATCAATTTGGAAGCGATTATAATTTTGCGCATTAAATATTGATAGAATTTAAATATATTAGAACGTCAGTTAATGATTATTTAATAAAACCACCTGTTTGTTGTGATAAGAGAACGCTTATATTTTTAAGTCTCTGAAGTTTTGTAGAAAAAAAATATTTATGAATATCATCCTTTGTGAAATGAATTTAAGTATTTCTTAATGTAAGCCATTTTTTTAGATTCTTAAGTTATCCGGACTCCTTTTGAGAAATCTGGTATTACATTTAGTAATACAATTTGCAAAATATCAGTGGTAATATACACTCTGTTTACTATTTTGCTGAGCTACATTTTTACTTTTTATGGTCGTTTTATTTCTGTATGAAATAAGTATTTAAATTGTATAACAGGTTTTAGATTAGTATTTGTTATTTAGGCTATAGGTAATTTCAAAAATAAACTTTTATGTGAAAAAAAGCTTCCACGGTAATCGTCACTCTGTTTGTAAGACAACTGAAACAGTCAGTGAACGTAAAATTGGAACAGAGGAAAAAATAATAGAGGAAAGCTTGAAAAAGAGAGAGAAAACAAAAAAAGTAAATACACTTGGTAATAGAATTTATAGTGTAGAAATAATTTCAAGCGTCATTGAAATATTGATGTGTTTATCTGAACTCTTAGAACTCAAAGAAGAGTCAAGTTTTAGTTTTCTTTCCAATATGCTGTTGAAATGCAAAAACTGTAGCTTTGTTCATGATTTTTCATCAGCTTAAAAAGAAACAAGATAAACGAAATAAATATTCAGTTTATATACTAGGTATGCGGTTAATTGGAAAAGCCATAATGTGCTTCGAAAAATCTAAGTTATACATTAAATATGTCATGTTTATCAAAGTCAACTTTCAGGAACTGTGAAAAGAAGTTGTTGAACGTTGCATCAACAATTACATAGGATTCTATGAATACTGCGGCTTCTGAAAGAAAAGAGAAAAATCATCAGGAAGAGGATTTAACAAACTGCGGTGTATCTTGTGATGGTACTTGAAAATGTCGAGGTTACACATCATTAAATGGGTGTGACGCAGATTTATCCATTGATATAGGTAAATTTATAGATATAGAAATTATGTCGAAGAATTGTTGCATATGTGTTCGAAACAAAAGATTAAATGTAACTCGTGATCACGTTTGTTCACAAACTTATTTTGGGTCATCATCTAGCATGGAATCTGTTGATGCATATTGTATCTTCGAACATTCTTGTCATTTGAGACAGCTGAAGTATTTGTCCTTTTCCGGTGACAGTGGCTCACAAGGTTACTCAGAAATGAAAGACACATATGGAAAAATTGGGTCACCAAATATTAGTGCATAGGGCACGTTCAGAAAAGTGACAGAACCCGTCTTCATAAACTAAAATCAAGTCGAAAAAGATTTGATCGGAAAGGAAAACTTACCGACAAATTTATTAATAAATTGGAAAATTACTATTGAATTGCTATTAGAAACAATGCCGTAATTTACCAGGAGTACAGAGCACTTTAATAGCGGCATTTTGTCACAGTTGTTCAGGAGTGGATAAGCCAATACATGGCCATTGTCCGAAAAGACAATTTAGTTGTGTATATATCAATGTGCTATTGATTGGGTAGAAGAGGTAAATGAAAAATGCAGATGAAAAATGCAATTGTTAATTCCACTAAATACACATACTTTGATTTATGTGATGAAAATTTATAGAAAAAATTTCTTCATGGCAAAACGCTGAATTTCATTGAATGTTTCAATGGTTTCTTGAGGAAAATAATCATGTAAGATATATTTGTCAACCATGAAGCATTTATTCTGGACACTTTTATATCTGTTATGCATTTTAATGGTGGTTATAAGGGAATTATAAACATATTCCATGCATTAGATGTAATTACTGGTCAGTAAGCAATTGATGCCTTTAAGAACTTTGATAATATTCGTATTGCTGACTTCAAACGACATTCGTTACCATCAGCAAAAATTGTTAGAAAAAATGTTAGAGTTGTAAGAAAATCAAATTAAAAAAAAAAGAGAGAGAAAGAAGGCGTGACTTACAAAAATGAGGGGGGAATGAGTTTATTTGATATATATATCTTTGTTTCCTGTTCAAGTTTTAACTTCAAATCCATTTTCTGGAATAATATAATTTTTAGTACATTCATAATTTTTGAAATGTGATAAATCAAAGGTCTTTTTCTACACCTAGAATAAATTTTGTTAAAATATTTTTCATATTATTCTTGAGAGACTGAACATGGAATTTCGTAATGTATGATTTATAAGTGGATTTTTTCACATTTTAATGTATAAGAATGGAGAAAAATTTAAGAAAAACACGTGTTGTTTTTTTGACTCATAATAACTCTGCGAATATTGTGAAATAATAAAACTCCTCCTTCAGGCTCTGTGCAGGTGTTATATCTATACATATGATGAATAACAATGTTATAGAAATATTTTTCATGAAAAGATAATATTTTGACAATATGCTATTTTTTCCTTATTTTATGGTAAACAATTGCATTAAAATTTTTATTTTGCTGTAGTAAATTTTTAAAACTATTTTTTATGTATATTCTAACTGAAATGTTTCTAAATATATAAAAAAATCATTTATTCGTTTTTTTAAGATCATGGTTCCTAAAGCAGTCGGATACCTTAAATAAAATTATAAGAAAACATTAATGATAATATTATTTTCTGGAAATTAAAAATAATGACTTTTCTTTTTTATCAATCTTTGATCACTTTGTCTTAAAAAATACCATTTAACCACAAATGGGATCATGTTTTCCACTGTAAGCCGAAATAACACATCACATACTTTTCATCTTCAGCATATGTATTATTTGAGTCAATGATCACGATACGAAGAGTTTCATAAATACATACGTAACTTTTGTAAATTTACTTTTCATTCTAAAATAATAGTTATTTATTGCTAGTTTAAGGAGAGAAATGCACATATTAACTCTTTCCTCTTATTTTTGTTACTCCATATATTTTATCTATGTAAAATCACTAATTTAGGTTTTACTAACTTATTGAAAAAATAGTAGTTCTTGAAACTTCGTTTTTAATTTACCTGTTAAGCTTTTTTAATGTTATATATAAAAACGTTTCATGTATCAATTATTTACTTAAGATACCTCCATATTAAGTTTATTACTTTTCATTTCTATTAACAAATATCTAATTAATTGGACTATAAACACACTGAAAAATCAGGTGCTTTCAACTGTCAGTGAAAAGAAAAATACAGCTCAAACCAGTAACATAAACTTCTTCCACCTTGATTTATGTCTTGAAAAAGAGTTAAATTAAATTAAGTCTCATTTACCTCTGCCACTTTTCCTGGTTGCTGTTTAAAGCAAAAGAAATTTCTCACTTGTATTTGACACGTTTAAAAGTTCTTATAAACATATGTAAAATTTTCCAAGTTGCAATGCCACTCTTCATTAGAATTAAATTTATTTCTCAGGACTGGAAAATTGCAAATGAAATATATTCAAATTATCACCCTTGTAAATGTGCTAGGAGTTATTTGAGTTTTGGATAAGGCATTATTGTGACATATGCTTTAAATTATATGAAGCTTACTTTTGTTTTGAGAACGCGGTAAATTATATGCAAAATACCAGCATTATACCTGTATCACAATATATCACAAGAGCAAAGATAAATAAATTAAATTAATTACTTCAAAGCTACGTCACTTGATATGTTACGAAATATTTATGTTATAGATATTTCAGAGAAATAAAAAAAAATTATTTTGAAAGAGAACGAATGAGCTTAAGTGTAAATGAAAATCGTCAATCAACTTAAAAAAATCGGAATACAATATTTTTTTATATTGTTTCTTGAGTTCGATTAAATTTCTAATTTTCTCTGCACATAATTTGAAAGACAGAAACAGTAATTTCTAGTTCATTGGAAAAAATTAAGGCATTTAATTTTATCTATTGTTAACTTATGGTTCTATATTAAAAAAATAATTTTTTCTAACTTTTCAATAGATACACAATTGCTGAAATATTTCTTTTTTGCCAGCAGCCGAATTTTCATTCAGGTATTAATAAAAGACGCGCGTGTATGAAGAAGATATAATTAATTTACTTCACAACAGTACATATTAAGTCAAACGTCTGAACTGAACAGTGAAACTTATAAGAAACTATTTTAGACATCAGATGAATTCAAGAAATCATCTTAAGTTGTAAATTAAAATTTGTTTTGATATTTTTAATGATTTTCAATCTTTTTCCAAAGTTAAATTTTTTCCCCTCCAGCTCTTAGTTTGCTACAGAAATTTCAAGGTTTTGAAGATAAAATATTTAAGCTAGAATGAAGATGGGAAATGAAGAGTGTAGTATTTTTTTTTGTCAATACTTTGCTGAAAATTGTCTCTCTTTCTTACGTATTAATCGATTGAAAATACGTTTTGAGCTTTCCTATAAAAATCCCAAATTATAAGAGCAATTTTATTAGATTAATATATCAGAAATAGATTATTTTCAGAAGTGAAACTATTCATAACACTACTAAGTGATAACTATAAATTCAAAAAAACGTAAAAATTAGATAATTTGTTTCTTATTAACAAGGATTTGATTTACATGATAAAATTACTCAACTAGGAAAAAGTACCTTTAATTTACAATTGAATTTTGATTACAATAAATGGACAGATTTTTCAGGTGCCAGGCAACTGACTCGCATTGTGTGCTGTTACAGAGGGTCTAAAATAAAACAATTGGCAGCCTAATGCAACTCAGGATCATCATAAAGTATATCTTACGCTATGTAGTAGGGACATTAAAACGAAATAATTTTAGTAGTCAGTGTCAAACAAGAGTCCTTTTCATTTCACTGCACATCAGAAGAAAAGCGGCTTTTGTCTGCAAGACGACGAAATAGGATACTTGATGAATGGAAGAAGGTTGTCTGGAGTGACGAATCTTTTCCATGACGTTAATGGTAAGGTCCTTGTAAGGTGCAAGTAGCACGAAGCCATGGAATCGGATCCAACATGGTTCAACCGTTCAAGAGCATGGGAGCGAAATCCTGGGTTGGTATACTTCTTTAATTCATAAGTTTCACTGAAAATACCTATTAAATACAGAACCTACCTCCATATCGTTCCTACCCCCCCCTTTACATTCAAAAAATTTCATGATGATCGTGGTTATTTTCAATGGGCAATGCACCCTTCTACTTGGCGGGAATGGTCTCGGATTGGCTTCAGAAATATCATTTAGGATTTGAATTGCTTCAATGGTCCCCTTCAATCATCAGACCCTAGACTAATTGAACATTTATGGGACGAGGTTGAAATGTCGGTTGAAAGCTCTATAACACCACCATCTAATATGAAAGAATTAGAGCTTCTATTTCGTTAGCATAGACTAATATTCTTCTCTTTTTACTGGTTTTCGCAACTTGTAGTCCCTATTTAAAATAATACTTGCTGTCATTCGAACCAGAGAAGTTTTTACTTGATATTAGTGGTGAGCAGTAGGATGTTCTTAATTTTTTATCCACTGAGTATATATATATATATATATATATATATATATATATCCACTCCAAAGTGTAGAACAATATTAAATTACGCTATCTTCATTTTTGTATTACTATAATTATTTTCTCTTGGTTTTTGATATGCTGCTTAAATTTGTTTTAATTAATGGTTTATATTTACACTGAACTAATGCTATTGGTATAACAGTATTTAAGTAAATGTTTAATATATTTTCAATATAATGTTTTGCTTATTTTTAACTTTGGATAGTATTTTTAATTTAATTTTCCCTCAATTTGATAATGTACTAATGTTTTCAATCAATTCTGTATTTTTTTTTGCTTTTAGTTTTGACTTCTAATAATTCACTTGAATAAGGCTTTTAAAAGTAAAATAATTTCATTTTGTGAAAGCTTTGTTTGTAGGTATGTAATCTTACGGATTCATTTTATAAAAAATGTATGATCGATGAAAAGTACGTTGTACACGTTTAAGGAAAGAATATCCTTTTCAAAAACAAGTTATTATATTTTCCATTGTATACTCTTTAAATATATATTTCTGGACAACGAAATTCTACAAATGAAATAGTCTTATTAGAATATCTTGTTCTTTTAATTAAAAACATAAATCAGATGATTAGCTACATACGACATATTTGTATTCACATATTAAAAAAGTTCTCAGAAATGTTACTATATTTACGTTTATCTTAGGTTATGATATTTTATTTTTATTTTTAAGAAATTTTTTTTCATATTCATTTAGGTGTATTTGGCTAAGGCTTTGAAAACTGAGAGATAGGATACTAAATTGGAAAAAATGTACACATTTATTCTAGCGATATAAGAAGCTCCCTTTTTTAATTCTAGAACCTGCGACCAAAATTACATAAAAAAAAAAAAACGAAACTTGGCAGACAAATTCAACACCATGTATTCACAAATCCTCCTTTAATATGCAAATTATTTTATAAAACCTATAATCTTATTTTCCTCTCTCGGAATATCAGCGGGAAAGAGAATGAAAAAAATATTAAAATCTTGATTAAGTTTTTGCGTAAGTCAGCTACCTATTTGGCACCCAGCACTGCTCTCTGTTCAAAACTAAAACAAAATATTAAAACAAAACAAAAAAGAGAACTGGATAAAAGATATAAGAAAAATTCAAAAAGAATCATACCTTGGATAAATCCCGAAAGAGAAGAAGCTCACTAATATATTCTGTTTACTCATAGAATACTTTATACGCAAAATTGCATTTGTTTGCTCCTAATGCTACACAGTTGTCTCCAAAAAAGAATATATTATTTATGCTTGTCTCCTAACGAAACAGTACTGATTGATGCGAGCATTTTTGCGTACTAACTTCTGACTTTCTTCGTAGGTTGCGCAGCGAGCAACTTGGGACAAATCCCCTGAGTGATGACAAGGAAAAGGATCTACATGAAGCTCTACCACCTCCAATACTATTCGAGCCCCCTCATCACTCGTGACATGTTGTATATCTCCAAACAAGATTAAGCCTCTGGCCCCTTTGGGAAATTACCGTAAAATTTCCCTTAAAACACAATAGGAGAGACCCAAAAGTTACGGAAGTAAAACAATGATAAAGGTAAAGCAGGGAAAAGCTCCAGTGATAGATAGACTGATAAATAATTCAAGTTTATATTTTGCTTTCGGATCTAACCCACGAGGAGTTGGGAAACTTAAACAGTCACGTAATTTCGACCTTGGCGTAATTGATATTTTCGCTTGCCTCTGTATATCTATATACATGGAACAGTAATTTATTCCGTTCTCTGGCTCTAAACTATCATCTCACCTGAGTTTAGATTTTTAATGCGTGGCTTTAAACGAAGGGCTTAGCTTCTGAACGCTATATCAACTGTAAGGAGAAGGATTTAACCTTACTTCGGCTCATATATTTCAGACTTCTTTGTTAAAGTCATTTGGGGGAAGGAAAGATGGCTTTGTGAGGTACCATTGATTCCCGTTAATACCTCTTCCACCGTTTTGGTTGGGAAAACTCCTCTTTTGATAGAACCATCGTGTTAGGTATTCCCATTTCCCGCTTCTGTACTTTTTCCCTCAGATTTTTAACCGTCTTTTTTTTCGCGGTGTAGGATTTCGTTATTTATGACGTCTAATCTTCTACTGAAGGAATATACAGTTTTCCACTTGAAAGTGAGAGCAAATTAATGTACATGTTTCTCAGGAAAATGTTAAACTTAATTGTATATCTCTTAAGAAAAAGGTGACACCGATTTTATTTTTGTTTGTATCGAATATTTAAAAATAATTTATATATTTTTATTTTAGTGCTTAATGTCTTATTCAAATTCATGCATTTATTCTTAAATTTTGTAGGTATGTAATTAATTTTAATTCCCCCCCCCCCCACAACTATTTATATTTTTAACTCTGCTTTCTTAAGTATATTTTCATAATATTTCTTCTTCGATTTAAAGACTAATAAAAATTGCATTTTCATACATCAAAAACTTTCAATTTCATAATATATTTCATAATAATATAATTTCTATAGATCTATGACTATTTCTATGAATCTATGATTAAAATATATGTATAAATTAGATACATCACATTTTTCCACGTTCGAAATGTATCGAACTATTTTATGTTCTGATCCATTGTAATAGATAATAATGGAAAAGGTGAATTTTTCAAAATTTAGAGCATCAAATGCATAAATATAATCTCTACAGCCGAGTTAGTGCACTTTCGTGATTCTTACAAACGTTTTAGTGACAGAAAATGATTCTTCAGGAAGGGTTTTTATTGGCTATTTTTTAAAAAAACTTTTTATTTTTTGTGCAAAATACACCAAAAATAGGTAGATTATAATGGATGTCTTAAAAATTCAAGTATTAAGTTTGCTTTACAACTCTAAGAAATTTTAATATTAATACATTTAGAAATAGTGACTGAATTTTTTTGAACTTAATCAGTGACAGAAAAATTAAAAGAAAGATGTTTAGAACTTCAAAATATGTGAAACAGTTTAATATTGTTTAATCTAATATTGAAGAATATTATTTAATCGAAAACTTAGTGAACGTCTTTAGATTTTCTCAGAAAGTTTAATTTAAACCTCGAACAGAACAATAATTGTCATTTCGGTTCTTGTGTCTCTCCAATATATTTCGTGGTAGCTTAATGTAATGGAATGACGTTCTTAATCTTTATAAGCATGCATACGTAGATGCAATCGGTTCCAATGATTGATGATGCTTCAGCTTATAGAGGAAAAGATGACAAGAGACGAACGAATGGTAAATCCAACATATTTTCTCGACTAAATAGTCTAGATATGGACATTTTAGCTTCTTGTTACTCGTATAAACTCAATAACATACTTAATTTAGCACAAACAGTTGATTTAACTACTAAGTGTAATGTAATTGACGACCTGTATTGATGATTTTAAGTCACCATTACATATGAAAAGAGTCAATTTTATTTATTTCTAAGCGTAACATAACAAAGATAATCTTATTAAAAGACTTCTTAAGGACATTAAATTTAATTTGGAGGCTGCTGTAATCCGATAGGTATAGCATCCCTTTGGGACCGATGAATCAAGAGTTTGAAGATTCATTCTACCCAACACCATTGCAAGGAGTAAAGAATTTTTGATTGATTGATTATTTATTAACTTACTTCATACAGTTAGAAGTAACACTAAGGCTATTGATTATGGGTCTCTTTATTCTGAACCTTGGTCAAGTGATGAGGACAACACCTGAACTGGCACCTCCCCGTCCAAATTTCCACACAACATTTACGAGGGGACTTACAACCTCGACAGATTTAAAGTGTATCATCCCCACTTTGCGGTGGGTCTTTATTGGCATCAAGCTCGAAC
Organism: Nephila pilipes; assembly: GCA_019974015.1. Taxonomy (NCBI): domain Eukaryota; kingdom Metazoa; phylum Arthropoda; class Arachnida; order Araneae; family Nephilidae; genus Nephila; species Nephila pilipes. The sequence goes on from BMAW01080882.1 coordinate 271,004, forward strand.
CCACGATTCAACGGAAGCAGCACTGGCCACGAGCTAGTGATCATGATCTCTAAGCTCCATTGGCCACAAGGAGTAAGGAAGAGTCAAAAACAAAAATATATCTTTTATTAACGCTATTATTATAACATTATAATCAAAATATTAAAGTACAATTGGTATTTTGGGTCTGATATGAAAAGAAATGAACATAAAAACAAAAACTTTGGAAGAATAGTTATTTACAATAGCTTATTTAATTTTATATAATTATAACATCAAGCATGGTTTATAAATAAAGGATTAGATTATTTCCTAAAATCCAGTTTTAATAAAATAAAGTAAATATCATAGTTTTGAGAAAAAATTAAATAAAGGGATTTAAATAAGATTGCCCCTATCCCTCCTTATAGTCCTTTGGCTGCATCTATATTCCGTACAGCCAATTAAGTTGTCAAACTCTAGAATGGGAAGCAACGCCCATTCATGAAGCAAATCCTTTTCCGCCTAATTTAAGGACCTCGGAGAAGACTTAAGGTATCCGAGGGAGTCCCATCTCTATAGGATTAAGGATCAGGGATCGGACTGACCATTCCATTCTCTACAAACCTTGACTCTCAAGATATTCATCAATTAATTTACACGGTAAGCTTAGGAATTTTCATCCTTTAGGCTGAACACATCACCATTAGTATCAAAACATAATATGATATATTTAGCAAGGATCTCGTTCCTTATATTTCACAGAAGTCAAAGCTCCTCCAGAAATCTGATGTAAGGTCGGTGTCAGGAAAATTTCATTTCAAACTTTGATTCTACTTCCAATATAACAGTGCCTTTAAAAAGTGTTAGTTTGTAGAATGTGATGCTTTGTGTGTTCTTTCCAGATCAGCGCAAGATGTGAATCACTCTCCAAAATAAAACGGGGCTTTTTATGAAGAGTACGGAAGCCCATCGGTGTCCTTTCCATACAACGCCCTGTCTTTTCCAATTTAAATGTGTACTTCTGTGCCGTTGATTAAGAGGGACGCACTCGAGATATCCGAGCTTTTCACTGTGAAGATGTCTCCTCTTTGTAGTAATAAATATTGCCACTCCTATTGCTTTAGAATGATCTCAAATGGGCCCAGACAGAGCAATTTTCCACATTCTTCAGGACGAAAGATCAAGATAGCAATTTAGAATAAGGGTTGTAACCATTTGACTTCCTAGAACATGTCTTCTGGGTACTGAATTTTCGGATTCAAAATGATACCATAGCATTTGAACCACTCTACGAAACATATTAAGATGTCAACATATTCGGAAATGCAGATGTCTCAAGATGTTTCCATTATTCCGATTAGTCACCTTCTTAATGACTTGGAAATTTCTCGACAAACGTCTTCCAGACATGGTCAACAATATCTTAGTACTAACAATTGAAGATCAACAAGCATAAAAAATTCTCACGCAATTAACAAATTGGGATATTTTCATTTTTCTTTCGATTATTATTTATGCTAATTTTTTTTAAATATAATGATTATTATAATTGTTTCATAAGTTTTAATTGAAGTTACTTTTGATCTTCCATACAAATCTTGTTTTTTACCTTTATTTTCATTCTCTTATTGTTAAGCTTCAAAAACTTCTTAAATCTAAGCTTTCAGAGACCAAGATATTATACCTTAGAATATTCTCACTCATCATGTAGAGTTTGAAGAATTAATCATTGCTCCAGGTCTTTTTTTCATTTGACCTTGACTCAAAATTACCAAGTACGCCTAGGATACTCGATTGTCTTTCTGTAATGGAGCATGAATTCAAAACAAACAAAAACAAATCTAATTTAAAACTGTGATTCTTTTTCAAATTTTACTAAAATTAATGTTGAATTTCACTTAATAAAGGTAACTAAGAAGTTTCTAAGAGCTTGCTTTTAATTTAAACTAATTTTAAATTTAAGATTTTTATTTTTAATCCTATACATTTAAATTACTTCATTTGTATAGCTTTCTTATGTATTAGTTAGAAGTATATATTTGAATAATTAATATATGAAAAAAACATTTAAAATATTCTGTAATGCTTAAAATGCCTTTCATAATAATGAAATTAATTATTCAAATTAATTCCCTGATAATCAACATTTGAGAGAAAAATATATATTATTAAACACAGAAGAATTTATTTTTAATTTCATTCTTAAGATTGGATTTTAATATGAAAAGAAAAGGGAATTTTAAAAATGTGAGATTAAAATTTCATATAGTAACATTTTGTTAGAAATGTATCTTATTTTTGTAAAATGAATTAAAATCTAATGAAAAATGTTCTTTGTGAAATCTGAATAATTCTTAATGAATTTCATTTATTTTTGAAGCTATGTCCTGGATTTGAAGTCAGATGTGTTAGCTGATAATATCCAAATTATGTAGCTTATCATTTACTAAATTTTTATTAAAATATCTTTATATTTCTTTTAAATGTAATTGTGCATAAATTATGCTGAAAGATTCGACTGTCGTAAGTAAATTAATTTCCATCTGATAAAATTATCCATTTTGAATAACATATTTTTATCTTCCACACAGAAAGGAATGAGAGTTTAAAGAAAGTATTTACAAGGAGTGACAAAGGAACTTATCCTTTATCTTTTCAAAATTTGTATTATATATATTTCTGATGAAAACATGTATTATCATTTTTAACATTTTTTTATTCATCGGAATTGCACTTGAGCTCTTCCTGATAACGCTTTTAATATTCTTTATAATTCACCGAACGTCAACGCTTTTTCTATTTAAGGCCAAAGATACTTTTTATTTCTCTGATATTTTTATTTCCTATCGATACTTTAAGTGAGATTTAGCATTCCTTGTATTCAATAAAGGATCTATTTCTTTTAGCGAATGTTTTATTCCTCTAGCCAGCAGGATTCGAAAGAAAATGCAAACTACTCACACGGAGCATTTGATTTTTCACGCTCTTAAACTGATCCCTTTTTTGTGTAAAAGCGCACGTCCCTAGTGTATTCTAAATTCTGAAATTTTTTATCCGTACAGTGTGGTCTTTATTATCTTATCTATTATGCATGCTAATTTGGAGGAATGAGTTTTACAAAATGTAGAGCTAAGAAATCCGAATAAAACTCTTAAAGAGGGTTTAAAGTAAAAAAATAAATAAATGCACTGTGTGAATTTTCGAACAACAGTATTTTAAGTTATGTTCATTTAATCAAATAATTCGGAAAAGAGTTATGCATAATTTTCAATCTGTAGCCATATTTGTAACATAAATTTACACTCATTTCAAAAAGGTGAAATTTAAATATAAATGTTTTGAAAAATTTGGTTTTGTTTCTTTTTTCTATTATCCTGATTAAATTTTTTTTGTTATTTCACGATGTTATAGCGTCTATTATAGTAATAAATTATGTTTTAGAAATTATATTGTGTGTACAAAAAACGTTGAAAAATGTAACTTCATTAAAAATGTTACAAAATATCTTCATTCATAAGCATTCTGTTGAAGTAATAAAATTCCTTTTTTTTGTTATATCATTTGTAATTTGAAATTTGCACTCACTTTGAAAACATGTTCTAACAAGATTGCTTGAAAAAAATTAACAGCATATACTTTTATCTTTATAATAAGCTTAATTTAAACGTTAATAATGATTTCTCAATGTTCAATCATCTTTTGCTTTCATAAATTATTTATTTCGGAATTGCATTATGTATGTAGAACAAACATATTTTGTGATGGAATTTTGGAGAAATATACAAAAAATATACTTAAAGTACAATAAAATGTATAAAAAAGTAAGTTAATAAATTTTATCATATTTCATTGCTAGAACATGTTTTCCAGAATTTCGTATTTTATTATTCGTTTTTAGAATTTCGTACTTTAGATCCCTAAGAGAAGTTTCATTTTCATGAGATCTTGTTTATTTAATTGATATTTTTTAAATTTATCATCTAATAATAATACTGTGTCTAAACTAGTTATGAAAATTTTCTACACGCATAAAATTTTTTAAAAAGGAAAATCTATATTTTAGTATCTTAAAATGCTTCAACTTAAAAAATCTAAAACACAGCAAGAAAGAAAAAAAAAAAAACGATATTGAAACAAAATATTCGGAAAACCAGTCTTGAGACAAAGACGGGGATAAAAAATTCATGAGAGCCAACACAAAGCCGTTTTAAACTTTAGAGCTCATTATATTTTAAAGTATTTTTTGGTTCAAAGGATCTTTTATTTTTCAAATTTCGTTCGACATTGTGTTTTGAAATCTCTTAAGCATTTAATTTCAAATAATTTATGTGTTAAATATAAGAATAATAAAACTTATGGATAGCATTCTTTTTCTCGAAATTATTGTCGAATTTTATATGATTTTTTTTCGATAACTGCCTTTCGTAGTACTGAAAATACCAATTCCTCAGGAAAGGTTTCATATATCATTAAAATACATACGGATCATTCATTCTGCAAATAAATGGTATAGAAATTTATTTTAGAAAAGGGGCGTGGAGCTTACATTATTTTTTAATAAGAATTAATGAAACTTTTCTTCTTAAGGTCTCATATTTTCCATTCATATCTGCAAACTAAAGATATTTTCTAGCTCTGTATGCCATCAAAGTGTCTATTTTGGTCATTATATTTAAAATATATGAATTTTATTTATATATTATCATACTAACATAAAATAGTTAACTTTATCTTTGTTGGTTTCCTCAGTGTTTTAACGTGCTTATAATATCGTAATCAACGTTTCAGAGCTTCCCTTATGATTCTGAGCTAAGAATTATACAGAGCTACCACCACTAATGTTCTAGACTTACTTATTACTGGGGAGAATCCGACGTTGCTTAGATCATGAATACAGACTGCATTGAAGATGACAGTATAATGGATTGTAAGTGCATAGCTTAAAGTCTTTGTAAGGCGAAACATAGGACTCTTAGGTAAGGCGTAGATACACTTGGCCTTGTGTGAGAAATCTAGTAGAGAAGATTTCATTGTGAGTAATGTAGGTGTGAATTTAGTCATTAATCCAAGCGGCTCAATATGATGGTATCAACTAATGTTAGAGTATAAAATCATTAAAAGCACTGTTTAAATATGTACACAAGTTTATCAGTTGCCTGTAGTAGAGTTTAATTTAAAATATAAATAATATTGCTTTCTAATATGATTTTTAAAACATTTTATGTAGCAAATAATAAATATAATTTAATGCATCACACATAGATATATCAATAGACGTTAAAGAAAAAGACATTTTAAAATTTTTATATACCCTGATCCTTCTTCTGACCATAGGTTCCGTAATTGTTTCAATATTGGGTGAAAGAATTATTTGATATTAGAATCATTATGGAGTTTGTTAACTAATAATTTTAATAAACTAAAGTTATATATAAAAGTAAGACATTAAAACACATTCATTGTTTAGTGTATTTTAATTTTATATTACTTTTCCTTTTAAAGAAAGAAACTTTCCCGATAAAGAAATACAAAACGTTTTATACATGAAGAAATCGACAATAGAAGTATTTATTTATACGATTAGAAAAATTCCTTTCCTCTGAATATTATCATGAGTGTAATACATTTTATACGCTCGTTATACCTTTCATAATTCAAAATTATATGTTATTGGTAACAAAGGCTTAGAAAGTTTAATACATTTACACACACACACACACACACACACACACACACACACACACACACACATATATATATATATATATATATATATATATAATTGAGAGATAATTGAAAAATGAAAATCCTTTAAAAATTAACAAAATGGAAAATAAAGCTATATAATATTACTAATAGATTAGGTTAGTGGTAATCTGTTTCAATGTTTTAATGATCAGTTTTAATGTTTTAATGATCAGACCTTCACAGTCAGATATATTTCTATAAAAAAAGGTCACAGCCTTATATAACCGAGCAAGTAAAACAATGAGGAAACACAGAAGTACCAGAAAACTTCTAATTTAAATCCTAATTCAAGGAAAACTAGAACATCAAAAATAACTAGCTCTAATAAAAAAAACATGCTGCTAAAAGTAAGAAATTAAACATGGAAAAAAACCCACTCACCTTTAAGCAACAACTATTTCACTACTTTAATCCTAATCTAAAGCTTGCCACTAAAAATCAAATCATTAAAGAAAATGATAGAATCGTCATCACTGAATCAAATTTAGAATTAAGAAAATAATCATTGAAAGTAAAGTGAGAAATATATTTTAACGAAGATTATTAAAAATGATTTATTACAATTTTTACAATTTTTTTAAGTAATTAATAAACCTAAGAGAAATTATGTACATAAAACAATAAAAGAAAAAAAAATTCTATTTTATAATTTTAAAAATTAATCTGTTTTATAATTTTGTTACTTCAAATTAGTCTTTAAAAAGGAATTGTGTCATCAGCTTTAACACATGTAGTATAAGAATTTATTTAAGTTATTTTGAAAATTTAAGGGCTTATTGACTTTTCTTAATATTACGTAGAATATAATTGAATAACATATTTACCAAAATATTTAACTTAAATTGGTAGCAAAGAGAAATGTACTCTATTCATAGAAAAAAAAAAGTTATCTCTCTTATCAAATGTATTTCTACAAACCCTATTATCTGCAACTTTTAAGTTAGTATTTAAATAAATTGTTGTAAATTTTTTTTTGTTAATTTGAATCAGATTTAAATAAGGAGAAAAAACATCTCGATGAAGAAACTAGTTTAAATCTATTTTGAAGAAGTATAAGATAATATGTATATCTGAAAAAAGGTGAATTTATTGTTTTTTATTAAATTCTTTTCGTAAAAAAGCAATTAAATATTGGCAAGACAATTACTGGAGGGACCCTACTGGGATATTCCTTTAATTTATTAGCATTTTCTTTATCATTTTAAAAATGGTAATTATCTTTTGAAAGAAGTTTAATTAAAATTTTAAATTTTCTATAAGATATAGAGCTCTTAATTTTTAATTTCTTAAAATGAACAAGAAGAAAATTGATCGAATCCTCTATATCTTTTGAATTAAAATAATCTTCAATGTCATAACTATAAATTGAGTAAATCTCTTTATCAATGAATGCTTTAATATTTTCATAACTACTTTTAATGGCATTATTTTCAAAACCATCAATATTTTTTTTTGTAAAATACTTTGCAAGATTTACACACATACATACACACGCACACATACACACATTTATAAACACGAGAGTGGTTCAAAAAGTACTTGTACTTGAAGATAGATGACATCAATAAGGTAAATTGTTGTTTCCAATTGGTGCTGCCTAATTTAAAATTGATTCATAAGCTAGTTTTGATTTGGAAATCATTTGCTGCCACATAAAAATATGACTGCTGCCATGCCGCCTGCAAAAATTAAAATGTTGGGTTGCTTTCGGTGAGTCTTTTCCAAAAAAGCTGAAGATGGTCTCATCGGTCGGAAAAATGTTTGATAAGAAAAGCGTCATGATCATAAATACGAGTAACTGAGACTTCTGTCTAGTGAGTCATGACGTTTACTAAAATCAAACCATTTTCGATGCTACGATTACCATCTCTTTGATTTTCTTTGGATTTATTGAATTACCATGTTAAATATATAGTTCTTCTTTCATAATTCGTCATTTCACCTTTCTTGTAATCCGTTACTTTTACCCATACCCAGGTTGAATAATTTAAAAAAAAAATTTTATGTGTTCGACTTCAGCGGAATAATGAAAGCAATCAATGCAAAATTGTGCATTTCTTGTAGCTTTAGTTATTTCATATGGTTCACACTTTAATTGGGTGTATTGTACTGAATTTTATGCAATAATACATAGTTTTTGCACTTTTAATGCATTATTTGTATTCATTTCCAATACTGTGCTGCTGTGTTCCCATATGAGCCACATTACCAAGAAAGTTATTATGCACACCCATCCACATAATAGGAAATTTATATTTAATTAAACAACAATGTTTTTAAAAACAGCAAAATTAGGAAGTTATATGAAAAATAAATTATAACAATATTTAAAAAATAACAACTGAATCAATAAGAAACAAGAAATAAGCTAAATCTTTAAGGTAGGTAGATAAAAATGGTAATCAGTAAAGTGAATGGAAGCACTTTACTCAAATTCAGTTAATAGAGTAGATTTATATAAAATTAAAAGAAAAGTAAACTAAATGAAAAATAAATAGGCAAATACTAAAAATAAAAATAAAAGTATAGTAATTTTAAAAATGTAAGAAACCGAAAATTTAAATTACAATTGAAAAAAAATAATAGATTTAAAGCTGTAACAGGCTATTAGACTATAAGGCTGGGTTGTTCTAGAATGATTCCCTAAAATCTATTCCCATAAGCAAAATATAGTATTAATATAGTAGTTATAAAGCAAAATACAAATGAAAAGAAGTTAAAAGAGATTCAAAATCATTAAAAAGTTATTAAGAAAAAAATCAAGATCAATTAAATCCTTCTGAACAAAATATAAAATAATTATAGGACAAAAATGTTATTACTGAAAAAAAACCCGCTTATTTTTTGACATGTACAATCACTACGTTTGAAAAATCTACCAACATGGTGTAAGAAATACACTCAAAACAAAATAGAGATTTATATATTATCTTTAAAGTATACTTTAAATTTAGAAATAATATTCACTTACATATTGAAAACTTGCAAATACAAAAATTGCAAATCAAACAAAGTCGTGAAAAAAATATATAACACAGAGTTAAAATAGTGAAAAAACTATAAAGATGACACTAAGATTTTTCAAACGGTATGAATAACTAGCTCTAGCTATTGCAATATGCTAGCATTAAATTCGAGAATCAAAAGTCAGTTGTTCTTTGAAATTTAAAAAATTAATAAAACTTAAATATATATATTATATATATATATATATATATAGACGAGTTACATATATATATATATATTATATATATATATATATATATACATATACATACACACATCCTTTTTTGTCACGTTTCTCGTTTAATTACGTATCTAGAACTGCATCATTGACTTTAGCTGTACAACTTCCGTCGGTACGAATTATGTTATGGTAATATCGCGATCCTTTTTTAATCACTGAATTAACAAGTTTATGGTGTTTTCCCGTTTTTCTCTGGTTTAAAACCCGTCACTAACCGGTAAGAGCTCTCGTCTCTCTCCTTCTCTTTTTGCTTTGCATTTGATAAAATGGCTCGATGTTCAACTCTATGTAAGATGAAAACAACTGTAGCTTTCTGTAACCAAACACAGCTTCTTGTAAAGTTTAAAATATTTGGTACTGGAATAAATGATATATTTGTTGGGTAAATTCAGGAAGAATAATCAAAATAAACCCTGCCACTCATAATAGATCTACTAAAGGGCACACAAAGTAAAAAAGATGTTTTGTTTTCGATATAGAAGTCAGCAGAATAGCATCCTATGTCCTTAAAACTCACCAATAACTACCAAAATTCTGAAAGAATATCAGGATATTTATCCAGGAAATTTATCTACCTTTTGAAATTTACATTCAGAGATCAATTGAAAAACTGTTAATCTGAGGTAAAGTATACAAATATCATCCTAGTGTATTGACAATTTCTCCTGTCTCTTGTAATAATGAATGTCATGTTCTTGCAATATTAAAAAATCTAATTATGTGCTGTTACCTTCACAACTGTTAAATCAGCGACTAAATTAAAATAGGGATAAAGGGAGAAGAACCTGAAGACGCTCGGAAATGGAAATATGTGCAAAGTTCATGAAGTAATTCACTACCAGATTCGAATTCTAAAGGATTTTACAATCCTCTACAAGCATTTCCGCATTTTACAGCTTCCGTTTATGAGGCAGTGCAATTACATGCCATCATCATCAGCAAATAAATAAATAAAAACCACGGACTTCACTTCAAAATTGGACAGTTAAGTTCAATAATATTATTTACAATACCTTTTGATATTAAATCAAGTATAAAATAAAAATTGTTTTTATGCGTAAATTTAACGTGTACATATATATATTTAAAAAAAAATTTGAGAAATTTTGCAAAAGTGTAAAGTGAATATATTTCTTTTTAAAAATAATTTGAGAATTATTTTGGGAGTTTAAGTTTCTGGATTGACAAATATTACATTGTGTGTTGTTTAATGTTGAGCATTATGCTAAATTTTAACTTAATTTCGCTTCGAAAATTTATTGTGGGGAATTTAACTTTAAAATATTAATTATTACGATAAAATGCTATTGAAATTGTTTTAAAATTAGTTCTTATTTGATGTTAAATTTTTTCTAAACATTTCTCATATTTATTATTTTTCTGCATAAATTAGAATTTGATGATTTTTATGATATTCTTTGTATAAAATGCATGTATTTAAGGTCAGGCAAAGTGTGAGAAATCAATTAGATATGAATGAATAATTAGAAACACAAAATACAACAAATAGTGGAAAAGATGTTGAGAAGTCTACAACACACGTTACAAACTCCATGCAGAACATGAAAATTAATGCTTGCCCTGACCGTTACATATTACCATTTGACCCAGATAATAGGATAGATATTAATTTGCGCTTTTAGTATTTTTTATCACTGTTGTCTGGAAGCAAACAAAGACAATGTGTGGAAAGAAAAAAAAATAGGTATATTTAAAGGAAATAGCTGTAACTGAATATGTCAGTAATTGCTTAGGCGCAAATAAATGGGAGGAAATATGTGAAATTTTAGTGAAACAGTTTTCATATGTAAATGATCTACTATTAGTGATTTCGTGAGGGTTAATTTAAGTAATTATAAAATTTTAGATGAGTATTATAGATTGAAAGTAAATATAGGAAGAGGAATAAAATTTGAGACAAAATTTATTCTGGAAGCATTAACTAAAGAGTTATGTAATGAAACCAAGAAAATTATACTAATTAATCTTCTTACCTCTTTAAATGATTGAATATCTGTCGTTTATAAAGTGGCAAAGGTGGATACGGGAAATTTACTAAAATTACAGACAAGTGAGAAGATAAGACTTCCTGTACTTCCAACCTATCAACATGTGTTTAGACTATGGTATCTATATAATTCATTTATACCTTTTTACTCGACTCAAAACTGCAGACAAAACTTTAGAACAAACGACGTACCTATACGAAGTTTCATTGGTGATTATGGGTAAGGCTAAGGTCCTACCACCCACCAACAAGGACTCACAATCAAAGTTAATTACCGCCTCGACCTTGTCAATTCTGTAAAAATCAAGATGTAATAAATTCTTATCATTGAGAGAATACTTGTAGGTTCAGAAATCAACCAAGAAATCAAAAACTGTCCAATCCTAATTATACCGAAACTTCATGCATGATTCAAAATGAAAATCTCAACTTGACTATTATATGTATCTGGACACTTTAACACTAGAAAACGCTTAAATGATTATTACTACATGTTTCTAAATCATTGAATTGCGTTATCGATACAGGGTCGACAATGTGATTGCTTATTAAAATCGGTGTGAGAAGCAAAACTTAGGTTATTGGCAACGGATCTCGTAATTTTGAACCTCAGTCAAGTGATGAGGATGACATCTGAGTTGGAACCTCTCTCTCCTAACTTCCACACCACTTCAATAGGAGGATTTTGAACCACAATAGATATAGATTTAACGTGCATCAGCCCCGGCTACACGGTGGATCGTTTGAGGCATTAGGGCTCAAACCCATGGCTTGGTGAAAACTGCCAGCCGCGAGTCTGTAATCATTACCACTAGGTCACTGGGGCCACCAGGGTTGACAATATCGATAATACTCGTTTCTCTGAATTTGTTTAAATAAACCGACTTGAGACACAGTTAACGATTGCAAACCTCATCATACAGCAAACTGAAGGAAAAACATCCAGTCCCAAAAATATGTCATTTAAATATAAAGATTGGTGAAATAAATAAGATCATCAAGATGCATGTTGTTAACACTGATTTACCATAAGCTTTGAAATGAATGTAGATGAATGTAGATTGTTTCACTTATTAATAAACTGTGAAATTTGAACATATTTCATAATAATAAGAAAATGAATTAAAATCACAATTAATCAATGTTGTAATATTAGTTTACATGGAAATTATTGTTTTAATGTAAATAAGAACAAATATAATGATTATGTTACTAGTACAAGAGAAAATAAAGACGAAAGTAAAATAAAAAATATAACTGTCAATATTATTTACAAATATGACCATATATTAGCTAAAAATAAACTGATGCTGGATGTATTAACAGGAAACCTCCACGCATTTTGAATTGAATTCAGATCTACCCGTATCTCTGAGAGCATATAGAAATTCTACAGCGGAAAAATTAGAAGTAAAAAATAAATTGATGATTTTTTTTCAATCAGGCATAGTTTGTGAAAGTAATAGCCCTTACTTAGCTCTGCAAAAGCTTTAGCATATAAGAAATACGAGAGTAAAATGACAAGATTATTTGTTGATTTTAAAAGCTTAACTTTATTATACGAAACTGACTCAGATCCTTTAAATCAAAATTCATAGTTTATTGGATAAATTAAGTAGAGCAAATGTTTTTCTACACTTGATTTGACTTTAGGGTATTTCGAATTCCAAATCATGGGTGAGGATATTGAAAAATTAGCTTTTAAAATAACTTTTGGATTATTTGAATGGTTAAGATTTACTTTTTGGAATTAAAATGCCTCTGAAAAAATTAATAAAACCATTCGAACAATTTCGGATAAGTATAGAGGTGATTTTGCTTGCAACAACTGTCATGATTTGTTAATCCTCGTTTGAAGAAGATATTTTCAAAGAATAAAAATTTGAAAACTGTAAAGGAAATCTGAGAAAATGAAAATATAAGTTAAAAAAATCGAATTGTAACTTTGCTCAAAATGAAATTAATTTCTACGATTATGAAGTAAAATCACACCAGATTACCCCAGATCATCCAAATGTAGAAAGTATTAAAAAATTAAAACTTCCTAAAATGTAAAAGAATTTAAAAAAAGATTCATTAGTTATTACAAATTAATTAATGGCTGTATTAATGTACATCAGAAACTTATTAAAAATTATGCTAATATTAGAAATACTTCAAGCAATTTACTCAAAAAAAAGTTCTTTGGCATTGAATTGAAAAATATCAGTAATCTTTTTTAAAAATATCAGTACGACTTCACGAAAAAAATTATACAATAACAGAATAATTTTCGTCAATAGTGAATCTTTCGATAAATTATTTCACTATTTTCATGGAGAAAAATTGGCGTTTCATTTAGATTATCAAGCACTTGTTTTGCCTTAAAATGTGAAAAAATTAAAGGGTACTTTATCCTGATGGTCATTAAAGTTAAGAATGTTAATTTATGAAATTAAATATAAACAGGAACTACTAATGTTGAAGTTGATATGTTATATGGAAACCCTGATTTCATTGAACACATAGCTCATTTATAAGCTATTAAGGAAATTAAAACTCATCAAAAAAGAGGAAAATAATAATAGTAAATAGAAGAAATTGAATAATACTATTATTTTGAAAAAGGAATATTTGTATAAAGGTATTGTATCTGTGTTTTTAAGGCTAAAAATATTAGAAACTGCTCATCACAGGTTTCGCCATCCTTGAATTCAAAAAATGTTTAATTTAATGATACTCATACATTGTTGGTTTGATACTAGTCAAGATACTACAAACTTTCACAAACATTATGATGTATGTCAAGTTAATGAGAGAAAGAAAGCAAAAAGGTGTGGATGGTTTCAAGTAGTTATTTCAACTGATAAAAACTATTTGAATGCATTTAAGTAGACATATTTGGTAGATGTAACAATTAGATTTCCATAAGAAATCTTCACGTTGTAATTGACTATACCACCAGATATATTTGGGCTTTTGCATTGAAGAGTGAAACTACAGAAACTAACACAAATTGCTTACAAGTATTAAAAATTAAAACTCCTAAAATTTTCTTATCTGATAGAAATTGATCTTTTACTTCTTCAATATTTAAGAGATTCCTTAGAAATTATAACGTTAAACATTTTCTTACTACTTTTCGTCATCTTCAGATTAAAGGGAAAGTGGAAAAAGTCAATAAGTTCCCAGATACTAGATTAAAATATAAAGTAAATTCAGCTGGTGCTTCTTCCAAAATACCTTGGACTAAAATTCTAATCGATGTAATTGATGAATATAATAATACTTCCCATTCTATAACTATATTTTCTCTAGCATATTTAATGTTTGGAACTTTACCTTTTAAATCTCCTTTAGAGCAAGGTCCCTATTATCTTCCAGTTGAAAAAACACGTAAATTAGCATACGAAAGAACTATTGAATATCCTAAGAAATTAAAATTCACTATGATGCAAGATTTGTTGATGAAAAATTTAAACCTAGTGACATTATAATTTATAAAGAATTTCATTACCTAAATTCACGTAAATTATAAGTGCTTCCTTTAGTTGTCCTTACAAAATCTTATATAAGGATTCTGATGTAACTCATGAAATTTATAGAACAATCGCTTTCAGCAGAAAATCAACAGAAATTAACCATTCTTCCAGATTAAGATTATATAATTTACCTCAAAATATGAAACTGGTCAATGAATACTGGGATTAAAGTAAACTTTAGTATTACATGGAAACTTATGCCTCTAATCACGCTGGTCCCCACCGAAAGCAAAATTGTTAAGTGTGAAGCACTTGAAGAAACTTGATGGACTTGAATATAAATATAACGATATAATACAGTGTTTTCGAACTGAGGAACCAGTCTTCCATGAATTTCTTTCTGCTCATGACCTCTGCATGGGTAAAAGGAAAGCGACTTTTAATTTAGTCCAATCCAAATATCAATTTAGCGTTCCAGAGTGGTTCACAATCCAAGTTTATATTTCCCAAGTTTATATTTTCAGCGTTTACTTACCACTATTTATTACTTTCTAAAGTGGTTCATACACAAACACTATATTTTTTATTAAATATGGTTCCCGTGCCACGGTATTTTAAGTGTACTGTTATTCTTTTAATATTATATAATTAAGTGTCCATCATAACTCCTTAGTTTCAGACTTTAAGTCGCAAAAAAAGGGAGTCAAAATGATCATTTGGGTTCAAGTAAGTTAGTGTATTTGTGTATTTTGTGTATAATTTTTGAGATATTTTTGTGTGTATAAATTTTCATATTTATGTATTTTATGTTTGTAAATAATGTCAATTATGTATTGTAACAGGTTACACACTACACAAATGTCATTGTTTGCGTTATGTTTATTAAGATACAATGCCGCACAGCAACAACAACAAATACTAAACATTTTAAGCGCACACAAATATCTTTATTGATATTTTTTAACTCGCAACAACATTGCACTTGTTACCATTATATAACAAAGTATGTCTATATTTACAATATGTTACTTAAGATTACTATTGGTCTATTTACCTACATCTCTTTGTTATGACAAGCACTTAAATTTATTCTTGCATTGTAGTCAATTTAAATCAATGTTTATGGAAATAATTTTAACCCAGAACCAGATTTTTGTAATAAATTGGGGAATATTTGAAATGAATTTTTTTTTGAATTTTTAGATAGGCCTATACAAATGAAAAGGTGCCTCTAGGAGTTTAATTTTCTGGAGGGAGGAAATTGAGATGAACTCACGTTATTTCCTTCCTTTTAACTTTTATTTCCCATTTAAACATACTTTCTATTCTTAACGCCCAAACAAATTGTCTCAACCAATTTTTCATGAATCCAAAAATACAACATTTATGCTATCTATAAAACTTCCGTTTCACAGAAACGCCCGTCTTATGGTAACAGCGCAAAAACCTTTCGTTACTGATTTAACCAAATTCTGAGAGTTCCTTCTTTCCCCCTGGTATAAAAGTCAAAACTAACCAGGTAAGCTCTCTCTTTCCCTTTTCGTTTTGCATGTAATACGTTTCTCCCTGTTCTCTATGAAGGGGAACTGTTATAGCTTTCATTAGCCGAACTCAGCTTCTTCGAAAATGAAAGATATATGAAAGGTGAATAAACAATAAATATGTCTTGTTTTCGTTATATATATATAAACATTTTTAGAGAAGTATAAAAAGCATTAATTTTTTTTAGTGTTTTATGTTCAGTTTTAATGCACATATCCAAATTGTAAATTTTCAATAAATTAGTTTAAAAATAGAAAGAAGTGTTTTGAAGAAAAATTTACAGACATCAAAGTTTTTAGTATGTTCCTAATAGTGCTATCTTATAAAGAATATACAGAATTATATATATATATATATATATATATATATATATATATATATATATATTCTTGGAAGTTTTGTATATTTATCTGTAGTAAACTTTCTCAAAAATTAAGTTAATTAAAAAAAAATTATATAAGATTCTTGAATGATTCCTGCTTTTCAAAGCTTATAATTTATTTTTAATTAAATATATAATAGATAAAAAAACAATTTAAGTCTTTCTGTTTTTGATTTGTTACACGATTGAATAGAAAACAAAGTGATGCATCCAATTTTCAGCATAAGAAAGTAAAAACAAAGAGGAGGAAAATACTTTTAAAATATTTTTTTTTCTATTTCATCAAAGTGAGGACATTAATCTGAAGTTTTGAATTAAGCCTATTGTGGGTTCATAAACCTACTTCCCTTGATCTGTCCTTATGGACACTTCTGAAGCATTTTTAAATTCATATTATTTATATATAACTACAAAAATTATATAAAAATCACAGAACATACTAACAATAAGTTTATGACTAACAAAAAGATCATATTTCATTTTTTGTAGAAGTTTAATCTAAGCTTAATAAGTAATTTGTGAGTTGATTATCCTAAGATTCAAATAAATCCAATTTGATTTCCTATGCTTTTTGACTTTATTAATTAATGACTATTCAATTATTTACTAGTGATGGAATAAATTACAGATCAGAGTGCAACTGGGGTGTTAAAAACCCTAATTTAGAATAATGGATCGTTTATAAGTAAATTAAATTGTTTCCTGGTCCTTATTTGGTTAAAGTCATTTTTGGTCTCGTTTCTTTTCCTGTAGATTAAAATCAGAAACTATCATCCAAGTTCATTATTGCAATGTTCATATCGTTACAAACACGAAATGACACTTCCCTGCAGCATTTCTATTGTAAAGGAAAAGAAACATTTGCAGAAATTTCATCTATTAGCCAAGGAATGTTTAAGCAATGATCTCTCAAATTTGATGACAAATTTAGAGGCCATTTTGGTAACTTTAGGAACAAATCAAAGATTCCAGAAAGGGCAGGAATCTTAGCTATATCTCAAATGGGAAGAAAGTTATAGACCTTTCCTGAATTTTTACATGTGTTATCACACCTGGCCGGAGTGGTCATATGAGGGAGAGATGCAAAGTTGGGGGATATCGATCGAGAAATCGACTGGGAAGCGGTTGGCATTGGGTGAGGGAATTTACCGAGGGATTATTGGTAACGTAGCCGAGGGTATTTGCCTAGAAGCAGCCTGTAATCACGGAAACTGGAATTGCAGAATATTACTGTGGAGATTTGTTTGTAGAGCGAACTATTAAGCTGATGAGCTGAACATTACAAATACAACTTCGGCTGTCATGAAAAGTTCAGTTTTAGTTGTGTACCTGCGTCGCTAATCTGTTCAAGTGCTGTGTTTCTGTTTTTTTTTTGTTTGTGCCGTTACTGTCCAAGCGCTGTTAACCGTGTGTTGTCTTGTCCTGAATAAAGTGTCATGTGCTATTGTCCTCCTAGTTGGACTAATTTCGCTCGACATTCACAATTGAGTATATGCAACGATATGCATGTCTTTTCAGAGCAGAATTTGTTCTCGAAAATTAATCTCCGTCCTGTCATCTGATCGACCTAAAATTTTGCATACACGTAAAACTTCGATAACAAAGCAATACTACGATATGCTCAAGCAGTAACGGATTTGTGGGAGACATTGGCTTTTCTCTTAGTAACGTACAATTGGTTTGAAATTTTGCACAGTTGAAAAAGCCTCTTTAGTTGAAAGAAAAAGATAAACTAAAAGCACTTATATAACAGCAACAAAAGTTAATGAAATCGAGCTACTCATCTGTCTTCTAGTCCCCTTTTCTGTGTTAATGACTAAACACTTTTCAATGGTGCTTCTTTTGATTGCATTCAGTTTTATCAAAATGAATTTTTTTGCATTCAAAACACACCTTGTCATTCAAATTTTCATCGTAAGTTACTATATTTTAAAATTATATATTTCTTTAATAGAATAACACATGACCTTTCGTTTATTTTCGATAATTTATTTTAAAACTTCACAATTGAAAATATATCTCAGTGTTTTTACAGAAAAAAATTTCAATCATAGAGTTCAAAATTTATAACCCTTTTCTAATAAGCGACGCAATTCAAACACCCATAAATCAAATTCTTTATTTCATATTTAACTAAGTCCGTAAACTTTATAAAATCATAATTTTAAATTAAAATCAGAAGAAGCTATTTAACTATATATCTACAGAATTATGAAAAAATAAAAATAAAAATTAAGGCTTTAAATATTTTCCTTAGAATTGTGTGTGTAATATGAACATTTATTAAAAAAATTGTTCTGAATTTCGTGAAGTTCGAAATATAGTTATATATATATATATATATATATATATATATATATATATTTACATTTTGTGTTCCATATACCTAAAATTTACAAGATAATGTTAAAAAGTATCAGTTTTGAGAACAAAGGACGTTTCTAAGGTGAATTGGTGTTACCATTGAGTGCTGCCGTCTATTAAATAGCGACAAACGTTTTTTACACTGATTCATAGATTAGTTTACCGTTCTTCTGCTTTGAGTTGTTACCACAGATGAGATTTGGGTTCCTCATTATGCAATGGAAACCAAGCAACAGTAAAAAAATGGTTTGCTTCCAGAGAATCTGCTATAAAGAAGGCGAAGACTGCTTCATGGACCGGGAAATTTATGGTGACGATTTTTTTGGAATGCGTAGTGATTCATACTCCTGAATTTGTAAGAAAAAGTAAAATCAGTATTTTGATAATATTGAATTGAATTTACCCATTTCCGAATTTCCCACTTCTAATACCTCATTTCTCATTCCCACTTTAGTTTATGAATCACCTTCGGAACTTTTTGAACCACCCTTGTAGAACTAATTTTAATTTTTTTATTAAAAGAAAGAAGGTATCACTTTAAAACTACATAGTCAATAGAATTCTAACGTTACAGGTACTTGAGAACATGAATTTTCGTCTTTGATAACCAATCTATCGAAATGCTGAAATTTTATATTCAAAAATTTTCAAGCCGAATTTCACTGCATAATGAGGGGAATAATCAAAAATCTTTTCTAGACGAATGAAATGTATCGAATGTCGCAAAAGGAAAAGTTTGTTGTAGCATATTCAATCAGACTCAAAGAAAAGATGCTGTAACATTGTATCAAAACGACGAATTTGAAAGTATAAATATAAAATTACTGAACGAGACGAATATGATATATTTTATTTCAACAGCTTACTTCGAAATTTCAGACTCTCATTTTCTGAATACTACCGGAGAGAATTCTCTGTCTACAGATTTAAATTTTATAAAAAAAAATCTCATACGCTAAGTCAAAAGTTATGAGCAAGAACTATGCGGAATATGCAAAATTTCTTTCAAATAATGACAACTCTACGGTAAGTGTAGCATTTCAACGCTATGTTAAAATACTAGCAAAATAAAAGTAATATGTTTTGTTGGAAAACAAAACAACAATCGTAGGAACAAGAAACCAATTCAATGGTTTTTTAAGAAAACCCATCTTTCTTTCTTAGTGATTGCCTTAAAAAATTCGAAATTCTTTTCGATTTATTCTTGTAAAGAATGTAACGGATTATTTGGATCAGCTAAAATATATGTAAGATCACTAAACATACGCACTCCATTTGCAACGATAAGGGCATTTAAGTCTAAAAGTGTCGATGTGTTACAGAGATATTGAGCATTAACAAGAAAATGTATTTCAAATCCCTAAGAAACAACAGTCGTCAAAGTAAAAGATACACGAACAAAAATAATAGCGAAGCTTTATTCGAGCGCCCAGAAGCTAAGACAGAATATTGAGCTTTATTGATCGGTAAGAAAAACAGAGA
The DNA here is from genome assembly GCA_019974015.1 of Nephila pilipes. Lineage (NCBI taxonomy): Eukaryota > Metazoa > Arthropoda > Arachnida > Araneae > Nephilidae > Nephila > Nephila pilipes. The sequence continues at coordinate 291,199 of BMAW01080882.1, forward strand.
GAAAAATGTGCTCAAAGTAATAATAACCAATTTGTGAAACAAAGCAATACATTTGAGTCCAAACATGACACCAGGGAAATAAAAACACAACACAGAAATGGAATAAGCAGAAACGAAGAAAAGGAAATAAAAAACAAATAATGAAAAATGACAATGTAAATTTAATACAAATCCTTAAAGGATAAGGTATAGAAAGAAAAAGATTGAAAGGGAGCTTTTTATTCACAATAATTTAGCATCTAAGGGTTAAAATATTATTTAGTTTAAAATATAAGAAACAATTATTAATTCTTAAAGGTCTAAATTTTTCTCTTTTTGTGATCTTTCTTAATTTCTACGAAATGAAAATTCCTTACTTTGTGTTATTATCATTACAAAGAGAGGCAATCTTATTTGATTATTAAAAATGCTTTGAAAACTCGAATAAAATTTTGAATAATTGAATAAATAAAACTTGTAATAAATATTTACAAAATGATTTTGTAATTGGAATATTACAATTCAAATATTAAGACACAAATGCATATTTATTTGTAATGGATTTAAAATACTTGAAGAAACGGACAAACTTTAAAACATTTTTAGTTCCTATTTTAATTATGCAGGTAAGAAAGGATTAAAGATATTGTATTAGTAATCATTAAATTAAGTTTGTATATGTATGATAAATAATATAAGTAGAAAATAGTTTTTCGCTTGAGGCTCTTAATGCCTACTCTTTTATAGCTAAAATATTAGAAACGCAGCCTCTATTATTTCATACAATTGATACAATCTTCAGAATGTTTCACATTTTCATTTGCAGTTCATATTATGATTTTATGTAATTGAAGTTTAATACATAGAGAAACGAACTAAATAATTTATTTTTAATGATTCTCAAATTTCTAAAGCTGTCTGTATGATTTTGAATTATTTGAACCATAAAACAGTCAAAAATTATCTGTTTTCAGAAACTTTATAATATCTAAGAAAATGCCCGAATTCAATTCAAATTGTTGAAGGAAATATGGTAATTTTAAAGGAAATATTCTCTTGTGACGGTATCCTATTACTCGTCTCGTCTGACATCTTAAAGTTTAATCACAAAATCTAAATTTCAACTCAGGTTCAAGCCCAGACCAATTAATTAAAATAGTCAATTATATCCAAAATATTTTTATTTATTCCTCAAATAAGGGGGATGCTCTCCACAGTTAAGTTCCTTTCTATGAGTACTAACAAATGCTATAATCTATCACAGAATACGCTTACCGAATAAGATTTCTAGAGTCTCCCGCAATTTCTCTGATAGCGTCGAGTTCTAATCTCACCCAATCCCCTGTACATGCACAAATATGAGTACATATGCGCACACCATATCAACACTCTCCTTATTACCGTAACCTTAATTTTTTAATACAATTTTCTGTCGCTTTCAAACGACATGAATGTATCTATTCACTTCACTTCTGAAGTTTACTAAATTTGCATCACGTTGTATTTGATAGAAAAGAAGCTGGACACTTAAATATAAAATCAAAAAAAACAAAAACAAAAAAAAAAAAACCAGATGTTAATCGAAAATGAAAAAAATTGAGAATAAGTCTTGTTATACTACTCTCTTTACTCAAAGTAATTAAAGTATTTCTTATAATTAATAGTTTTATAATGTTTTTATGTTTTATGAATTATTACTAACTTGCAGAAAATACGTAGCACTGAAAAATGTAATTAAATATATATATATATATATAT
>BMAW01080882.1:293335-400064 GCA_019974015.1 Nephila pilipes
ATATATATATATATATATATATATATATATATATATATATATATATAGAAAGTTGCTAATCAGTATTGAAGTTTCACGATGCCGCACAAGCATTGGAATTTATGGCGAAAGGGTTCATGCTTACCGAAGTTTAGGTTAACGACATGTTAGAAGGGTAACTTGCGCTATTTACATGAAATGATATTTCCATCAGTTACAAGTTCAACCTAAAATTAAAATTATTAAAATTATTATTCACAGAATGTCTTCATGATTATAGTGTTCTTCTAATTGTGACTTAAAAAGTGTCAATATGTCTTTGATAAAAATAGAAAATTGCAATTTGTTTGAATTATTTCTGAAATATTTCAGTAAAATAAGTGATAATACCTAATATTTATTTACGTAATTTTTAAATTACACTAATCAAAATGAATCCAGTAACTGAAGAACATTTGAGAAGTTTTTGCAAATTAAGGGAGGTCAACTTAAAAATTATATCAATTTGCTTCTATCGTGTAAAGATATTTTATAATTTTAGGCAATTCGGAGACATTTTACATTTTTTTTATTTTACTTGTTTTTGTTAATATGCATGTAAATATGTGTTTTCAGTTCTCGAGTTGTAACCCACTTCCTATAATACGGTCGAGCAGAAATTTTGCATACAAGTATAGCTTACGTAATTGGCCTTTAGTATTAAATTCCCAAACTGAAAAGCATTAAATAAATATAAGTAAAAAATTGTAATAAAGCTTTTACTTAAATATGACTAAGATGCATCAAAATATTTCTTATACGTAAAATAGTATATATTTTATAAAAGCCAGAGGCGTTAATACTTCTTTTGATATGATATAAAGTAAATAGCCATTATATTTAATTTATTGGCAATAACTAGGTATCTTCCACTAAGCCCCTTAAAGTATTATAAATTATTTAACATTAAAAAATATTTTTATATCTTTTAGTTGGTCTTTATATAAGAGATTGATTAATTTTTTTTTTACTTACATTTATTTGCTTAAATTAATTTGCAATATGACAAAATAGTACATATAATTAATATTTTATACTTTTTGATAAAGTGTAGACATTATTCGAAGAGCAGTGTATTTTATACACAAATGAAGTATAAATCTGTAAGATAGAACTATTGTTGTATTTCCAGGAATTCGTTCTGGAGATCTGTATATTTTATACATAAATGGAATTTTTAATTCAGATTTTCTTGATATTTTTTTCAATTGTAAAGATCATTACGTGGTAGTTAAGAATCCATATTGCTTTTCATTTAAAAACAATACAGTAAATATTTCATAAATCATATAGTTTTATGTAAGCTCCTAGTAAAAATTAAAAAAAAAGTTAAATTTTGTTGGGTAGAGAATTGCTAAGTAGCGTGTAAAAGAAATATGTTTCGTGATATATAACATAACAACAAGAGAACTCGTATAGAATACATAAATGATATCCAGTTGGTGCATCTGCTGCATGGTAGCCGGAAAGTGGAGAATTCAAAACTTGAGCCCTTATTATCCCCAGACGTAACACATCGATCAATAACTCCCGAGACTAACCCAGAGATGGCGCTCGTAGTAAACCAGTAACCAGGTCTTTCTAGAGTACTAACCTTTGCTTGAAACGTGTTAAAATTTTAAGTCGATCGGACCAGGAAAAAGGTTTTTGAAGTGAAGTGAAAAAGGTTTTTTCCAAGTGGGTGCCGCGATTGCTTTCGATGGAACAAAAACAGCAACGAGTCGATGATTCAGAAAGATTTCAAAAAACAACAAAAAAGATTTCTTGTGGGAAAAAAAAAAAAAAAAAAAGATTTGGAAAAGCGTTGGAACGATTGTATCACCCTAAAAGGTGATTAACAAAAGGTGATATGTTGATGAATAAAAAAAAATTTTGCAAAAAAAATGTTGTTTTCAATGTTAGACTCGGGAGTTATTGATCGATGTGTTATAGAGTAATGCAACATGCCACATGTTAAATTTAAATATATTTAAAAGGTTTCTAGTAGAATGGCATTAAATATAGAAGAAATAAGGGCCATTTCGTTATTTGATCATAGTTGAAAATTATCCACCGTGTAACGGATCTGATTCATGTAAAACCTGTTCATTTTCCTTGTCCATTCCATTAAAATCTGTTTAGGGTCCATTCACGTGATGTGGAAGTTTAGAGAAGGAAATGCCAAAGTGCTGGCTTCAATGTTGTCCTCCTCACTTGACTAAGACTAAAAAATATGACATGCATTGCCAATATCCCACAATAATAAAAAATAAATCAGTCATAAATCAAAATTACAGAGGGCAATTTCAGTAGTCGATTAAGTATATATCTACTTTTGAAATTTAAATTAAAATATAAAAAAAAGAACTATATAAAAATAATCATGGGACTCTCTAGTTTTAAGTTTAGAATCACATTTAATTTCATAATCATTATTTCTCAAAATATATATAAAAATATTTAGCATTTCAAGCACAACAATTTGTTGTATGATTTAATACAGGATAATCGTACAGTGTAATCAATAATCGATATTAGTTCATTGCATTAACAGAGAAGAGAATATATCTTTACTCGGAAACCCAATCTAATGAAGGACATGTCTAAATTATTCAGCCAAATCACACGCAAATTTGATGTTCCTGGACTATCCAACCGTCGAAAGATAGACACTTTCCCCCGATCACACTGTAAAGAGTTGTTCACTATGATTTTGTAACTTCATCAGCCAATCACAGATATTTGAAGTGTCATCTTTCTCTTTTAGTTCCCAAGCGGAAAGGACATTGTAGAATTCGTTAATGGGGAATCCTCTGGGGCTTTCTCTTGATGAGGGTCCTCTGCATTGGGAGGGTCATCCGTGCTTTGGGTATTCTATTCTGGTAGTTTAAAGTGAACATTCCCACAACCGGCGACTAACTCCGCGGATTAATTTGTTGACTTTTCAGGAATTTATCCTGCAACCCTGAGCTGTTTTGACAAATGCGTAATTTCTCATGATTCTCAGGAACCACCAGTTGAAGGAAGTTTACTTTAGAGTTTAGTTTTGTTGATACATTTCTTAGGCTTTGCATTTAAAGATACTGCAGCATTAATATGTCCAATTAATAAGAAAAACTTTTGAGTTATTTTATGTTACGCAGATAAGACAAGTAATAAAGATCCAATATTTAAATACAGTTGCGCCACAAAATAACAGTTCTTCTATTTAACAATTTAATGATCAATTATATAAAAACATTATCATCATTATTTTTATAACCTTTTTAATAATTACTACGAGCTAATTGAAAAAAATTAGTACTAATTCCTTAATGAATCAGGATACCATTAGTAAATTAGTAAAAATATTTATTATTTCTCTTACAAAACAAATACTAATTGTTTCTTTCACATAAAATCTTTCATCTTATTCTACTTATGATGATCAATGAATTAACACTCTATTTCATATAATTGTAATTAAAATTACATGAATTTTACTTTTCCAAACAGAAATTAAATTGATAATTTTTAATTTATGCATAATAAAGTCTTCTTCTTAAAGAAATAACATGTAACAATCGATTATTCTCTTGAACAAATCACTCCACATATATATTCAGATATCTTGGACACTAAATGAATGTGCAATTGTGTTATGTAAATTCTAAATTTGAGTAATTTATTTTTTGAGTATTAATATTTTTAATCTTTGCATTGCAATTCCATCTTGAACATAGAATAAAATATGGAAAGTGTTCTCTGACGTAATTAGGGTAATTCTCAAGCTAAAAATTATTTTTAACTGAAGATTGTGTTACTTTTCTCGTTTGCAAAGCATCATTCAATTGATTACTAGGACATTATTCAAATGTGTAAGAAAATTGGAATATTGATTAGTAATTTTGAAGTAGGAGCTTTAATCTTGATAAAATATTATTTTATTTTGCTAATTGTAAAGAGCGTTTATACTTCTTTAGTTTTTATACTTTTAATTTCCTTAATGCATTTTTAATCAAATGATAAATAGTTATGATGTTATAGTTGAGTCAAAGAAGGAGAATTTTTAATTCTCTCGTTTTCTGAATCTTATCAGAAATACTTTAGTTCTTAGGATTCTTTCGATAAATTTTAACCATTACTGTACACAATATTGGCTCAAGATCCGTCAAAGCTCTTTTCCTGTTTGTAAATATAGTTTAAATGTTTTTCAAAAGAAAAAAAAATAAGAAGCATTTCGTCAAAATCTAAGTTTTTACTATTTTGTATATCGTAATTCAAATTTAAAATACTAAAGACTAAATACTAAAGAAAATATATTTATGAATGAAAATAAGCTACTATAAACTTAACAAAAAATTGCGAATTTCGAAACGCGTTTCTTTGAAATTTTAACGTCCTTTATGGATAAATGTGACAATATAAATTATTGAAATAAGTGACTGCTTCACACAAAAATAAATTGTGGTTTTAGAAAAAAAATCATTCATTTTACCCTGGTGTATAAATAAAATGATGTTAATGTAAAATATTTTACTTGAAAATGAGAAATGGATGATTGATTTTAAAAATTTTTTCTTCAGAAATCGTATTAATACATGTGTTTAAGTTTAAAAAAATCGTTTATTTGTTCTCTGATAGTGTTTGTATCATATAAAAAAAGAACTATTACTTAAAAGTATTTTCTTGAAGAGAATGTAAATATTTTAATATTTTAGATTTATAAGTATTTTCTGAAATATATGTACTTTTATCTGTAGTGAAAATATTATATTGTAAACCATAGGAACAATTTGCGGTTTTTGAGATGCATTCAGTAATATATTGTAAGAATTTTTTTAACTTTAACATAGAGGAAAACAAAGAGGCATTTCAATATTCCTATAACGAAATTTGTTATTTGTGCATTAGATATTTGTAATATTTTTTGAACAATGGCATTTTATTGCAGTGTAAATAAAAGGTAGTTCGAGGTAAACACATTAATATGAATTTATGTTTTTCCCCATAAGGAATGAAAAAAATATCTATTTTATAAAATTCCAGAAAACATGGAGAAATTCGTATTTCTTCGCTTCAAGAGAAACGTAAGGGTTACATATCTGATTGTTTGTTTCGAAGATTCTTGTTGCGTGTGTTCTGGAACACGCGATGTAAGCTCTAAAAAATATCATTCCTATTATTCTGTCTTATCGTAGACAGAATCACGGGTATGAGAAACTGATTTGTTTTCGAACAGAACTGTTTATTTGTGTAAGATTGAATAAAAAGAAAAGAACAATACAGCTTTTCCACTCATAAGTAAAATATGATTGAAATGTGCCGAACATGTACTTCTTGAAAGTTTGTGGTAAATTCAAATATTTTGAAGGCCTGTGCTTTCAATATTAAAGGATGAGAAATGAAAATATACTTATAAAAACTCTGAAAAATTGTTTTAAGGACTTTTTAAAATATATTAAATTTTTTTACCAATTTCATGATATTAATGACGTGTACTGCATAGTAAAAGTAGTTTATAACAGAAACACAAATATGAACATAAATCTAAGGGAAATAATCACAAATAAATACTTTATTTGCAATAGTAAAATAAGCAGAGTACAAACTTGTGTAAGTTGGGTGTATTATGTACGAACTTGTGTGTTCATATGTATGTATGTCTTTCCAGTTTAAAATTTGTATTTGAGTTTTAATCCATTTTCTATCATCCGATGGAGCTGAAATTTTGCATGCACGTATTACTCCGATGACAAACGGTACTATGGTATGCTCAAGAAGTGACGGATTTGGGGGAGGGGGTAGTAAGTTTTGCACTTTTCAACTCCCTGTTCAGTTGAAAATTTTCATACTAGTATTGCTGACGTGATTGATTTGCCAACCTTTTTTCTCAAGATGGATTAAAAGGTTAAATTTCTAGACTAACAGAAATAAATATAAGTAAAAGAAAAACTGGACCAAGCTTTTTTTCTCGAGATGGATTTAAAGGCATAAATTTTTTTTTAAAAGTAAAATAATGTATAATTTATAACGATTTAAGGTGTGAATACTTCTTTTGATCTCGTATAAGTAAGTAGCTACTATATAATTAATTTATCCGTAATTACTCATATGAGAGTCTCAAGCTTTTATAAATTCTATATTATTAAAATTTGAGGAAAATTACACATTTTAGACCATATTTAATTAAAAGCTTGATTTCAAACTATTTGTCTTATATTTATTATTAGTCTGTTATGAAACAATGATGATTCATACCTTTTGAGTTAAAATAATAATAATAATAAACATATAAGGGTTGTAAGATAGCGTAGTATATTCCATATAGCATCCTCTTTCATATTTACTCACCGAATTTGACAAAGAAATTTCTTTATTTGATTTTCACTAATTAAGTTTATTAATAAGTAAAGATTTAAGTTATCAAGTTTATTAATAAGTAAAATGTATTGATTGTAGTAAGAAGTAATAAAGAGAGTTTTGTGTGAAGTCTTCCGCAAAATGGCATACCAATTAATAAACCATGTGTGCCGTGATAGGAACAAATTCGGAGTTATCAAGTGAGTGAGTGAGTGAATGCTATGTTGTGCCAAACAAGATTTAACTGTGGTCTGGACCTGAAAAAACTGAAGACAAAAATTGGTTGACAAGAAGGATCGTTACAGAAACCCGGAGGTGGGTCACCCAAGTTTACCAAAGAAAATAAACCTAATGGAAAAGAAAAAGATCACTTGGGGGCCTCGGGGTCATGATGCACGCACGTACCTAAAGAAGGAAAGTCCTTGATATCCTCCGATATAATCCCCATGGGCAGGGAGCCCGGCTGTACCCCGAGACGCTGGTTACCCATTTTAGTAGCCTCTTACGACATGCATGAGCTACAGTGGGACTATTATATCATACCAGGTTACCACACGGGTCTTAGAGTTATCAAACCGATTCAGAAACTGTGAGAAAGGAGAAAATGAAGTTGAAATTTTGATGATGTAATTTATATGTAAGGTGTCATAGTTATAAGTCCTTTATTCGTCACTGCATTCGTTACGAGTTTCACCAAGGAAAAAAGTGCTACAAAACACGATAATCCTTTTTTTTTTGAAGAAATCGTATCAAAAGGCACATGCGTGTGCAAAATTTGTTTTCGATATTTTAAAGATGGCAATTTCGATGTTAGCGATCGAGAAGGAAGCGATGCTGCACTAAAGAGTAGGAGCGAGGAATTGCCAGCATTTCTCGATGAAAATGCATTTGAAATGCGAAATGAACTTGCTGAACTATTAGGAGTATTAGCGTTGTTGTTATTATGATCCTTCCTTCAAACATATTTTTACGAAATAAATAATTTAAAGAAAAAACTCTCAGTTATATTAGTATAGAGAGTAACAGAAGTCATATATAAAATATATTATCAATAGGGATAAATTGAAGATTTGGGATTAACACAAATATGTTTTATTCGATAATATTAATTTATGAAAGTTTATGCTGATGTTATTAAGTTGTTTGAAATATAACATCATTATTAGATTTCTCTTTCTGAAATATCAACAAAACTTATAATGACTCGGAAGGACTTACTTCGTTTAATTTTTCTGTCCATAATTAATAATTAAATGGTCATTAATGAACACAATAAATAAAAGTAGGAACTCAATTGTAGGTGTAACTAATTGGTAGCCACTTAACTAACTCTAGGTATATCAGAAGGTAGGAAATTAACATATATACACAATTGGACATTGTAAGAACCACAACCCGATTTATCAACATTAAAATATTTAAAATTAATATAGACATATCAACGGACGACGTGACTGGAAAACTGAAAAAGTAGTAATCGGTGTCAGAAGCTGATGATAGGGTGGAGATTGAGAGCTACCCTTTATACAGTTGCTGAGGAAGGATGAATTCTCTTCTTTGCAATTGATTTTTCACACTTCACCAGTTCGTTTATCCACAACCGCCGCCTCACATTCTCAGTTATCAGCATGCAAGGATAGAAAGAATCCACAGATTTATTCGAATCTTAAAATGACCAAAACGCAATATGATAATTATCATGTCCGTAGATTTTGATCCCTTGACATGTCCGAACCTAATAATTAATATTACGAAAAGAGGCTTAAATGGCACTGATTAATTGGGTACGAGTCAGTAGAATAACTTGTAAGCGAGTCCGATTGACTGTACGAATACCGTTACACACTTCTCAACTACTTCGAAACCCATATCTCACTCTCTTATCAGCATAGTTACTCGTCTAACGTTTTCGCTGCAAGCTTTCGATCACTCTGACACAACTCTCACGGGGCCAGGTAGCCGAAAGGTCATGGTCGCAAAGTTGAGGTTGGTGATGCTTTCATTGGGTCGTGGGTTCGAGTCCTGATGCCGCTTAAGACCCGCTATGTAGCGGGTCTAATGCAGATTAAACCTCGTAATTCACCAAGTTCTCTCATTGGCATGGTGCGGAATTTTGGAGAGAAATATACCATTTTATGAGTCCTCCTCTGCACTTGAGTGATGTTCAGTATTACGAGGTCCCCGTAAACAATATTTCTTGAGTTGTTCTAAGTACCGCAACCGTGTGGTGACCAGGTGGGAAAGAACAATCTCGATGTAGTTTATGTTTTTCGTAAGGGGTGACTAAAATGGATACCACGTTGAAATAAAGCCGGGCACTCTGCCCCTGGGGATTATAGCAGGAGACTGGTCCTTCAGGTTACGGGGCCTCAAGAACTTGCCTTCGTTAGGTAGATACGAGCTTCATGACCCCGAGGAACTCTAGTGATTTTTTTCTTTTCCAAGGGAGTTTACTGTATTTGGCAAACACGAATGACGCGCACTTGGAATACCCTAACGATCCTTCTCTAATTTCAACCCTTCTTCTTGTCAAAAAATTTTTAGCTTTTCTTCAATTTTTTCAGACGTCTAGATCACAGCTTTACCGTATTTGGTGCAGCATGGCCACATCTGGTTCTTGCACCATTAAATTACTGTCCCTCGCTGCTAAGTGCCGACATTAACAAACAATAAATCAATGAAAGAAAACTTCAATTTTCTTTATTAAACTCGCCCCCAATTTAAATTCATCGCATCAATAATCTATTCACTACACTTCAATATTTCTATGTAACCACATTAACCTAATGGTTATGGTCGCGGACTCGCGACTGATGTTGTTTTCGTCGACTCAAGGATTCAAGCTCTGATGACCCTAAATACCCATTGTGTAGTGGGGATGATGCATTTAAAATCTGTTAGAGGTTCCGTGTCCTCCTGTGGCTTAGTGTGGAGTTTTAGAGAGGGTGGAGCAAGTTAATATGTCGTCCTTTTCACTTGACCAGGTCTTGAAATTACGAGGATCGTCACCAATAGTCCTCGAGTTTCTTCTAACTGCGACTTTAATAAACAATCATATAAAATAATTTTTTTAGAAATTTACATATATTACTATTGATTTATTGGAAGAGGATCTCTAATTAAATCCCATCATATGAAATTCTCAAAATGTTGGTGAAAGGGATATGTACGAGGTAGAGGTTTGTAGAGGCATATAGAAAGCAAAAATCACTTCTTTTCACAAACAATATTTATTGGCGGATGGTCTTCCACCATGCTCGTTGTTTCACCGTTCTCTCTCTCTCTCTAATTCAAAAAAATATTAGCATGAAACTCTTTCAACACAAGAAAGGGCCATCTAGTTGCGTATACACTGTTATAACTTTAATATTTCCAGATTTCGAAACTGAAACTCACACAAGACAGACCAAAAACTAAATAGTAAATTTTATTTAAGGAAATACATATTATTATATGGATACAATGAAAGTTAGGCTCAACTTGAAGAAAAAATTCAACTTAACCAAAGGGGGAAATAAATAACAGTTGTAAATAAAAAAATTCACGATCAGAAATTAAACCTAAAATCAGACATGAAGCGTATCCCAACGCCAAGTATTTTTAGGAGAAGTACAATTATATCATCTGTTAGCATGACCAATAATTTCCAATCAACCGTATCTAAAAAGAGCCATGTATAAAAGAATTATAAGATGTAGTTCACTTTAGTTCTTAACATAACCTGAATTTGCATTTGTGATTGTGATTATTTATTAACGTCCCACAGAGAAGCAACACGAGGGCTGCACTTGAGCTGGCATCTTATTCAAACTTCCAATCCCCGCCACTGGGAGGATTTGGGACCTCAATCAGATTTAAAGTGCATCAGCCCCAGTTACATGGTGAGTCTTAAGTGACATCAGGGTTTGATTCAACGAGACAACCCCTACCGCTAGTCCGTGATCGTGATCACTAGGTTATCAGGGTCACAGCGGATTTAGGTAAATGACAGTGGGCTCACTGGATTTTTGACTGATTGCTTATAAACGTTGTACTTAGAAGCAACACGAGGGCTATTGGTGAAGGATCTCACAAATTTGGGCCTTGGTGAAGGGACGAGGACGATACCTGAGCTGCTGCCCCTATCCAAACTTCACCACAACACCTGCTGGAGAGCTTGGAGCCTCGAAAAATTTGCGGCGAATGTTTAATGGTATTTGGATTCGAATCCGCGACTCGACTAAAAACATTTCTGGCTACGAGTTCACGACCATGACCATTAAGCTACCGCGACCGTTAGGGCACGTTGTTAAAATGTAGAATCAATAAAATGGAATTAAGTCACACTAAATGAAGTAACAAATCCCTTACACCTATAAATCATGTGTAATGTAAATAAAATAAATCAATTACTAATTATAAAAATAACTAAAATAATTAATTAATTCTCTTTAATTACCGAGGAGATTTATTTAATTCAATAATTGATCAGTATTAAGAGTTTTTTTTAAAGAATTTATTAATCAATTACATTATTAAATAGAATTATGTATCAAGTGGTCATATGTAAAGTGTGAAAATGTGATCTGTTTACAGATTGAGTGATTGCTGAAAGCACTTTTTTTTTTCACATTTACTGTTGAATTACCACTGACGTCACTCATAGAAACGAACGAGTTACTTCTAAAAACGCTTTTATATGTATTTTACTTATTATTAACTGTTCAGGAAATTCAAGTTTATTCTTAATAGATATAGAAAATTCATAATTTATATTTTAATTTTTTGTTTTTGGTAGAGAAAATGCACTTTTAAAATATTTTTTTGTTGATTAATACCAGTTTATAACAGTAGATTAGTAGCGTAAATGTGCATGTATGAAAGGAAATAGTCACTGAAATGAATACTACTCTTTTTAAAATGTGAAATAAATAATTATTACTCCATAAAATAAACAATACTATGTACTAATCAAATAACAATAATTATTAGGGAACGAACAGCAGAACTTAATTTTATATTCCATGACATGAATTACTAAATAATTAAAAAAAATTATTTTTTACATGTAAAATTTTTTTTAAAAAATTAAGTAAAAGTTTTTGAGTTGCGTAGGTAAAAAATATCCTTCTCTTAAAAGTGGATTTTGTTACATAAGTATTATTGCTATTTTGTAACAACTTAACCGATTAATTTAAATTAGATCTTTTATTAAATCTACAGTATTTACTGGTAGTTTATTTAAAAAAAGTAATCAGACGATTAAACTTTAAAAAAAAAAAACACGTGATACATTTTACTACTCCTTACATCATTTAAAATATCAGCGCTATCTTTAAAAAATGCTTAGTATTAAAATCCACTAGCTCTGGAAACATGTTTTACATGTAAACACGCTTAAAAATTAAATAGAAATGTTTCAATAAGAGTTACTCAGAATATCCGTCCATAAAATTATCTTAAAGTAGAAAATTCTCTAGAGGGGTACAACACCTCATTTTTTTTGGCTGTTTCCCTCCGAAACCTTATTCCTCAATACCTTTAGAATAAGCCGGAGGATTATCGTAGTTTCCGATGACGATCCCAGTTCCTTTTTAAGGACATTAAGAAGCGAATTTCTTTAATGATAAAACGTTTTGAACTCGTCTAAATAAATGTCTTCTTCAGTAGAGTAGTTTCGTATTTTTGCGGGGGAGGGGAAGAACCTATCGCACTGGCAATTCGTTTGCAGTTGCTATTCTTTGAGGTACTTCCGCGAGATTTCGCCCTTCATTCCATTTACTTTCCTTTGGAATACTTTTCTTCTTCTTGTTCCGGGACAGTTCTAGCGTCCTTTTATTTGGCGACATTTCCAAATTCAGGACACGTCAGCCTTCATGAGGAAAGAAGGCGGGGATATCGACGTCGTTTATTTTGCCTTCTTCTAATGCAATCGCACAGAGGGCCCCCATGCACTTCTCTCTCTCTCTCTCTTTTTTGGCTCCCCCTCATACAATCTAACTGGCAAACAGATCGTTCCTCCCGCAAGATTCAAGAGGGTTGTGCCCTTCAAAATAGGGTTGTGTGTTTTTCCACGGGTTTCCAGCTGGTTATCGAATTTAGACTCGAATGAGTTATATCGAATCGGAATTTCGACGCCGTCTGACACATTAATACTACTTGACCCTCCATAAACGTCTTTTCTATTTGTAGTTATGATGTAGTCAGAGAAAGATCTCTACAAAGAAATTAAATGAAGGAATTGAATGCTTTAGAGTATAATACTTGTGTATTTTGTAAGAATTTAGATTTTTATCATTTTTAAATGATTAGTTATTTTTAAAAGTAAACCAAAATAAGGTTGGCATTTCATTTGACTTTCAAAACATTATATTAAAATCACTTTTGGATATTACCTTGAGATACTTGCGAAATGGAAAATTCTAAATTATTATACTGTAATTACTGTTATTTGTCGGAGCTGTTATTCGAGAGATAACATGTAATGGATAATAAATTAATTTAACTTCTTTGTATTTTTTTGAACGGAAAACCACAGCAATCTGCTCGAAATGAATTAGATAACAGAGTCTGCGATTAATTTTTTGATAATTTATCAGCTGTAATTCATTGTTGAGGTTAAATTATCTGGAGCTATGAAATTTATTACTTAGAGAAATTATCAATTCTATAATTTAAAAATAGTGAGTTTCTCTCTCTTCAGTTAATAGATTTAAAAAAAAACCCATATTTTTCTTAATTTTTTTTGAAAAATCTAAATTTGGTAAACTTTATTTTATTAAATATTTTTTTTCAATGACTGAATCAATATATCAGAATCATTCGTGGATTCATCACCTTATCTTGCTTAGTAGAAATTCCTAGTAAATAAGATGAGAACCCTTAAAAATTTCTCTAGGAGCTGTCAAAAAGATCTCAAAAGAAGTATAAACAAAGAAATTGCGAAATAATTAGATTAGAAATAAATGTATCTGCAATGCATTCCCTTCGCACTGTTATATGGCAAATGATATATATTTCCAACAAGATCTATTTCATGAGGAAAGTTATCTCTTGTTAATCTTGTTAAGCTTATTTTCATTCTTTCAAGAAAAGCCTTACTTTTTAACTAAGTACGATAGACTGATATAAATCTTTGAAACACAGAAATGAGGGATATTTTTTGAAGCATCGGTCCAAATAATGTAAAGAAAAATATTCAAATTCTTTTTAGCCTATACTTAATAATGATTTGGTACTTCATTCTGTACACACACACGCACGCACGCACTCACGCACACACATATGCATACATTTATATATATATATATATATATATATCGTATATATATATATATATTATATATATATATATATATAAAATTTATCAAAAAATTCAAAAAGTCTTTAAACATTTTGTTAAAAATCCTTTTAGAATATTGTAAATATGTAGGTATAGACATTTTTTTATTGGATTCCTTTTTATGAAATATAAATGGAATATGTGTTTCTGATATTACTTTAATAATTGTTTTAATTTATGCGATATAAAACGATATTACTTTCGTATTTTTCTATTCCAAAACGATATTTCAGACTTAAATATGAAAAAGTGTCAAACAAATGTTCGATAAATTCAGAATAAAAGATACTAACCCAGACATTTTATATATTCATACGAATTCTTTATCCCAAACCTCCCGTCTTAAAATACACCAGGCGCAAAATAAAAAAAAAAAAAAAATCCCATTATCGTTAAGGCATTCTTTCTCAAATATTCCATGTCGATATATTCAATGTAACAAATAATACGTAATTATTAATACGTATCATAAAATTCTTACCTATGAGATAGTCTAGAAAATATATATGACATCTGAGAATTGAATACGATAAACTGTCGAATGGAAAACATCCAGTTACATTAATAAAAATTCTTCCAAAAATATTTCTGAAATATTGTCCATCTTACGTCTTTCGTTTCGAAATATTACCATACACAAAATTAATAAATTCTATGAAACCGTTAAAACATTCTTCGAACTGTTCTATTTTGATACATTTAATGCAAAAAAACCCGGATCTTTAAATGCATAATAAAAAAACTGATTCACAAATGCAAAAAAAAAGTATGACAGGATGGTGGAGAAAACAAAAGCTGTTTCTACGCATTTCCTTCACTACTATTGCTTATTGCAGCCATTAATTCTCAGAAATACGTTCGTGCCAGGCTGCGTCCCCGCGGTCCCGTTCATGTGATTTATCTGAGCTACACTTCAGTCTTCTTTCATTGCTTTTTGTCGCAAAGGAGGAGGGTGACAAACTTAACCTCCTAAGAATCTTCGTCACGTTCCTCTGCTCCCCTTCACAGCAGAAAACCTCCGAGGATTTTCAAGGTTTTTAGCGGATTTTTAACACGATAGCTTTTCCAATAGAACAATTAGCAGCTCTTTTTTGGGGCTTAGTCTCCCGAGCTTTTATCTTTAGAACAACCTCCTTGTGTTTCTATTATTTATGTGACTGTACAGATTTCAATCTGGGAATGAAGACACTGAGTGAATAATAGGTTCGATTTCATATCATATGTTTTGGAGAGTTTGATATCTGTAATTTATGAGGTATGTGGGACTTCCTGGTGTTCTCTTTCAAACACTCATCAATTTGTGTAAATTAGTTCTAAGGTGAATATGCTCCGAAACACTGATATAAAGTTATAACTGAATTATAAATGAGACTTAAGAAATTCAAATGTTTGAATTATTTATAGATGTAAATGAGTTCTAAGAATATTTTTAAAAACCACTGATATATAAAGTTAAACAGGTTTGACATTGTTAATGAACAATACAGGCGTTAACATTGCTAAATGTATTTGTTTCAGTAATAAATATAATTAGTTTCTCTCCATGTTTAGGCTTTAGGTCAATTTAAGAGAACTGATATTTTAAAGGAATTTTTAAAGTAGTTTTTCGGCACAATAATGAACAACTATTTTTATAAAACTCGTTTTTCTATTGTTTTATTTTCTTTATTAAATATTCAGAGAGAAATTGTATCTTTATAAAAATTTTCTTGTGTTTCAGTTATTTAAGAAACTTTATATGTATAAATTGTAATCCGTGTGGTTAATGATATCAAGAAAATAATAACTTTATTTAATTCTATATATTTTGGTGCGTTTCTAATATTAATTGTTTATGAGGTATATGAAGAATATCTTATTATATTATTTTTAGAATTTTTATCTCTTATGTAAAGAATAATATAATGAATTTCAGTGTAATTAAAGAAGTCAAGTGTAATTATATTTTGACACCATTGATACAAAAATTCTATGGCTTTTACATGTTAATAAAACTGTCATCGTGATTTATTCAATTTAAATATATATAAATTAGAAACCAGTTTTTGTCATTAGAATAAATAGGAATACTCGTAATTTTCCCCCTTAATGTTAACCATAAAGGATCAATGTTTTATTGTATTTTAATACCATTTTGCTGCATAATAGTGAACAGACTTACATCAGAGGTAGGATTTCTGTAATTTTATTTTTAAAAATCTCATCTTACATTTCTATTATCTATGTATCTGAGGGATCTTGGATTAATGATTAAACCCAAAAAGTGTGATTTCTAAGAGTGAATTGAATTTAACTTCAGTTGCTTTCCAGGTAGTTTAATAACTGGAATTAAAATTTAAAATGGATACATTTCAAAATGACTATACATTTCAAATTATCTCCACTCTATGTAGAAACAAGCAGTTTTTATACTTACTTAAATTTGGCCAAGAATACTGGAGTTATAATACATGATTTATTTGTTAGCATTTATTGAATAAATAAAGAAAAAAGTCAAGCAATCAAACTAGAAATTTATCATCATATCACACTTCTAGTTTTCATTAAGAATGATATATTTGGAAGGACTGTTTTGCTAAATCTGATACTGAAATCAACACGCAACGAACAGGTCACGCCGGAATTGTTTTATAGCGTGCATTTTTCAGTATTTTTGATTTTTTATAACTATAATTTATAAGACAAGTTTCTAGTTTATTGCTGGGTTTCAAATACCATCAAATTTCAGTCAGAAGCAATAATATGTCAAATACGTATAATTTATGTAAGTATTAAATATGCTCGAAAAGCATACCTTCAGTAATGCATCGAATAACCCTAAAGTTTCTTTTTTGGTCTAGAAGAACAATAATTTTTGGTAACAAATTTTTTGAAAACAACATTTGAAAGATTGCACGCTTATGTTACAATGATTGTTAAAGAAAGGTTTCAAAACAAAAATGGTGAATCGAGTATAAAATTTATGCACGATATATCTTTAATTTTTGTATGAATGTGTTCACGCATACTATGTGTTACGTCTATGTTTTGTTATTTTTTATATGAAAAAGACGGAGAAAGATAAATCAATTTCTTGAGCCTGTAGAAAATAACTAAACGCCAAAATATGCATTAAATCCCTAGTCAACATAAGAAATAGTTCGTAAATTACTAATAATTACTAGAAATTTGATTGTTTTATAATATCAACAGTGTATTTAATTATATTTTGCATGCAGAGATAAAGCAACTGACATTCCTCTCTTCTTTAATTATTTGTATTGTTAAGATGGCTAAGAAAATTCTGCAATTCGCAAGAGAAACAAAAAAAAATATATATATATATATATTCAACCAATTATCTAGTCCAGTATCATTAAATTTTTTATCTTTTTATTAACTACTTTTAATGAAAATTAAATTTTCAATGAAATATTTGAAAATTATTTCACACAGCTTATAATACAGAACGAGGTATTTTAAAAAAATTAAGAAAATAATGGGTTGCAATTGAAAGGTTTGATTTTACTTAGAAATTGTGTTCTCCAGAGAATCTAAAACTTATAAGCGCAGTATACAACTGTAAAACTTCCTATTTTAATGTAGAATTTTTAAAAAAATATTTCATGTTCAATGCTGACCTTAAGTTGAAGTTTTATGCTGACCAATGAAGTTTTATGCTGACCTTATATTTCTCTAACATTGCTCAAGTATTGCAAATTATAAACTTTGTAAATATCAGGCAAATATAATTTTTATTAAACTTCTTATTTTTTTTCTATTGAGCTCAGAAATAACCAGATTTCAGAATTTCAAAACATTTATAATCTAAAGATGATTTGTAGATAAGAAGGTAAGAAAATTCAATACCTATGCTTCAGATTTGTATCGTTTACCATACATAAAAATTCAATACTTAGATTTTTGCATTGTCGTGTATTCTGTTTCTCTGGGAAGTTATTCTTTGTTTTGAAAATAGATGGCGCTCTGAGTTCATAAAAATTATGTAGCTGTAAGGTATTTCCTTTGTACTTTAATTTTTATGTCTTAGAAAAGTATAATTACAAATGTGTAGTTTCATAGTAAGAAGTGAACTAATAATCTCTCTAAATTGTATCCGGTATAAGAAATAATAATAATTAATTTTGATAACAGCATTATTAAGGGAGAATGGTATCGAAGATCTTAAAACGATTTTCTTAATATGTAACTGCTTTCAGCAGAATAATGTTATGGAAACCTCTATAGAGCGTAACGTTTTTGGTAAGGTGCGCCTGTCTTTATATTTAAGTTACATTGCATTGTAAGTTCAAAATACTTCGAAACTAAAGATTCTTATGCATCCCCAACATCCAAGTAGAAAACATAAATTATAAAATTAATTAAAATAAATAACAGGTGTTATAAACCAATAAATCATTTAAAAAAACCAATTAATGATTTTGAGGGAGGACATAATTTGATAAATAGCACTAATTTGATTCTTCGATTTTAAAACATTTCTTTAAATTCTAATTTTATTCTTGCATTAGTTTATGGTGATGCATAAGCGAGGACTCATACAGATATATAAATGTCACTCAATAGTTATTTAATTCATTATATTAGAAACTTAATAAGATGTTAATGTCTTAAAGTTAAATTATTTAATTTTCTTAAATGTGTTCATGAGAAATATAATTCTATTTAACCTTTGGAATATCACTATGATACCATCTATTGGAATTTCCCCCCACGAATACAATAATTTGTTTTACCTTAAAAGTGATTGGGACATTAAATTAGATCAAGCTGTAATTTTGAGCCATCTACATTTCTTTAAAAAGATAGTTAATTGTAATTTTAATTCTTATGTTTAGGTTTTCAAAAATAGTTATAATAAAAGTGTTAAAAATATAAGAATAATTAAAAATTATAAGAAAGTAAAAATTATAAGAATAATTAAAAATTATAAGAAAGTAAAAATTATAAGAATAATTAAAAATTATAAGAAAGTAAAAATTATAAGAATAATATTACAATATGGGAAAAATAAGACATGATATGTAGGAAATGAAAAACTAATATATTTATTATTTTGTTAATTTAGTTATAAAGAAGAGAGGCTATATATTTATGTAGCGAGTATCAAGGTGAATAATATAAGAAAATTTTTAATTTTAATTTAGAGATGTGCATAAACTCTTGTTAGAGTTTGATTTACTTTTTGTTTTGTAAAGTATAAGTACTACAACAACAGAAATTTTAAAATATGTGCCTACTAAAGCTATTTTTTTTTTTTAAAAAAAAAAAATTAATGACAAGTTTATGTGAGTGGATATAAACATGTCTCGAAATACAATTTGTTTTCACTAGTTATTTAAAGAGCCATTAATTTTTGTTACATTCGTGATGAACATTTCTCAATATTGCAGAGTTATTCAAATTGAATCCGATTTAAAAGGTAATGGGGAAGTCTTTTTCGCAAGTGTTACTGACTTTAGTTACATGTATAATGTTAATTCGAAATGTCAATTCCTGCCTAAGACACTGTAAATTGTCAGTGGTAATTGTTAGTACATCAGCAGAAATCCGTTATTTAAACTCATATAAATTTGTACGCACATATTTAATCTTTTACAAACCCTAAAAGGAAGAAATTGCATGGAGCCAAATTAGGTGATTTAGTTGGCCAGCTGTGTAACATCAAGTTATCCGGTCCACGGTGACCAATACAATTTAAAGTAGATTCCTTGATCAGGATATTTTGTACATTATATATCACACACACACACACACACACATGCTTTCGTGAAATAGCTTCACAGAGAACACACGAGGACCACCTTTTGTTCACAATATAAGACTTCCCCGTTTTTCTTTGTATTCATGTATTATTTATCATTCTGTATTATTTAATTTTGAAAATATGGGATTTTGAAATCAGATGGTTCCTTTTGAATAAGCCTGTATTATTCAGTTTATTCTTATAATGAAAGGTACACAAAAATACAGCAGTAAAAACAAAAAATACATCTCAATTTTTCGAAAGCTTTTTTCTTCTTTTCTCTCAGTTTGTAGAGTCTTGGTTATTCTGTCTATCAATGTATTTTTATATTGATGAAAGTAGAGAGAAAGAAACTAAAAGAGAGATCCTTTACTGTGTTTGTGTGTTTGTAGACAGAAATAGATAAGTACTTAGGAAACCAGCATAAAGAAGAAAGGAAGGATTTGTTTAAGTAGAAGAAAAACAGAAATGATTAATTCATTTTGTTGTGACTCACTTGACGTAGTTCAAAATAAAAAGCAATGAAACCTTGTCTTGTATAGTGATCGCCATTCATTATATAAGTAGACCTATGAAATCAACTTAATCTTCCTCAATTCCTTATTTAATAGTAAGAAACTAGGAGTTACAAAGTCTGCTTTTTTGATAGTTATATGCTAAGCAATATAAAATAATGATGTCGAAAAAATTCATCGTAGATTTCCTTTTATACGCACAGATTCAATTTGTAGTTAATGTGCTCTTAAAATTCATTTCAAACATGCCTGAATACGCCTAAATGTATATAAATTTATAATTATTAATATACATGTGTTTCCTTAAATTTTTTTCAAAATAAAATTTTTTAAAGAGAGTAATAGGAAATACATAATTTAATACAATTGGGTGAAGAAGCTAGAAGTGATTTACATATTTCTGATAAAATGTTTAATTTATTACACAATCCGATACATGAATGACAGCAGAAAGTACAATTTATTAAACCAAAATTAAGGAGTCTAAGTATTAATTTTAGGAGTTTGAATCATCTGATTACAATATGAAATCTAACTTAATGACAAAATAGAATATCTAATAAAGTTTCCGTTCAATTTTCTGAGAATTCACCGCATACATATTACGTGGGTTATGTTAGTAAATGAGATGATTTTCAACAAAAATCCTTATTTATTGCTCATACCAAGTCAATTAATTTGAAACCATCTTATTTTTGTGGTGTAGAAGTTTTTTGAGGGAGGTGCCAGCTCAGGTGTCATCCTCGTCACTTGAACGAGTTTCAAAATTGCGAGGTCTGTCACAATAGTCCTAATGTTGCTTCAAAGTGAGATGTGAGTAAAATAAAAGCCAACCATCAGTTAGGGTAAATATTGATACTTTATGAGAAGAAAGATTGTATTTTAGAGCATAGAGATAAATTTTATGATTTTTCCCCTTATTTATGAGTCACTTTATCTTATCAAGCATCTATACTTTACCCTTACAATTTGTATCCATCCGGAAATACTTCACCGATTAGAGACAATAAAGTAACTGAGTGCCTATAGATAAAGAAAGCCCAACAAATCCAAACCAGAGATACTATTTATATTTTTTTCGAATTTTTGCCTGCAGTTTATCTAATTCAGGATCCAACTTGGTTGTCCTGTCACGCTTCGACGCCTCACCCTTATAATTCGCCACCATACATATCGCGAGTTATACTAATGAAAGAGAAGCTTACGGGTTACCAAAGACCTCGTGTTTCTGGCGTACGACACAGATGCCAAACCACGGTAACCTCACCAAAAAACTGTACCCACCATAACTGTAATGGATGAGCAAATGTCATTAAACAGAGAGAAATCCTTTTCCTAAAGAAGAAGGAGATGTGAAAGAAAGAGGGAGCACCTTCTTTCTCTTCGTTTCTGATGCATTGTGTGTACGTGAGAGGGCTGTTTTTGCGCTAGTCCTTACGTTCCCGACGTTCGTCTATCCTTACTATGAGAGTAGAATTGGGATATCTCTAAGAGGCTAATGACACGAAGGAAGGCGACATATATTTTTATGCCATTAGCATGATTGATATGGCAAATAAAGTCTGAGGCTATGCGAAGGAGCAATGCCTTATTTTTTCAGTTCGCTCCCCCTTCTCAGTCTTGAAAAAGCGACAAACTTCAAAAGAAGGCAGAAGGATGCTCTTGAAAGTAGAGGTTAAAAAAGATGATAGGAAAAAAAAAAGCGAAAAATATGTATAGATAGATAAATATATATAGATGTACGGGGCGCTTCAGAGGATAAGATGGGTATGTCAACCCTGGAAACTTGGGGGTGAGGGGGCGTTGAGAAATTTTTATTTATGCTAACACATTGTGGAAGTTTTTGAAAGGTTTATAAGGTTTGAAGAGTTCTTGTATATAGAGCTTTTGGAGGTATGTAGGAAATGAAGTAAATAAATATTTTAGTAATCTCACATTACAAGAGTAGTTATTTATTTAAGACAAGTTATAGCCACATAAACTCTTCTCGAGAAGGAACGTTTCCTTCCTGGGTTTCTGGGAATTTTCGAAAACACTTAACCGTGAGAAAAATAAACAAGATGAAGAAAAGCAAAGAAAATCCGACTGAAAAAATTTTGTAAAGATATAAAAAATAAATTTCGATAAACCAAATAATTTTAAAGTAAATATTTAAAGGAAAGGTTATTATATATTGCTACCAAAAATATACATAACAAAAACTATTTTACTACGGTGACAAAGCAACTGAAAAAAATTAATATGAAAACTGATTTTTAGATGAAAATATTTTGACAGAATTAGACTATCGATGTTAAGTCGATTTATTTATTATTTGATGCAATATGGAACTATATATATATATAATTTGTCGATTGAATTCTTTTCCAAGTATCTTGATCTTCACTTTAAGATTTTTTGATAAGTTTCTAAATCTGTATTATTTTTCCATGCAATTTAATAGATATTTTTTGTTTTAAAAGATCATTAACATTTCAGAGACAACTGTAAGGATTTAAGTTCCAATCCATTTACTGCAACTTAATATTTCATCTTTTCTTTTAAAACCTATTTTATGCAATTTTAGTTTTAGTTTAGTTTTTATTAACGTCGCACTAGAAGCAACACAAGGGCTACTGGCGACGGACCTCGTAATTTTGAACCTCAGTCAAGTGACGAGGATGATACCTGAGTTGACACCCCCTCTCCTAACTTCTACACCACACCAACGGGAGGACTTTGAGCCATGACAGATTTAACGTGCATCCCCCCGACTACACGGCGGGTCTCTTATGGCCTAGGCTCAAATCCACCAGCGACAAATCTGAAACTATGACCACTAGGTTACCGCGGCCATATTTTATGCAACGAACTGTATTGCAAATGCAGTGTTTTAGCGATAATTGGAGAACAAAATGTAATTCATTTCAACTGATGGTGCCACAGTATTTTTACTAATAAATTATATTAGCTGCATAAATTGTGCATTTTTAACAGTGATTCTGAGTAATTCTTTCGAGTTCTCTACCGAATAATGTTAATGCGTTGTTTACATGTTTAAATACTTTTCCTATATTGAGTATAAGAGTATATATATTAGAATTGTAAGAAAAGAATTAGTATGTATTGCGTATAAGAATGGATTTTAGATTGAGTAAGCAACATAATATAGGTAAGAATAGTAAGAGCATAAGAGAATAAATATATTGTGTATATAAGAATTGAATGTATACTCTGTTCTCTAATTTCGGAGTTTGGAGGCTCATACATTTCTTTAAATATAAGCATTCCAGTCATGTCTTAAATGTTGCTATATATTTTATAGACATTATACACAGTTTTCATTTTCTTTCCTATAAGCATAATTTCCTTCAAAAGCTTCACAACTATTCTCTCTGTTTCTTCATAACAAAGAACAATAATAATCCATCAGTATCTAATAATACTTATTTTAGTTCTAAACAAAATTTTACATAGCTAAATTAAGTCCAAACTAACGCCTTATTAAGGAAATAAAAAGAAAAACCAGTTATAAATGCCGTAATGCATCGACAGATGGAAAGCGATCTAAAAAGTAAATGTTAAGTAACTAATTTTCGTCTATGAAGGGGAAGCTTAGAAACCTAATGATAAAATATGTAAAAACTTAAAGCGTCGGTCACATTACGGTTTTGGAAGAAGTAATCATCAATTCCTTAGAGATCTTAGAATACATTTGAGGTTATTCAAATAAGAAATATTTCACTTTTGATGTTGTCGGAAAGTACTCTAGAACTAGGAGGAATGACATGGTGGTAGAGGGTGAGGTATTTCTCAAGAGGAGGTACGGGAACATAACAGTTATGCTGTAAAACTCAAGAAAGCTAAACTCTAGAAACCAATTTCAAACTGTACCATGAAAACTCGAATTACTTTAGCAATATAGGAAAGGTTTAGGGCACACCGCATCAGGCAATTCAAAATTGAATTACGTTGTTCTCATATCACTTCACTTCGGAATGATTCGCATATATCTAAAGATCGTGAAAGTACGTTGGGTTCTAAAGTGCTATACTTGGGGAAATTCACAAACGATTCTTTGGCGATTTCGGCTTTACACTAAACACATTATCGATGTACAGTGATGATGAATAGGCGCATAGAAGTGATGATGGCGATGAGAATTTGGCGCTATTTCTCTCTCCCCTTCATCTCATTCAAGATTTATTTTTTCAATTCACTTTTTCCCAACTCGGATGGGTTCGCATTTCGCATTTATTATCTGGGGAAAAGAGCAAACATTTCAACGTTATAAGGGAGAAAAAAATCCTTACATTTGCTTCTGTTATATCTTGAGTTTTGGCATCAAAACAAAACAAGCTAATGATACTTGGCGACAAAAATAAGATGAAAATCACGCTCTTATTTCACTATTTTCTAATGCTCATCTAGATAGCTTCTTCAAGATTTCTGCATTTGATCATCATTTTTGATCATCATTATAATATAAGAATAAAGTATTTTTTATGAAGAATATTTATTTTTAATGATGGATATAAAGATAAAGGTTTTTCTCTCTCTTCAAAAATCAGATTAGATTATTTTCTTTTTTGGTATTATAATTGGGGCCGTAATCACTTAAAAAAATGTTATTTTAAAAGTTGCAAAGCTTAACTGAAAGAAAACCTCCAGCATTCTAGTTTTAATAAATGCTTGGATTTGAAAATGTATTCAAGAAATACTTTAAGTTAAACAGAAGAGAGACAAACAGTTTAAAACTTAATATATCCTCAAAATATATTTCCATAAACTCTGGAAAAAAATTAAATATTTCAATAATCAATATTCATTGATAAATCATTAAAGCAAGGAATAGTTGTGGAATAGCATATTTTTATGCACACACAGCAGACAATTTTATCATTTCCTAAGAAGTTACTGGATTTTAATGACACTTTAATGATGAAACGATACGATATTTTATATCCAGTACATATTGGAGGAATACATATATTTTAATAATATTCAGAAGAAATCTTTATACAATCTTCTATAAATAAATCAGAAAATTCTGTTAAAATTCAATATTTTTAAACCTAATGATTTTACATCGAAATATAACTTTTTGAGAGTTAGCTTAAATTTTGTTTGGCAGAATTTTTTTTTAAAAATCCAACTTATATTTTCCTTCGAAAATTCTAAAACTAATGAGTTCAGAGTTAGAAATAAAAATATTTTTTTGATAGATCATTGGTTGGTAATGCATTACTGGTAACTGTGGGTTCCTGGAAGAATTAATCCAAATTTATCATTAATTTGAGATTTTCTGTTCAGCAATGGATTTGAATCAAGGCTTTATGTTATTTTAGTAAAGATATAAAGTTGATAAGAATAAAGAAATTCTTTTTTTTTTGTATTTTTCATAGAAATGTTTAACATTTCAGACTTGACAAAATATTAAAAATTAACCACAAACATGTAATTAAGTTCTTGTTGATAGAGAATTTAGAGACAAATTAATAAACTCGAATGTGAATATATGAAATGCAACATAATTATTTACCACAAGAGTATATTTATTAACTATTTGAGTATAATTCAGTGATATATGGCTTAGTTTATTTACGTATTCTCTATCTCTTCTGTATCTTAAAAAGTTGAATTTTAAAACAAAAAGGAATTATTAATATTCAGTTTATTTTAATTTCATTTCTATTTTTTATATTCACTATTATAATTTTGTCTTATTAACTTAATTTTAACAAAAATAAATAATTAAATTGTGTTTTCATAAGGGTTTTATATGTGTGTTTCTCTTAACAAATTTTGACATAGACAAATATTGACAGAAGATATTGGCAGTGGAAATTTTGGGCAAAATTTTTATTCATTTGTAAATGAGCAAAAATTTCATAGAAATATCATTTGGATTATAAAAATATAACGAAGAGTTATCTATTGAAATAGTTTAACAAAAATAAGAAATATATCATACTTTGAAATTTTGTACAAAGTGGTAAATCTATTACAGTTTTGCAAGTACGGAATTTAACAGAAAAAGTAATTTCCCAACTTAACGATTTCAATTCAAATCCACTTTTGTTACTAAAACCTAGTTGTAAATCTTTTTAAAAGAAAAAAAATGTATTGCTTTATTTGTCATTTGTAATTGGTCACTACTGGATAAATGAAAATGGGTTGAATGAATTCATCGCAAATGCACTGTGACATGAACAAGTATTACAGATTAGATTCTCCAAAACCAGATATATTAGATGTTCAACTCATAGAAGCTGAGCATGTAATATTTGTCCAAGTCACATAAATGAGGTTCTAAATCCGTTAATGGCCTACGCAATCATCGATTTCTATAACAGGCTTATGCAGGATAGTGGGTCTTCAATTGCATAGCAGTAGATGAAAGAACTTAATTGTGAATACCTGAGACCCATATGTCACCACCTAATGCGAAGGGAATTGAAGAGGATTGATTAGGACAGCGGAACAACTATATGGAATCCATTGCTCTCGTCTTGGAGGCAGGAAGTTTGACCGCATTGGAGATAAGTAGACGGCCAGAATAAATAAAATACAAGTAGAAAAAGGTGACCACATTTTGTACTTTTCTTGGACTCGGGTAGTCGAATGTTACCCAAAACTATGATTTTACTGTCAAATTTATCTATAAAATGATTCTTTCAATTGAATTTTTTATAAAAGAATGTTTTGCCCTTTGGTACGGTGGCCAAATAAACTCTGTTTCCGTTTTGTCGTTGGTTCGAGTCCCAATGCCACTATAGACAATGCAGAGAGGCTGAGACATTTTAAATCAGTCAAAACTCTTGATCCTCACTGGCATGGCGAGGTGTAGAAATTTGTAGAGTGAGGTGCTTGCTCAGGTATCGCCTTCGTTACTTGGACGAGGTTCAAAATTACGTGGCCCGTCGTTTAAGCCCTTGAGTTACTTCTAAATGATGTGTAATTAAGCAATTAAATAAAAACCTTAAAATTCTTAAGCACTTATATATTTGTGTTTCTTAGATATGCTTTTAGCCTTCAGTTCTACCTATAGAGGTTTAACGAAGCATTATGCAAAGCTCTGTTGTTTATCAGAACTTCATAATTTATTTTGAAGGTTAAAATGCAGTATGTATAATTTTTGATGGACATAGTTAAGCATATTTATTTGCGTTTTATTAAGAATATAACATAATAAGAATATAATATAATATATAATTTTATATAATAAGAAAAAAACCCACAAGGATATTCTCTAGTAAGTCTAAATTATTTGAATCAATTAACAAATATATATTGTTTCATTTAAAAAATTTGGAAAACATTATTTTCCTTGGAATTTACCTTTCACATTTAATAAATAACTGAAGCAACATATATGTATTTGTAATATAAAAACTGTTATAATAGTGCTAATTTAAAAAAAGAAGAATACTATCTGCTATGAAACGTAAAAAATTAGGTAATTTATTATTTATAAATTTTACATAATTTAAGGGATAATCTCAAAGATTTTAGTAAGATTTATATTTTAATGATAATTTCAAGTATAAGAAATATGTTGGATTGAATCATGTTCGTAAAAAGAAAATTTCTTTTATTTTTATCAGTTATTGAAACCTTTGACACTTAAACTTTGACACTTAAGTAGATAAATTAATTAGTACTTGGAAAATATTAAGCACACACACTCTCAAGGTTGTGAATAAACTTTTTATTTTCAGAACAGAAAGTTTACTTGCTTATAAACTCTTTTATCTATTACAAACAACCATCTTTTATAGATATATAAAGAATTTTCTATTTTGTTATTATCCGTATGTGTGTTTACTTGTATTTTAGTTCCAAATCCTGGTTCTGACCTTTAAACTAAAGGTTTATATATGTTTGAAATGAAATTACAGATCCTTTATGCGCTTCAATATATTCAAAAACTCTAAGCGATGCTGACTTTTCATCGAATGGAATTCAGTTCAAAGTATAAGAACAAACAATAAAATAAATTTTATGTATCACCTCTCCACTTCTCATATGAGGATCGTCGAAGAGAGCAGTCTACTTTTATGGCTAAAGTTTTCGTTACAAATCTCAATGTATAGAGGTTGTATTCGATATCCGTGGTGACTGCAGCTGCCTCAAAGTTTGAAAGCGCTTGGACTTTTCTCCAGAACTGAGTATTGCGTTTTCAAAAAATAAAAATAGAATTTTTCTCGTGTCTAACTTTTACCGTTCTGGCACAAGTTCGACAATTTCACGTATTTCTGTCTATCATTCGAAATTTATAGGAGGTTTTCATTCACAGTTTCGAGAAAGCAGAAAGTATGGATTTATTTACATTTATTTTTGAAAATCTTAATTTATTTTTATGTAACAAAATACGTCATTTTACTCGAATCGTGGAGTGATATATGTCTGTGATTTATTTAATTGATTGTACGTACTTAACATTTCCTCAAAGTGAATCCTATAATACCTCAAGTGTAGCACATTGAAATACGCTACTTATTAATATTAGCAAATAAGCCATAATTTCTTAGCAGTCAAAATGAACAACTAATTTACTATCAAATTCAGCGTATGTAACAATAAAAAAATGCCTGATTGCCTGATAATAAGAAAAAATTCGAAAAATGATTATTTGTGTTTATATTTAAGTAGTTTATAATTTTTACTATATAATCTCAGAAAATTATTATCTTAATATTTGATTTCAAAGAAATATTAACTAAAAATTATTTTGATCAAAATTGGAGAGGAATTCATTTTTGACTTGAAAGTATATTATTTGTAATAACTTCAAAAGTATTTCTCCTATTAACTGTTTGTTTTTGTAATCATCACACTGTCTTTTTATTCGTTCCGTTTTATTTCTTTAAAACCAAATTTCAAACATAGTTGAAAACATTAGTTTTGTTATGTACATTTTTATTTTTCTATGGGTCTTCCAATAATTTATATATATGAGTCTCGTTTTTATGAGTTTTATTGTGTACATGAGTATCGTTTGTTGGAGTACGTAGATAGATAATAATTGTTAAAAATACTAGTATCTCTCTCAAATTGAAATAAATATAGCAACTCGTAAACTCTCTTATTTATTACTTTATATCTTTTACTTTAAATAAATATATATCATACGCATGATCATACACCATAATATAAGATATATACTTTCAAGTATTGATGAATACTTTTTAACATGAATTTTATGCGAAAGATTTTGTATTCGAACCTCGTAGGAATTGTAGAATTTTTCTTAAAACAAATAACCAGTTATTGACTTGTACAGAATGTAAAAGTAATAATTTTGTTTCCATAGTTATTATTAGAATATTGTCGGGAATTTTCATAATTTATCGCATTATCATGAACAGTTTCTTGTACACACCTAATTGAAAATGAATGTCTTTGGGGCTGTAAGTTTTTTTTTATTTGAAAGCCGATTTGTAAATTTTTTGATGTACCTAAAAACAATATGTGTCTTCTGTCATTCACTTGGATCTTTATTTTCGTGTGTTGTTCATGTGTTGAGAACTAAAGAAGAATTTGACCCCCATGAAGTTAAGGTCAAAGCTTCAAAGTTTATTGTATCCATTCTTGCAACTTGTGCTTTTCACCTCTTTCCGGAGATAAAATAATACCTTTAGAGATATCACTTTCATTTTGACAGAATGGTGCAATACACCTTTAAAGTCGATGTGACCTCAACCACCACAATTTCTCTCCGATTGGATTGCTCTACTATTCACGCATTGGTTCAAGCGAATGGAAAGGAAAAGAAACTATGTAAAAAAGTGAATTATGCTTTAAGTAGAAAATGAGTGAAGCTTTCAGGCACAGCAATACTTGTGAAAATTGGGTAGTTAATAAGAAATTTATGGCTATGGAGGCATTACTTCTTGATAAGGTCTCGTATAATACTTAATATGAATTATATAAAAAATTTACATTCAAACACTTTTAGAAATTGCATAGTTTTTCTAAAAAACTTATTAGTACTTGTCTTCATACAGCGAGAAAGTAGCGATTTTATGTTTCTATATTTATTATAAAAAAAATCTTAATTACTTTCATCATGTATTGCATTACAACGAAAATGCTGTTTGTACTCGTATAACTGATGTCTTTGAAATCCCTGACCTGCTCACAGATGGTTACTTCAAGACAAAATTCGGACGGCAGCCTCCCCGCTACAGCCTCTCTGCTACAGCCTCCCTCCTACTAAGTATGGTGGAGTAAGGAAAGTGTATTTCTATAAAGTATGTAATCAATTTTAGAGTATATAACCCCTCTATATTGTATTTAGAATGAAAAGCTAAATAGGAGGTTTCTTATT
Source organism: Nephila pilipes (assembly GCA_019974015.1). Lineage (NCBI taxonomy): Eukaryota > Metazoa > Arthropoda > Arachnida > Araneae > Nephilidae > Nephila > Nephila pilipes. Next base: position 323,569 of record BMAW01080882.1, read on the forward strand.
GACTCATAAATTCCAATTTCAGCAAGATTGAATTCAGAATGGTAGTCGTGGAAGCCTAGAGGTAATGGTCACGGACTCGCAGGCGTTGCTTTCTTCGAATCGTGGGTTAGAGTTTTGATGTAACTAAAGACCCGTCGTATAGCGAGTCTGACTCACGTTAAACTTGACGTTTTAAGCTCTTCCGTTGGCGTTAAGTGGAAGTTTGAAGAGGGATGCGCCAGCTCACAGGTGTCGTCCTCCTCATTAGACCAAGGCTCAGAATTAAGAGATCCACCACCAATATCTCTCCAATGTGATGTTAAACATTAACACAATCACTTAATTGAAAATTTCTTGAACTGAATAGTATCTTTCATTCTCATATATATTTCGGAAATCGTTAATAGTTCTAACGATTAAAAGAGTAATATTTAATCGTTAATACTTAGATGGGCTTGCAAATCAGTTTTTAAATAAATAAACACTTAGAATAGTCATTCGCATTGTTTCTATATATTTAATTTATATATCGGTTGACTAAATGGATTAGGTTTAGTGAACATAAATCATGCAATTTAGTAAAACAGTAAAACCTGGGATATTTTAAGGATAGTATTAAAGTCATGGCATAAGCAAATACAATTACTTTGATTTAAATCTTAGATTCTTGTGACAAATCTCTAATTTAAATCGTTTTAAAATGAAAGAATGTTAAAGAAAATTAATCTGGGATTTATATATATACAAGTATATATGGATGAAAACTTTGATTATGTTTCGGTTGCTTTCCTTAAGGAAAACTTTAATCCTTAGTTACTTTTTATGAGCATGATAACAAATCTGACAAAAATAGCCCACCATATGGATACAATTCAGAACTTAAAATAAGGAATCATGTTATGAAGAAAATGAGAGCATTCACTTATATGTTACTATAGAAAATTCAATAAATATTTAAGTGATGGAGGAGATAAAATTAAAATTATGTAGTGTAATTCCCCCACACGCCAAAAATATAAAGAGTATTAATATAATTTCAAAAATTTACAATAAGATTTTGTGTGAGCAATATAATAATTTTATATCATACAATTATTAGAAGTTCATTCAAAAGAAATCTCTTTGAATCTCCTGTGGACTTCAAAACACTGAGAACAAAATTTTCCAAATTCAGATTTTACATTCAAAACAGTAAATATTTCTTAGGTATCTTAAACAGTAAATATATATATATATATATATATATATATATATATTATATGATAATAACAATATTTCTTATTAAAGAATGCAAAACCGGAGCCTTAAATTTAAATAGATAAATTAAGGTGCAATATAATCTCACAAATCTATATTTGTTGGAAAAGTAATGCGAAAAAAAAATGGGAATGAATAAAACACATATTAATTGTACATTCATACGAGCGATCAGATTAAATGTTTGTGTTAAAGACCCTAATGATTAAATATATAGCGAATAATACTTTTATAACCTCCCTATAAATAAAACTAAAGGACTTCATTATATTTTAAAAATAAATGGGGAGGTATAATATTATCTACTCAAATATTTTTCGAACAGGATCATCGTTGGCCGTTAGTTAAGCTTTATACTTCACCCTGTAATAAGTACATTATACAGGGCTGGAGTATCAATCATTTAATTCCGAAAGAGACATAAATTTCTCTATAACAGGCGAGCTCTATATTGAAATTCAACGTAATGCTAGTCACATCTATCAAAGGGAGGAAAGGAAAGAGAAAAGAAAGAACAGTTTGCATAGTAGCTACTTCTATCGCAACTAGCTTCGGAAAACTATCAGGATGACTATCAAATAATCGTCCTTGACTGATTGATAGGTGTTGTCATGTTCGAGGAAATTGAATTGAATGGCTTCCGCGCAGAACTTAGCCATTTTGTTGTTATCTTTCGGCATAACATGAAAATGCCATTTGGATAGAATATTTTATGTTAGCTGAGAGATATTCGGAAAGAAAACATTTCGTATTGAAAAAGGAAATTTTTCTTGATGCTTCTACATTTTAGTGCAGCTAGAAATGGTTTTGTTGGGTACAGTTTTATGTATCGAAACTTGCTTTAACTGAAATCTAGTACTTTGATCAAAGATGAGTGTGTTTAGAAAAATTAATCTTATGTTATGTACATTTTTCTTTTCCTGTTGTCAAACGTTTTTTGTTTAATATTAAAATTATTTGCACTTTACATAGCTATAGAATCTATCTAGGAATTAATTGATTAAATTTTTGTAATTTCATACTTTTTTTCACAAAACCTTTTCATTAATTTTATAAACAGAAATAAATATTATTTTTTAAAATTGCACTATCAAACCTCCCTTTTATCAGCATCGAGAAAGATATTCTGCCTATAGAGATTCCAATACAAAAATATTTAACTTCGATTTTAAATATTTTTCTTCCGAATATTAAAAAAAATGTCTAGCATTTACATTTTGACATTTATTATTCCATTTCCAATATTTTATCAATACGGATGTATTTTGTTGTTCCATGAGCTACCAGAATTTTTATAGGAGCTGTTTAATGTTCATCGTCCCTACCACGGCAAATTAAGCTTGATTCTTCTTTTAAGTTATGGAAGTGGAAGCCTGGTGGTCATGGCCACAAACTCAAAGCTGGTGTTGTTTCCGTCGAGTCATGGGTTCAAGTCCTGATGCGTCTAAGACTCATGTACAGGGGCTTTACATGTTAAATTTGGTCGAGGTCCTAAGACCTACCGTTGGTATGGTGTGGAAGTTTGGAGAGGGATGTGGCAGCTCTCCACATCACTTGATTATGATTCATAATGACTAAGTACATCGCCAATAGTCATCATATATTTGAAGATGAATGTCTTTTTTCACAATTAGAAATCAGCTAAAATTAATAAAAATTAAAATTAAAAAACAGTCTGTTATGTATATAAATTGTTGATTATTTATCAATTATGCTAAATACTGCAATAATAGAAAACTGTTTGTAAAATTTTTTTAGTGGAGTTGGAATGAAAGTTTTCTGCACGTAATTGTTTAAGTATATATGAGCATGTTTTAAACTACAAAAAAAGGCTTATTCAATAATAAATTGTAAAAGGTAGTTTGCTGATGACTTAGGTTGGATACATTAAATATATTTATTTTTCCAATTTCAAAAGAATTAAGATACTATTCTAATCAAAAGTATTTCAAATATATTTTTTGAAATATAAATTATAGTCGTAATGGTGATTTCATGAAGACAGATATAACAAAGAATTTCAGGGATGTTTAAATGAAACGTATAAAGAATTCGATTATTTATTAAAGCTGTTAATATTGAGCGATAATGTGTTGACAACGGTTCTCTAAACAAAATGCAAAAGAAACTATCAGAAAAATTTGAAAGTTTCTGTATTATTCAGTAACTATTTTAATAAAAACAATTGATACAGATAATATCAATTTTTAATTATAAGAAAATATAAAAAATTCCACAAATTTAAGAATAACATTTATAATATTTAATTATTATTTATCTATTAATAATAATTTTTTATTAGTTGTTATAAAAAGTATTTGTTATTATTAATTATTTATAAGTTAAATAATTCTTTATTATTAATAATTCTTTATATTTTTTATTAAATGCATTATTAACAATTCATAAAACTTATTATTATTAAACTGTTTTACATTAGTAATAATCAGAAATTTAATCATTCATATTTATTATTAATTAGTATTAATAATAATAACAGTAATAATAATAAATATTTATTGTTAATAATTGTTAGTATGTTTATTATTTCTTTAATTTATTATTTATTAAATTGTTCAGATATTTAAAATTTGAGAAATTCCTTAACAACTATCTTGTTTATAATTATCAATAGTTTCTATCGCTTTAAATCTGTATATCTTTAAAGAATATAAAAGCATAGTGTTCAATGACTAAAGCTAAGAGTAAGTAACAAGTTGTAATTTCTTTGTTGAAATAGTCTGCAGCTATTGAGGTACGACTTCTTAAACAAAAATTGACACTACCAGGTACATGAATATCGCGAGAAAACCCATTTGTCTGAAGCATGAATCAGATTGAAATATTTGTAATCTTTGCTCAAGCGAACTACTTTATCGAAGATACCGAAATAGAATTCTTTTATCCTCGTTTTATTAAGAGAGTGCTGAACCCATTTCTTTGCATGGTAGGGTCATTAGACGAAAAGTACGATATTAGTGTTTTGTATCTCATAAAAATCCTTTTTCCATCCTTGACGGGTTTCTTTCATGCAGTAAGAGCAGTAATGTTTCAATGTGCTAGCGGTAAATTATATGTGCATAGCTTGATAATGTGTGTTTTGCTTTCTATACTGATAGGTTATATTAGAGCTCTTGTTTAGATGGAGTTTTATTTTTGTTATTTTATTTGTGCGGTATGTGTGTGAATAACAAAGAAAAGCGTTTGTGTCTTAAAGACTTTGAGAATTGAGTTTTCAATGGGTTTTTTTTTGTCTGTAAAAGATTTTTGAAATGACTTGGAAACTTTGTAGAAATATAAATTACTTTTAAGAACAAATAAGAATATAGTTCATGTTAAAGGTTTCAGCTTAATTTTAACAGTTAGAAGTTCAGCTAATAATAAGAACATATATATATCCAATGTAAATGAAATATTCTTTAATGTAAAAATTTCGGTTATAGAATCAAGTTTTTATATGAAAATGCAACTTTATAATACTGCCAGTTACAAAATAGTTAATAAAGATGAATATCAAAGCATTGCACTGATGTAACGTCTTAGAATACTTTTTAGCAGTTTCATAAATTATATGTCCCCGAACTTCTAGTATGAGTCTATTTTTGTTTTGTTTTGGTTTTTTTATTTCTTAGCTGTCATATATATATATATATATATATATATATATATATATATATATATATAGTGTCCACACCATGACGAAAGTACAGCTTGACATAGATATAATTAATCGATTGTTCATTAACATTGCACTTAAAAGCAATACGAGGGCTATTGGCGACGGACATCATACATTTTAGCTTCGGTAATGAGACGAAAACGACACTTGAGCTGGCACTTTCGTCTCTGAACTTCCACCTACGCCAACGAGAGGTTTTGGAATCCCGAAAGATTTAAAATGCATCAGTCCAGCTACACGGTGGGTCTTATGTGGCATCAGCTCTGGAACTCGCGACTTGAACAATAAAACGCCGGCAGAGAGACTGCGAACATGACCGGTATGCTACCATGTCCTCAGGTGTCAGCAGAGAAAGAGATCTGTTAAATGCTGGTGACAGCTTTTATACCAGAAAATAATTTGAGTTTCCTTTAATATTTTGCCAATTTAGTGATAAAATGGAGATATTTAGTGATATATATATACAATGTTATTAAAAAGAGAATTACTACATTATTATTACATCTATTTATTATACATCTCAAATCCGTTTTATGTTTATGCAAACTAAAACGGTTTTAAACCTCATCATTATTCTAATATATTATACATTATACTAACTAAAATATATATTTTAAAGATACATAACTGTACGTCTACTGAATGACTGATTATTTGTCTCGAGTTAAATGTTAACGTTATGCCAAAGGGTGATTCATGTTGAAGTAGACTAAGTAAACGGAGATCATACTAGATGCTTAGGAAACGCATGGGCCTAAAGCTCTACAAAAGCGCTTCGCCAGGAAGTGTAGGATGTCAAAGAGGCATATTAGAAATCTATTACTTTGAATATTCAAATTAAATTAATTTATAACTTCCACGGTGATTATATGTGTATAAACATAGCAAAAAAATATATACATAATGTTTAAAATTTAGTTTCTTCTTGTGATGCTGTAGTGTTTTACTTTTTGACAATTTCTTTACAAAGTAAATTAAAAATCCAAATGTTTCCTGTCCTGAATGTATTTTTTTTGTTGCAATTTATTACAAATCATATGAGATTCCTTTGTTATAAGAACGATAACATATCTCACCTCTAAGAGTTAAGGTGTAATAAGACTAATTTGAGTCATAAGAAAATAATTATCTTTTAAAAAAGAAACTCATAACAATGGCAAAATTTAAATTATAAGGAGAAATATCTTCTCCTAATTTCTAGCATACTTTAGAACATTTTTTAAAAAATAACTTTTTCAGCGTCTTTCTCGAAATAAAAGAAACAACTCTGAGAAAATAACTATTTTGGTGAAAATAATAAGTTGATGAAAATAAATAAATCCATCACCAATCACCAATACCTCAATGAGCAGTTTTATCGTTGCCCCGTTATTTACGTACAAAAATCTAAAATAAAATAATCAAATAGTAAAATAAGTTCAATCAACTAAAGTTTTTAAAATGTTACATTTCTTCAATTTTAGAGATGTGGGAAAGAAAATAATACATTAAATATTTGTAACAACAATATTTAACAATGAACTTTTAGAACAATGAACTTTTTTTTCTCTGAAAAGTGAAAAATTATATTTCAATCAAAAACCTCTTAAAATAATTGAAAACCTCATGGAAAAAGACACAGGTTACATCGAATATCAAGTATCATCAAAAATACAAGACGAAAGCAATAGGAAACAAGCATTCTTCAAGGAATTTTTCCAAATTCTTTTATCTTACTCGTTATAAGCACTTAATGATTTTATATTTATATTTTGATGGTTAAATATACTTGATTATATTTTGATTATTATAGCAGATTTTTATTCAATCATTGGGATGACAGTACTTATGAATTCCGATTAATATTTATCCAGAAGTCAATACCTTGCTTAGATCTTGATTCAAACATTTAAATGGATATACATAATTTATGCTAACATCTTAGCCAACATGAATTGTTATAATATATAATAAATGACGATGAAAACTTGTTAACGTTAGTATTAAAAAAGAAACCTTTATTTTTGAAACCGTTAAAAGGAAGCATTTCAACAAGTTAAAGTTGAACAATCAATTCAAAACTATATTAGTTACATTGATCTTTGCAATTAATAGCAAGGAGATATTGACTTCTTTCAAAAATAAGTAAAGAAAGGTTTTACTAAATTTGAGAAAATATAAAGCAAATGTAGTCAGAGAATGATGCTTTATGTAGTATATGATACAATCATATGTTGTGTATAATTTATGTCTTATAGCTCTTAATAGGGGATATTTTAAGCTCATTGTTAATTCTTTTTGGTAATTCAAATATACTACCTAGACATTTCCTAGACATTTGTCTAGGAAATGTCTAGGTAGATTTTGAGTGTTTATTTTGATTGTTTATTAAAAACAATATTTCACATTAGTAAAACCTTACGGGTTCCTGACAAATAATGTTAATAAAAATAACTAGTATAAAAACAAAAAGTTATCTAGAATTTGTATGATATTTTGAATATTTTATTTTGATAAAGAAAATAAAGTTTTTTAGCCTTAAACACCTCAATCAGTACGATATATATATATATAATTTTTTGGAAACTTTATCCTTTTACTAATAGCCCAAACAATTGATTGTACTCTCTAATTGGACGTCGCATGAACAATGTCACTACAACATTCAATAAATATAATATACTATCAAAAATGTTGCTACATTTTTGATATAATCTTCTTGATACATTCTTTTTACTAGCCGTAATATGTTTTTTGCTTAATTTAATCATGGAGATATATCTATATTATCTATTTTAAATTCTTAATGAAAGATGAGAGATTTTTCTTCGCGTAATCAATAATCCAATAAAATAATATGACTACATTTTTATTGAGATGCATTTTGCATGGTTCTTTTGCTATAAAAAAGTAGAATCATTGAATTTATTTGTTGTCAGAAAGTTACTAATGGATAGCAAGCACTGTCGTGTTTAAATTACACTATTGAATTATATACAGATAAATTCGAAGTTATATCATTTTGAATCTCAGTTCAGGATAATAAAGGAGAAGAGAGTAGTATGGCTATTTGAAGAATTATTACTATTACTGATTGATAAATATTAATTATTATTGATATTAATATAGATAAACTTGACTTAAAATCAACATTTACCAAAATAAAGCTTAATAGCAGTAATAATTGCTTCTTAAATGACTTTTTTAGTTGGATAATGTCCAATTCAGAAACATATTCGAAATAAGAAAGCAAATCCTTGTACAAAAATTATCTTTTAATTAAGTATATGTTTATAGATAAATTAAATCTATGAATGTTTAGGTTGATTATAATTGCATGTTGATATAAAATGAAATTTTGATGATTACTGATTTTGAATTTATTAAGTTTATTCTGAATTTTTTTTATTGTTTTTATTGTAATAGTTGACTTGAAGGAGCTTCGAGACATTTTTGTGTTTTTTTCCTACTTATCAATATTGGATATTGATGGTTAAGCATCTAGAAATGATCAAATAACTATCTCATTAATTTAATTATGTTCCTTCATCTTATACTTTATAAAAAAAATTTCAGACTTTTTTACATAAATTTTGATTTTGTAATAATATCTTAAATTAATTATAAGATACACATTTTCTAAATATGTAATCATACTTATGCCTAATTACGAATAATTAGTGTTGAACTAATTATGAAGGATACTTATCAAAATTATATTTTATGTAATTTACATTCATATGTTAATCCGCAGTTTTAGAAGTTTTTTCAAATAAACAGAAAAATTAACCTTTTTTTCTGTTTAATAAAACTAACAGCTGGCTGTTAAAACTTTTTAGCTTGAGTAGGAATAAATGTTTCTTTAACTTATGGAGTAATAAATACGACGAATCATATTTTAAATATACAATACAGGATTTTTTTTTATCTCTTATTATATTTTATTTACTCTGTTATGATATTTTAGTTGGTTACTCAAACACAAATTTTAAAACTCGTCATAACCCCAACGATAGTTTTATAACTTAAATAGGTTCCGAGAACAGAATAAAGCAAACAAAGTGAATGATGTATAAATATAGAAATTTTAATTTAAAGAATTTTTTGTTAAATATATATTGTTATGTGATTGTCAGATGTGTCTATAACCTTTGGTATAGACACATCAGAATATTAAAAAACTTACACGTAATTTTTCTCAAAATTTTGTCGTCATTGATTTCTGATATATTACTGTTACTACTAACTTAGACGTATTTATTGTTTTGCATCAATTGTTATTAGAAGAAAATATAAATATTCATTGTGCACAGTAACTAAAAGGAAAAATTAAGCTTGGTGAAAGAATTTTTAACTAGCCAATATTTTAACATTGAGCTGATATTTTAATTGAAAACATTGAGTGATCACAAAGAGTATGTGAGGTATTCTTCTGAATATTTTTTTCAAAAATAAAATATTAATTTCTGGCTCAAAAATAAGACTCATTGGATGGAAAAGCGTGTTCTGTGAGACTTTCTTCATTCTCATCAAAATTTCTAGAGTGTGGACTGGTGCAGATTCATTAAGGTAAATTATTCATGCACCTGGAGCAAAAACTATCGGTATCCCTTTATATCAGTAGACTAATTAAAATATATTGAAGTTCATTAAATTAAACCCAGTTTGCTTTAAATCCTTCTTACTTACTTGGGTTTTCAACAAAGTTTAAAGATAAAAATTGTCAATCTTTGGTAATAATTTTATTTCCTGCCAAAAAAAAAAAAAGGAAAGGGAAAACCCTAAAAGAAATGAAGAAACTTTGTTAATTGGAACTATCGCCATGACGTGCTTTGGTCTATGTATAATTAATGTCCTACGATTATGGGATAAAATTCAATTTTTCAGATCCAATTCAAGTCACGAAAGCAGCTTCTAAATTGATAAAAAATGTAGAAAAAGAGCGATATGGAATCAATTTCCATACCATGAATATATTTTTCCACCCGTTTCGTGATTTAGGTCATGCAAAGGCGGCAATGGATTAAGTACGTTTATTTAACGATTTATGGAAATAGTAAGGTCCAAAGTACTCGGTTTTTCCATTTCCCTCTTAAGACACTATTAAAAAAAGAAAGAAATGAACCTATAATATTCACGCGAGGCAAAAAATGTGAGTTACATAAGGAACGGAATTTGTTCCGAAAATTCCTGATTGCAATGGCGGAAAGTTTTTCATTCCTACCTAAATTGTCTACGCTTTGGTTTCTTCTCTTCGTCAATTTAATAGTTTCGAAAAATTCATTTAAATGTTTTAACATTTGTTTCTGATGTCTCATTTTCTGGAAGAGAGCACTCTGTGACAGGACAAGTCAAGGTGTTTAAGAAAAAGTAAAGCAAAAAAGAAAAGTGGATATATATATATATATATATATATATATATATATATATATATATATATATATATCCATATATCCATACATATATTAAAGTAGCAGGGCAAAAGAGGACGGAAAAAGTTGAAAGCAGCAGGAGCAAAGGAAATGACATTATAGTTTTTTAATTAAACTTCGTCTTAAGCATAGCTACTCATCAAGCATAGAGAACATAAGGGTAAAAAAACTAACCTGAGCTTCAGGATTTTTTTCTTTCTGTAAGATATTTTTCTTTTAGAGAATTGTTGTAAAAAAAGCAAAAAATAGGAAAAGGGATTATATATTTTTTTTCTCTCCGTGTCGTGGCAGCAGAAATTGATGAGAATCATTCCTTCGCTGAAGATTGGGAATGGAAAAATAGCATGTCGGGAGTGTTATATGTTTTTTTCTTCCGCTGTTATGTGGAAAGTCCGATAAATTGCTTGGTGAACTCAACTTTGACAGCGTGAAAGCGTGTATTTTCAGAAATAGTGAGAAAATACCTTTTTTTACTGCTTTTTGGTCGCTGTTTACGCTTTCTTTTTTTTCTGCTAGGCAGCAGTCTATACGTTGCTTATTCTTTTACACCACTCCCCATACCACAAGACGCATTTAGAATCCTAGAGGTTCAAGTCAAGGTTTCAATCTTTTACTGATGCCATTCGCCAAATTCCATTCTATATGATGTGGTTGTAACGTTTTTCTACAGATATGCTCGCCGACTGTCACCAGGAATTCACTAAATGATTCAGAATTTCAATAAAGTATAGAATGTTTATTATGATAAAAATTTGATATGTTTGTATTGAAGTGAAATAATGGATGATCTCCTTTCACTGACGTTGGAAAATTTCTGTCAGAATTCAGATTTTTATAAGCACTTCTTCTTTTCAAGTAAACGATTGTCTATATCAAGAGTAGAATATGAAATGTGTTACGGACAAAACAACAGTTTTTCAAAAAATATCAGCTCGCACATTTTTATGTATTTTATTTGGATAAAATAAAATATGTTTATTGAAAATTCATTACTTTTGCAAAACATTCACTGCTTCAAAACAATGCAGAAAATAAATTTTAAAATTATTCCTTATTTAAATATATATATAATTTTTAATATTTACTGTTCTTTTTAATTTTCGTAATGTTACACGTATTAGTACTTCTATAAAATGAAATAATCTCTTTCTATGTAAGTGTGTAAGTGCAATATGTTATAAATATAAAACTAGTTTGAATATTTGTCTTAAAGTTAACTTGTACACCTATCTTTTAAATATTCAATCAAAATTATGGGATATCTCCAATTAAATATTCATTAAAATGTATCTTAATTTCTTCATTAAAAAACCTATTTAAATGCAAACATAGTTCATTAATTTAAAAATCTGAAATATCTTTTAATATAAACTAAAAATAAATGAGATAGTTTCGGGCAGTTAAAATATTAAAAGTGTATACTTTAATTTTTAAAATTCGTCGGAAAGTTGAAAGCTCTTGAATTTACAATAAAATATTACACATTGATCAATTAACAGATTCTCACCGTAAGTGAATCCATAACAAGATTGTAAATTTTTAATCTGTAGAAAGAAATATTAATTTCATATTTACTGAAAACAGTTTTCAAAAAATGATATATATCTTTTAAGGTTTCATCATATAGATCATTTTATGTGTAAAAACGAATTTGTATTTGAGGCAAAGATGTCTTGAAATTTTGTTTTCAAAAGTTTGCATTTAACTAAATACAAACTAATTTTTTAAAATTTAAATTAATGTTTATGTTTAAGAAAAGTACTTTCAATAATATTTAAACATTTTATTTATAATCATACTGTTTCAGATAAATATACATAGTTAATGAAAAAAAAAAATCAAAATTGAAGTTTTCTTGTCTGATGAAAGTAATTAGCCATAATGTAAATAATAAATAAATATAATCTATGTCAAGTAAACAAAACTAAAAGCATTCAAAAGTAATAAATCCTATGATTATGAAGCAAATGATTTAAATTTCGTCTTAAACATCTATTGTTAAAAGATATATTAAATCAACATACTTCAGTGGCATAGCTATCTAAAAAAATTAAAAGGAAGAACTACTCAGATTATGTTAGTAATAAATAAATATCTAAAGGAAGTAAACAAAAATAAAAGCCTGCGAAAGATAATAAATCATAAGATTCTAAAACAAATTATTTGAATTTTTCCTTAAGCGTCAACTGTTAAAAGATGCTTGAAATCAAGGTAAATTAAGATGGCGCAGTTATTAAAAAAAGTTAAACGAAAGACTGTTCAGCTTGAGTTTGGGATTAACGTCTTAAATTTAATCCCCAACACTCCATCTTTTCCAGCGCAGAGGTCAAGAATTACTATAATTTTTCTGAATAAGGGTATCCAATTTCTTGTTAAATTTATAGGCTTCATGTCGAACATATAATTGGAGTGCCTCTGCGTGTCAACGCAAGGTCGAATTTCAATGTGTTACAGCTATTTTGCATTTCGTTGGCATGGATATTGTTTACGCAGTTCAGTTTCGTCGATTATGCATAATTTAACGTTGCTTGTGAGATAATAGCCTTAGGATAGGCCGGCTTTCATAGTGAAGCGCCGGAAAAGATGATGTACTAAGTTTCCTACGTTGTGGTACACTTTTAACATTGTTTTGACTAAATTAAGAGTATATCTACCTTGGTTTGAATGAAAACAGTGTTTTCTTCTTGGGAACGATGGAGGGTTTGTTGATGGTGCAAAAATAATTTAATCAAGTCTTAAAAAAGAATGTATAAAAAAAAGTTAAATAGGGATTTAAGAACGTCCGTAAAAAATGAGTTCTAAGTAAATAGAAAAATTAAGTTAAATCTACTGCAATAAATAAGGATAAATTCTAGAAAATGATGTCACTTAAAATATTTTACTACTAAGTCCTTCATATTTATGTCTTATGATGAATTAAAATACATTTATAAAATGTTAATATATATATATATATATATATATATATATATATATATATATATATAATTTTATGTATATTATTTCTTAGAGTTTTACTGTTTTGCATCATAACTTTTACATTTCTCATGATTTCATCTTTATTTTTACGTTTATTTTGTTGATTACCTTGTATAAATTTCCCAATTAATGTCACTTATATTTGCAGAATAAATTATTTTCAATTACATGCTTTCGGTTGCGAGATGGACAAATCAAGCATAACTTCTGTGTATTTTTTATGGAATGTCTGGATTAAATTCAATAAATTTAATTTTACTTTAATCAAAATACAATGAGTATGTGAGTACCTTACATATATTCTTTACATTCTAGGAAATTTAAATTGCAAAACTCAATTCATGTGTAAGAAAAAAATTAAAATGTATAAAGATAAATTAAACTCACTTTATACATTTCATGAATACAGTTGAATTTGTATGAAATTTCGTAAATTAGTCACGGAAAGTATTGCTACAAATAAAATCTTGTTTTTCGTAGCATGAGTTGCATGATTCAAGGAAAGTGTTTTACATGTGATGGAAAGTTAAGTTTTAAGTTAATTAAAATATTTAAGATATTTTAAAATTGTTATAAAAATAATTCTTCTGAATATTTCTACCCCAATTTCAATGTATATATATATATATATATATATATATATATATATCAAGAATTGTATAATATAAAACCATTATTAAATGTAATAAAATAAAATATTTGTCAATTTGTAAGCGATTTATTGTAACTTTTAGTGTATGAAATTTATTAAAATCAAATAGTTTCAGTTACTTGAAATCCAGTGAATAGTTTGTTTTCATAAATTTGTAAACATAAATCTAACCTTTTCTCTATTGAAAATAATATTTAAATAATAACAATTATTCGTTCCCTTTTCTCTTTTTAATTATTACTAAGAAGTAACGGAGATATCTTGATAAGATTTATTCTGCATATTAATTTATCCTGATGCACATACTATTGTAAATTAAAGTTACTAATGTTGATTTGTTTTGTTTCAGGAAGCAGCAAGTTGAAGAAAACCAGTGTTCTGTAAGGTTTTAAATATCACTAAAATAATCAAAATAAAAACTTAAATTTATTACTTTTCAGACTCCTCTATACAGTCACAATCCAGATTTATACATTTTCGAAGAAGTCACAGTAGAACTCAGCAAATTGAACCCTATTCTCTCCATACTACGGGTTACTTCATTCTACGGCTTACTGAAAGCAAACAAATCAGCGTTAATAACCGTAATTTACAGTATTGTGTATCTAAGGATCAATTAATGTGCAGAATATATTTTATTCAGATATCTCGTTTATTTCTTAGTAATAATTAAAACTTTACGTTATCCCGCAGTATTCACGAGTGTGGAGGTTAAAAAAACTTTATATACTTGGAAAGATAACGTAAGCCATTTGGGACTTGTTGCAGTAATATTTTATTACTCCATTGTAATTTAAATTCGGAGCTGTTAAATGTGAGATACTTGGTCAAAAATTCCATTAATGTAATAAAATGAATATATGGAAGTTTTAAAGTTGACATTAATAAGGAGTTACCAATATAAATTAAATACATGAATTTACTCCCCAGTTACATTTTTAAAGCGCTAAATATATAGACATGCACTAGTTTTCTTACTTCATTTCTGCATTCCTTCATGACATGCACTAAATATTTGCGTTTTGGTTTTAATGGCAGCTTCCTAAGAATATGGCCATAAAATGCTCGAAATAAACGTCTGTGTACGACATCTTTTATTCCCTTTTTTTTTTTAAATGTACCACATTTTTATTTTTTTTTTCTTTTCAGTCACACCATCCTTTACAGTGTAACTAATTTATCTGCTTTTGTCGTAACGTTATAATTATTTTGTCGTTCTATAATTTGTTTTAAGCTTCGTTCCCTCAATTTAAACTTTATGTTCGGCACTTGCTTTGGAAATTGCTTTTAAGCTGTAATTTTATACTCTTCAAACTAATTTATCATTTCTTTTTCGGATCGTGTACAGCTGTTACACATGGCGGAGAGAATTTTTATCTCTCCCCCTCTTTCTATATATATTACTACATTGTTTTGTTATTTGACACTTTCTTTTCGAAATCATTCTTATAAATTGTTTTATTCCCTGCATTTCACTTATTGTGTTTAGTTTTTTTTCCCAATGCGAGGCTGTTTTTCATACTGATTTTTTGATTTGTACAGCTTGAAAAGTCGGTTCAAGCTAATGTTTCGTAATAATACTAAACCAGGTTAGATAAATCCTTGTGAAGAACGTGTTCTTTTTTTTATCCTTTTAAAAACAGTACGAAATGTTTGAAGAGGTGGAAGAATATTTTGTAATAAACTTTGTATCTGTAGCAGCAAATTTTTTCTTAACCAGTGAGAGCTGATTAATTTTTTGATTGTATCCTTTTTTAACAGTCTTTCCCAGAAAATATTCCGAATAAATGGAGACAAAATAAAATTTAGGATAAATGAATGCTTAAATGTATTTTAAGGGTTATATGTGAAGTATTTCGTTCTTGTTCAAAATAGTTTTTTTTTTTTTTTTATCTGTAGAATGAAGAAATTAAAGTAATTCCGGGAAAATATATAATACCGAGAAAAAGAGAAATACTTTAAAACATTTCAAATTAGGACTATATAATTACTGCATTTATTAAAATTCAAAATCCTCAGCATTTCGTAAAACATTTTGCAGTCGCGGTAGCCTAGTGGTCATGGTATCAAAAATAATTCTTTTAAAGATTTAATAAATTTTAAGGAATACTGAATGAATATGTATATATACACAGTTAAAATTCAAATTATATCGCACATTCCTTCTAAACATATTTGAAACAAAGTATTCTCTGTTTACATGAGAAAAAAATAAAACATATTAAAATTATAATTATGAATATATGTATTTCTTTTATACTGATTCTAATAAAGAATTAATAAAATTTTATTCAATTGTCAGGTTATTTAAACACGATTCGAAATACTGTGAATTTAAGATATTTTAAATTAAAATTCAGCGCTTTAATTAACTAACTTAAGGTGTAATATTATTATGTACAAGCTTTATAAAGGAGATTAAATCAAAATGACGATCAGCTTACGTACTAATGTAACATTTTTTTGATCGCAGACCTGCTCTTTAATCTTTACACAAAGCCTAAAAAGTATGGAATTAATCATTATTTTTGTGTAGTCTTTCTTTTTTAAAAAAATTTGATACGTCCCTTGTTTTTCTCTCATCACAAAAAAAAAAAAAAAACACCTTAAATAACAGCGAAAAAAGTGGACGAAACAAACACACTGAGGAGTTTGTACCTTCTACAGATGGTAGAGATGTTTTTAGTTTAAAGGGTACAAAACAAATGAAGTAAGATAAAAGCGATGAAAAGATTGGAAAATAAAAGCAGTTGTGAAAAAAAAAAACCATTCGAACGACAGAGGGCAGTGAGAAACTGCAAAAAATATATACAAGAACACAGCTACTGTTCTGAACTGAAAGGTTTTTTTCATTGTCTACTCGCTATTTTTTCAATCCAGGGTGATTGTGCTGTCGAAAAAACTAGTCACCGAGTGTAAAATGAACCTGATACCAGGTCTCTGGAGTTTAATTGTTTTTCTCAGCAAGTAATTTCTTTGCTTAGATATTTCTTTTTAATTTTACTTTGTACCATTTCTTTGGATTATCTAAACTTCGCTCCTCTCTCTCAAGAAGCGTAGAACTCGGATTCGATGGAAAGAAGGATATAATTGCAAAAAATCGATTAATTAAGCACACCAGATGATGAAGTTTTTTTAACAATTCGTTCTTCAATTTAACTGAAAAGAGTAAATCGTTTGCTTATTTCATCTAGCCTGTTGCAGAAACCTTTTATTGATGTTAATCATACAGTTCGATATTTGATGTAAGGAGTTTTTGTTTTAAGATAGTGTAATTATTTTTAATTACGTAATTTTATTTTATTTTTTTCTCGTCAAATGAAATATCTCATTCACTCATAGATTGTACAATGTTTTTACAATTTAAATTCATTTATGTTCCTTCACTAAAATTCTAAGAATTGTTTCAAATAAATAGAATAAAAATATGAAATTTACTTCTAAATTAAATCAATTATAAATTTTAGTGTATTTGTAATCAGGTGAGAAAATTCTTTTGCTTTAAATGCAATGGGTTTCAAAATGAATTAGACATTCAAGCCTTAACTGACTTCTTAAAGCAACTTCGAATGTATTCAGATGTGATTGATGTACTTGTCGAATTATCTCTACCCTAAATTTTTTCTATGTTTATAGTATATTTTGATCAAATCATTTTTGTTTCCTTTATTCGAACTGATTACTGAAATCGGTAATAATTTGGATTAGCTATTACGTTTCTTCCTTTTGAAAGTACTACTTTCGAATGAAAGTTTTTTTTGTGTGTGTGCAAAAAAATTAAATTAAAATAGCCTGTATAATATGTTACTTATTGAAATAGTAATAAAGTTTGACGTTATCGAAATTTACTTTGTTACTGTTATTTTATTTCGCTAAAAATTGTGAGAATAATTAATAAATTGGCAATACCCCCTTTTACTTTATTTAAACCGAGATATTTGTAATTTAAGTAATATAAAATGTGTGTGTCAAAATTTTGATTTAAATTTATTTGCATAACATTACCTGATTACATATATTTAAATTTTTATCATTATTTTTAGCAATATTTTGTCTAGTTTATCTCTTAGTTTTCACATAAAAATTAAAAATAAAGCAAATTTGACTTAAAATTTTGTCATACAAATTAAATGGCCTGAATTGTAAATCTTTTATATATTACACTTCCTGTAATTTAAAAATACCGTAAATATGGCAGAAATATTAAATCAATGAATGTGGTTTATAAAGGAATAAATAATCAAAATTTTGCTGTACATCATTACAAAAAAAAACTTTATATGAACCAGTATTTATGACATCTCTGATCGTGTTGATTATGAAATGACAATTCAGCATTTCTTATCCGCTTATTGTTTTATCATTCTACATGTATAAAAATTGCAAAGAAGGCCCTAAGAGTAATTTATTATGGGTAATCACGTTATTAAACGCAGAGAACTCTCAGACGGCTGAAATTTATTGATGAATTTTCCACGCGTCTACTAAATGGAGGTCATAGATGAATCTGTAATTTTCAACATCGATTTAAAGGAAGGTTTTGGGGGAAGAGTAGTATGAATGGAGATTTTATGAATGAGTGAGGGAATTTTTAGAAAATGTTACAGGCTTTTTATTGAACTTACTTGAAGGGTGACGTGTAAGGGGAGCACCAATCATTTGTTACTCCCGATCGATTGAAAAGAATTTCATTCAGATTAGATAAGACAACTTCAGTGAACATTACAAAACTGAACCTTTGGAAATAAATGTTGAAATTAATGATGAAATATTCAAAATTTAATTGATTCTTTATGATCAATCAGCCAGTATTTGTATCTTAATCCTTTTTTATGCAATTATAGTAAACTGTAATTACAAAAACTAAGGTTATATATATATATATATATATATATATATATATATATATATGGTCATTGAACGTTTTCAAATGCTCTACACTGATCGTGGGAGAAAACGACTTTAAAATTAGAATATTGTTAAATTATTTGATGTGCTCATTGAAAAATATGTAACCTTACTGTTAAAAGAATAACATTCAACGCGCAAATTTGTACCATAAATTTACAACTTAAATAAAAAAAGCATTTTGCAAAAATATTAATACTTATTCTGTTTTCAAAATATAGGAATAATATGATGGGATTACTCCCCCCCCCCTCATTAACATATCAAATGAAAATTTACAACATTTTCCCTTTGTCTACATTTTATCAAAGTGCATAGTAAATTTACGAATGAAATTTATCTTCTTTCTACAATGTACAATTCCTTGTTGTATATTTTCAATTATTTGAAGGCCTCTTATACAAGAACTTACTATTGAATTACTTTTAAAGGTTTCGTCTACCATACTTTCGACATATGCAAATACTTCAAAAACTTTTAACAATTTTTCAAAGAAGATTTTTCCACTACTTAGAGGTTAACTTGAGAAGAGCTTTCGATGTTTATCCCTTAAGTAGAATGTCAGACCAAACATGAAGGATTAGAAGACATGAAATTTTCTTTTTCTGCGTTATTCTATCTAGTTTTTTATAGATATGATTTCTTGAATACGGCTTTCCAGTTGGTGCAATATTTTACATAAATTTACACGACTTGAAGATACATTTTTGGAGATGTTGTTCTTTTTCTTTATTTTATAGTTGATCATCTAAATGTCTTTTAGAAGTAAATATGCGTAAAAAGAGTTTAAAGACTGTTACACATTGGAAGTAACTGTTCCAGAGAATGCACGGAGGTAGAAACAGCATCTATTAGAGCTCTTAAAGCGAGGAGCTTTTAGTACATTATAATTTTTTTCATTTTTGCGTCGTCGAAAGTGCTCTAATTTGAAAGCACAGAATAACGATATTAAAATAAATGCACGATTCTTTCTTTCAAAATAATTTGGAATATTTTCAAAATATTTTCAAACTTTTTGTTCGTTACATGAATAATAAAGGAGCGAAGCAATTTCTAATTTCGATACATTTGTACATCATTTAACTGATCTTCCTATTTGTATAGCATGGGTTATAGTTAAGTTTTTATGCTATAATGCAATTTAATCTGAATTAAGAATAAAGATTTCTATCGTAAAACATTTAGTTATAAAATAATAAATGAGTTCATCATCCCTATGTTGCAGTTAGGCAACACATACAACCACACACACATATATGTGTGTGTGTGTGAGTGTATATATATATATATAATTTTGTTTTTCTTCTAATTTTTGTTTTTTTTTAAGGTTTTCATTATTTTTTAAAAATCTTTTTTTATAATTATGGTAGTTTCAACTTTATTCAATTTTATTTTTTTATTGTCTTAACTTTATTTTTTCAGATTACTTCCTTATTTGTTTATATATATATATATATATATATATATATATACCTGTGTGTGAATTTATATTTAAAATTTTTTAACTTTTTTCATTATATTTCATTATTTCATGTGTCTTTTGTTGGCAATGAAGTAAATATAATAAGGAACAAAATGAAGCCCATTTTCTAATTAAAAATTAAGAAGGCTAGTCATTTTCATTTTTTAAAATATTGTGAAAGCTGTGTCCGACTTTGGACAAAGAAGAGTGGTTAAGCAAGTGTTCTGTATTCAAGCCATTCCACTGAGCAAAATACTTGATATTAATTCGCTAATATTAGAAACAATTAAACAATGATTCTTACACCTCGCTAAATAACAAACAAACAAAGAAAACTTACCATAGAGTTATTTGACTATTCTAACTTCACAAATGAATATTAATTGTACAAGTATTCTCATATTTTTGAAAAGCATCTGTAAAATAAGTATTAAAGCATTTAAAAATATTAAATTAAACTATTTTAAAGTCAAGTAAAATATTGTTAGATTCCGAACTTCTTAATTTGAAATAGCTGTGTGATTATAAAAAGAACCTTTGCCGATATTTAACCTCTTAAATATTGTTACTTTCAAGAGAATGGAATCAAATTTGGAATGTAGATATAAAAGCTATGTGCTCATGAATGATGGGAAGAACAATAGTTACTTCTCTCACTGTTACGCTAGTGACCAAATTTTGAAATTTTTAAATGACAATACTCACATGTTTTCATTAAAACGTGGTCCTCACACTTAAAAAAAAACGTTAAACTGAGTTAGAATGGTATTCGTAGCATTAAAAATGGCGATTCCAAACCGAGACAAAAGAAGTGGAAACAACAAACGTGATGTTCCCCTTTCACCAGAACACAAATTGCTTTTCAATTGTCGTCACACCACCATGTATTCTACTCTGAACCTAGTCTACTGATTCTGTCTTGAAAATAAAAGAAGATACAAAGGTATGCAGATTTGCAAGTTTGTAGTAAGACACTGTCGTGGTAAATGTCATCTACGTACATGAAGAAAAAAGCTTTGTGATTTAAGTGCTTCGCCTTGCTATTACGGCCTTGGTATAAAACAACATGTCTCTGAAAATAAAACAGCACGGAGGCGAAGTAGTGAAGCTTTATTACTTGAATGAGCAAAATGCCGCTGAGATATTGCGTGGTAACTGAAGAAACAATCAACTACGATGAAGTCTATTTCTGAGCAAACTGTAAAGGATTTGATACTCAAATTTGATGAAATAGGTTGCATAAGTGATCGATCTAGTCTTAGATGTCCTTCCGCTTACGTTGGGTTGTTAAAGTGGGGCAGCAGACAATAAGCGATGGTTGTGGTACATACGCACGTGGAGTTTCACGCATGCTGGATGTGTCGAATTCTATTGTCCGCAACATTCTGTACTCGGTTTTCCATATATTTCATTGCCCGTTTCAGCACCTTCAGATACCAGTGAGTGGATGATCTCTAATTACAGTTGAATTTTACAAATAAATTCTTTACCCGGTTTGAAGCTGATATCACATGCTTTTACGCCTTCTATGTTCAGGTGAGGTATATTTTTCGTTGATCGGTAACGTTAATTCGAAGATATTTGAACACTGAGAAGATTAAAATCAGCATGATGTAGTCACACTACGACACAAAAGTGACTGTGTGGCTCGCAGTAGCAATTACCTTCATCTTTGGTGCTAATTTTTTTTTCCAAGAGAGTACTGTCATTGGTCTACAAATGTGTTTGGTAACGAGTGCTTGTTAGAGATTACAGAGTTTACCAATCTCATCCTTCCGATATGTAACAACAAAATACTCTTCCTGACATAATCTAAATGCAAGATCGTGCTGCACCACATGTAGGCAAACTTTTGTTAATCCAACACTTTGGTAACATAATTATCAAACACTGTTTCCTGTTACTGAAGTCGCCAATACCACGTAATCTCTCTCCAATAGATTTCTGGCTGTGAAGAACCTGAAAAACAGAGAGTACACATCATATCTGAAAATAAATAAAAGATGAATGATGATGTGAAAGATACCATAACAAGTGAAATTCTACAGATTTCTCATCACATTGTACATAATGCTGTATTATTTACCATTGGCTATGAGTAAAGTATCATCCTGAGGGAGAGGGTTACGTCGAAAATATGGGAAACTTAAAAATGTTTGTTTTTCTAATATTTTATTGTTTGTTTCTCTTTTTTTTTCTTAATCTCTGCTTAATGCAGTGATTTTTCTTGCAAAATATATACAAATAAAATTAAAATACTAACTTCATTTTAAGTCCCTTACTATGATGATCACATTTTGATGACAAAAGTGTGGGACTGCTATTTGAAATTTTCGAAATTTTGCCATTACTAGTGAAACTGTATAAGCTGGGCTATTGTTTACTTATCATTTTTGAGCGAATATCTTATGATACCTGCATTTCATGTTTGGTTTCATACTCTTGAAAGGGGCGTGACTAAGGATATATATATATATATATATATATATATATATATATATATATATATATATATATATATATATATAAACAAATATTGAAACAATACCAAAAACTGTTGAGAAATATGAATTTCAATTGGAAAATATATGATGTTATGTAAGAAAGAATCTAGATAATGTTTCAACAAACAAAGAAAAAAATGCCGTGATAATTTGTAAACAAATCTGAACATACGCACGCGAACACTGTTATTTATTTTCCAAGTAAAGTCCCATCCATCGTAAGATAAGATTTGAACGAAAAAAAGTAACAACAATTTCATCTTTTGGGATTTTAGCCGTAGCCTTTCTGGAAAAGAGTAAAACAACAAGTTGTAGGCAGCTGTCATATATTTCTTTTAGACGTGCACTTATGAGCAATCGATGTCTAAATAATGCAATATATATACATATATGCATATATGGTTATATACATATATACGCATACATATATGTATACATGTATATATATATATGCATATATATATATGCATATATATATATATATATATATATATATATATATATATGTATGTATGTATGTATGTATGTATATATATATACATATATATGATTATTAAGAACCTTGCTTTTACTTGATGTACGTCATATTAATATAGCTAAACACCTGTCAAAAGACGATATTAGAGTTAAGGAGTGCTGCTTGCAGATAAGTATATTTAAAAATTATCTGAAATCTCTTTATATATGGGTTTTTAGAATATTTGAGAAAAACTGGACTATAATTATGATAAAAAAAACAAAAAACATTTAGGCTTAGAAAGGAAAATATTTAATATATTATAAATAAAAAATTTCTGTATATTTAAAACTATATTTAGTACATTAACAATTTTTTCATATACAGTAAAAAAAATTCACACACAGCACTGTTCCAAAAATAATACTTTTTATTGTACTGTTTATAGATCTTGTGATGGTTAGAAATTAGTCTTTCTCAGTCATCAGAATGATTCTTTAATAATAGCTATATTTTATTTGAATTCCTTACATTAATTCTTCTTCACTTTTATAATTTGAGCATTTTATCTTCGAGTTAATTATTGCATGTAAGGCTCAATTTTCAATTAGACATGTTATGTTCCTGAAATACCTTAAATACTTTAGTTAATTTGTCTTTTAGTGTCATATTTTTTTAACTAAATGTCGTATTTTCTTTTTCTCTTGTATGATTGACCTTTTATAATTTTCGTTTAGTATAAGAATTGCTACAAACAAAAGAATGATTGAATTCTTATTGGAATATTTTAAACCTGCATAATTTGAGTTTTAAATATAATTTCTGGTAATTGTTAAAAACAGTGTATTATTTCCCGTGATTAAGGTTGGTGATATAATATAAAAGCAACAAAATCTAAATGATGAAAAATATTACTTATATTTACTATTTTAATAGTTTTCAAGATATAATATTGTAATGTAATTGAAATCAGTGTAAACATCTTAAGATTAATAAAGGGTGGAGAAGCATTGGCCTTGTAGAATATGTACGTCGTTATTTATTTATGTTTTTCAATTTTTCAAAAAAATGTAATTTTCTGATGGTCTGCTAAAATTTTGAAAATATCATGAATATTTATATTCATATAGACAGTATACAGCAGCATCTACTGAAACCATTTCTTACTCCCCATAATGTCTCTATTGTTTTATGATGAGTATGGAATTCTCTGTTTCTAAAGCATCTTTATTTTTAAAGGCCGATTAAAACTGTTATTGTAAACTGCTGATAGTAATGAAATCGTATTATTAATGAATTAGTTAATTATTATTTATTAACTCGACTAACAATAATAAGATATCAATAGATGAGGCTTGAATGTTTAATAGATTGCAAATATACGTCAAAGAGTATCCTAGTTTACTATATTTCCCATCCGCCTCCAGATTAGACTTAAATATTTTTACTTAATCGATTCTTTTTTAAAACTCTTTTGAAAACTTCATAAATTATTATCGAACATTTGCTACAGTAAAATTGAATTTCGAAAATATAAAATAATTTATTTGCTGAATAATAATCTATTTAGGAAAAGAGCTATGTATTGAACAGAGCAATTCTATTCATTTTCCTAGGGATTAAAAACGTTTAATACTTGAAACAATCCTGCAAAGTCGAAGTATTAAGATTTGGATGATGAATAAAACAATTTTTTTTCTGTTTTAGTAATGAAACATTCAAACACTTCGATAATTCTTTTTCGTCTCCTAACAATGCTGTTTTCATTTTGAAAGAGAACGAAATTTAAACAAAATACTGTGAAAAAATAAGTTGTGCATTTGAGGTGGATGACAAATACTAAATAAAAAATTAAAAAAGTATATGTTTAAGAAAACGGTTGTCTTTTCAGATAATGTTTACCAACTTACATATCACGAAGAAAAATATAAAAGGTTTTTCTATAATTGGACAATTATATGTTGTCTGCGTTAAGGTTTGATTTTCTCGTCATTTAAACTCAGAAATAAGTTTTGAAAAATCAGACGACTGTTTCTGTAGATATGTTTGACGCCCATTGTTCACAAAGGGAAAAAGTACATATTATACAGATAAGAATGTTAAAATCTATCTGAAATAATCTAATTTTTTAACAGTAAACCCTAGCGGAATTTAATACATTAATGAAGATGATACTTTAATCTAAGAAAATATTTTATTCAATTAATTGTTAATTAACGTCATACTTAGAAGCAATATGAGCGTTTTATCAAAGAACCTTGTAATTTTGAATCACGGTCAAGTGACGAGGACTACGTCTGATTGAAACCAACAGCCCCACTACTCCAAAGTTAGGAGGGATTTAACGTGATTTTTAACTTACTGCACGACTAACTTTTGGAAGCAGAGCTAGAACATGCGACTCGATTGAAACATCGATGGTCATGAGTTCGTATCCTTGATAATCCTTTATTTGATATTTTTCAAAATATTTGGCTATATTTTAGAAATGTCTCTTTCAGTTATAGCGTAATGGAAGTAATGAAATTGAAATAAATAATCATTTGGGTTTGCTTGCAAATAGCATGATTAAAATGCAATGCAATTAAAGTATTGAAAAAATACACGCATGATAAAGACTTTCTCCATTATTTCTGAATTCTCATTTAAAGATAATTAGAGAATTTATGTTTGTAAATAGGAACTCAAATTTCAAAAAATAATTAACAACAGTCAGCTAAGAAATACTCTTGTTCATGAATGACTAAATTTCATCAAGAAATCGAAACTTGCAATAAGAAACATCTTAAATAATTTGAGTTTTGTTTCTTAAATGTTTTAATATATCCTATTATTGGAATTAACCGTCTTCACATGGCCGAGTGGTCATGGTTATGAGTTCATGGCCGTTGTGAGATGAATCGTGAGATTGAGTACCGATACCGTTAAACATTGATCTTGTAAATAGGTTGATGTACATTAAATCTATCGTGGCTCAAAGTCTTTCTATAGCGTAATGTGGAACTTAGGAAGGGAAGGGATAGCTTAGGTGGCATCCTCATCATTTGAACATGATTCGAAATTTCGAAGTCCGTCTCCAATAGCTTACACGTTGCTTTTAAGTGTTAATTTAATAAAATAACTCTCAATTAATCATTGTAACAAATATATGGATATTTTTATTTGTATAAAATAAAATTAAATTTCAGTATTTTAAGGTGAAGGAAGAAAGTTAAATGATTGTTGATAATTAAGAAATACGTTAAATAATTATGATATAGAGTTAAGTTTTTCTATTTATCAGTATGGATAATTTTTACATAGAAATTCTGAAAAAGAGTTAGGGTAGATTTACGATAATAAAATGTATTTAAATTCATTTTTACAACATTCAAAGTAACTGAAAACCTTAATTTCATGGTCATCAAATTATTTAATTTTCCATTCTCTATTTTCTAAAAATTAATTTACATATCCATTAATATGCTTTTACTATTAAATTTAACAAAATTGTACGGCATCGAATCAATAACAATCTTTATTTTTAACAGTTTAGAGTCAGAGTGATAGTTGTATTAATTGAGTCATTGAAGTTTCCCTTATTTATAGCAGTAATTCATCCTTTGCAATTATACAGGAAACAAATTATACGGTCTCATATCTGCAGGATATATCTTTAAAGTAATTTTCCTTAGAAACAATTTATGCGGAATGTAGACTATATTGAGATATTCAATCATAGGCACGAATTTCATCCTTCGGTTACAAGCTTCAAAATTCACTATCTGTCTATGTAAATTCTGGAATGATTCGTTATTCAATTCTGTCGACATAAATTTTTCTTAGAAATAAACGTGCTTTACGATTTATCTTCTGGTTATGAAAAACAATTTTCCAACTACTTCCAGAGTTGCAATAACAAGAACAATTGAATTGGTAATCAATCTTTTTTGATTAAATTTTTCAAAATTGAAATTCCAGTTGTGAAGACCAATATTAAATGGATTTTTAAATTTGAATATTTCGAAATACTTTTTATGATTGTTTTCCAGTGGTCTATTGTTATTATTATGTTTGAAATAAGATTTCAGCAAATTTAAGAATATAAACTACAATTTATATTATTCCTTTGATCAACACATTTTTATTCATAAGCGTTAATCCTTTGTTTATTTAGTGATAATATGATTCGTTATATGTGTAATAACTGTGTGGAATCAGTTGCAAATATGAATCAGAAATTATATTTGTATCAATATGCATGGAAAGAAATATGATTGAATTAAAATAACCCAGTAATTGCGAACCTGCAGCCTTTCTTTCCGTCATTCATGACTTCGAGTCCTGATGCCATTCAAGACCCACCGTGTAGCGTGGCTGCTGAATGCTAAATCTGTTGATGCTTCTTGTTTTCCCGTTGCTGTGATGTAGAAGTATTTGAGATTGATGTGCCAGCTCCAATATCATTCTGAACACTTGACCGAGTTCAAAATTACAATTTACGCCAACAGTAGCTAACAAGTTGCTTCTAATTGTGACGCGTTAATAAGCAATCAATAAACAAAACCTAAATTGAAGCTTTTATCTACATAATAATATTTTCAGAGAATAAAACATACATCATTTTCTCCACGAATACTTATCTAACCTCCGGATGTAATAATTATGGTTGTTTTAAACTAAATATATTCTGTTTCCTAAGTACAACTATAACAGTGCAAAGTTTTATTCATGCAATGGAATTCTGAATTTTTAACTAAAAGTTTTCTTGTAGGAAAATTAAATTAATTAAAATAACAAAATGTTTTTGACATATTTGTAATATAAAACACTTATAAATTTTATTCAATCATTTATCTTGAAGTAACGAAACGAAAAGAAATGTTAGTAACATATAATATTCAAATATTAATATTTTTTATAAGATTCTTCCTTAAAATAGTTAAAAAGTTTTTGAATAATCCTACATCATAAAAAAGATATGTGTAAAAAGATTGGACCATATGTATTGATTATCTAAGAAATACATATACACTTTTCCCCTATTCCTTGAGAAATTCTGAAGAGCATCTGTAAAAAACTCGCAACTGCAGCAGAAACTATTTCGTGAAAATAGAATTTGTTACATTATATTTTTCCGAAAAAATAAAGATTCTCTGCATTCTACAGAGATACTTTTTAAAGTATTTTATACGTTTCTAGCTGAAAAAGGATTGTTATCGCGAATGTTAAAACACAAAAAACAACAATACCAACCACCAGTCAACAGCTATTCCTTTCACTAACATACACACATGACATAGTTCTTCATTTGAAAATCTAAAAGGTTTCCTTTTATTTTAACGAACCCAGTTTATAAACTATGTAAACTGTAGAAAGGTTAGGTTTATTTTTGAAAAATAAATCCCGATATTTTCCTTCCTTTGCTGAAGAGATCTGTGACAACTGACAACAAGGATCTGATGCCAGTTTGCCAGAAGGAGTCGAACACGAACTGTGCAGAAAAGAAGTTTTTTTTCCACCAAAGCTTATTTTTCAAGATAACTAACTTGTCTCTTTCTTCTTTTTCTCTCGTCTCTTTTTAAACCTTTGATACACGAATTTAAAGATAAAATAGGGTTTTATACTTTGCCCTTCAATGTCATATGCTGTAATAGGAGAAGAAATTTCTCAAGAGAATAGAGCTTTTGAAATGAATTGAGTGAAAGATAAAGATGCATTTCTTAGAAATATTTCATACTCTTATAGTTAAAAAAAAGAATCGTTAGATAATATATATACGTCAAGAGTTTTAAGGATATATGAATCATTTTACTGTGTTCTATATAATAGTTTTATGCTAGTCATTAAACAAAATTAACTATGGGCAATTTTAATAATTTTAAAGCTCCTCAACTTCAGACTACTGTAAAATAAATATTTGATAACTCTCTTTTATACGTTATTAATCTTTCTTAGATAGATATAAATTTGTTACTTTAAAGGCATCGCTGTAAGCCTTTACAGTACGTGATTAAGTAAAATTGTAAATTCATTTTTTAACTTTATTTCTGCGTTACAGACAAACTTATCTTAATTCTTAAAAATACTTTTATACAACTATTTTTTTTTGCTCTGTATGTCTGCTGATACTCATAACGCAATATATAACCATTATTAACTTAAAATTATTATTTTACTTCTAGAATTTTTACCGTCTTGAATTATTTTATTCTTAGTGGCTCTGTTTGAGATCAAGTAAATTGTTAATGGAAGACGTACCTTATCTTTAAACGTAATCTATTTAAATTGAGTGCATAAATTTGTCATTCAATATTAATGTCTTTTCTATGAAGAAATATTGATGAAGAAATAACTTCTATTCACAGTCTTATCAAAGAACAAAAGACTATTATTGAAGGAAAAAAAAACACACAGTAAAATAATTTTATTAGATGCCGCATTGGTGCTCTGAAAAATTAATAATTATTAATAGTCTAGAAGAGTATATTTTAATACGTAGCTAATAATATTACATTAAATCAAGAAAAATTCATAATTCTTAACAGTCTAGAAGATTATATTTTAATACGTAGATAATAATATTATATTAAATCAAATAATATGTAACATCTTTATATTATGAATGTTCTACGTAATTTTATGTATATTAAAGATAATATCTTTTCATTCACTAAGAATACATACAAGCATAAAATGTATTGTAAATAAAAAATGTTAGATATATAGAATTTCTACACCATACTCTACTCATTAAAATTTGTTGAAATTATGTTAATATGTGTCTTAATAATATAAAATATAACGCAAACACGATACACAATACACTAATTTTAAATCGGGCAATAGTACTGTTACAATAAACGTTTCTTCAAAGTCGCGCTGTTCATATAAAAATCAAATGTAAAATAATATTACTTCATGTTATCTCTTATTTGTGAAATGTTTTGTAAGAATACAAGCTTGAAGTAGTAAAAAGTAGAGAGTGTATTATATGGGTTTTGAAACTCTCTCTCTGTATATATATATATAATTTTATATATATATATATATATATATATATATGTATACTATAATGGAACTGTAATAAATTTTTTATGTATTTGCAAATAATTCAAACATAATAGTGAGTACATGAACTGGGGCATATTTTTAAGATATTGCAATGCAAGAAAATAAATAGTTTTAAATAATTATTTAACGTTTAAAAATCTTCCAAAAAACAATTGTAACTACTTGTTTTCGTGGTATGTTATTTTAGAATATAACAAACATTTTGTTTATCTTTTTAAAACATAGCTTATTACGATTTAGTAGTGAATTCGTTTTTTCTATTAACTTGAATTATCTGTTGCAGTAAAAACTGATTTATTTCACAATGAGACCATCATTTTTTTTAAAAAATCATTTTAGTTAATTTATATATTAGTATTACATATTATACATTGGAAAGTATTGTATCTTTATATGAGATGTAATGGTCTTCTAATTTATAGAATAATAATTTTTTCCCATTTTAATATACCCATAAATTATCCAAAAGGAGATAATGCAATATTTTCAAAAAAAAAAAAAAAAAAAAATTCGTATTGATACATAACAATCACCCCAGCATCTTTGAGTCATTTTACACTCTAAACGATATTTAACAATGAGGCCTATTAAATAACAGATGAAGTATTTTATAAAAGTGTTGAAAAAAATTAGAAACCGTATCATTTAATCTGATACCATTAAATCTTCTATTAGCAGCTCCATGTAGGTAATGAGTATGGTAAGAACACATTTTCTCTTTCTATCACTTTTCAGAAGCTTATTCTTTTAAACAACTGTACAAGGGGAGGTGAACCTGAAGGTTTTATTGATGGATAGAGCCTCGTGGGAGCTCTGTTAAGTCATCTGCAGATTCTGGTTCTGAAGACACACCTACATAGTTAAAACGTAGGTTTATTGAGAGTAACCAATCTGTCTATATGGCTATCCAAAAAGGGTTTGAAGACACCTTTGCTATGGTTTCTGAATTTATAGAACGCCAGTAAGGGAATATTTAAGGGGGGGGGAAACCAATCAGAACCATTATCACGAGCTGGATTAGCTGTATTCACTGAGGAACTCTTTAAGTTTCTAGAATTATTCTGGGGATATTATCGCAGTATATTTCTCAAGAGGTTTCGAGAAAAATTATAAAAGTAAAAATTTTAAGCTTCTGTTGGGAAATTTACATGTTTTTAGCATACGCCAAAGTTGCTATTTGATTACATTAGTTTAGTCTTTGCTTATGGAAAGAGAAAAATAATCGCGAGGTATTTTTTTTAATCAAACTTCCCTTAATCCAAAAAATAATGGACCCCTTAACTATAAGATTCAAACTCTGAAATTATTGTGTCAGAAGCACACCAAAAATATTTAAATAAATCATAAGAAAATCTTGCTTGAATTGATTTGATTGTTTTATTAACGTCGCACTGGTAAGCAATAGGAGAGCTATTGGCGACGGACTCATAATTTTGATCCTTGGTCAAGTGGGACGAGGACGACACCTGAGCTGGCACCCACCTCTCCAAACTTCTACACCAGGCCAATAGAAGGACTTGGGGCGTCCACCGGATGTAACGTGCTTCAGCCTGTTATACGGGAGTCTATAGGAAGTAAGACCTATGACTCGACGAAAACAATGGCGGACACGAGCCTGCGATTATCATGCCACTTAGAGTCTTGGAAAGAATAAATGAAATTCAATGACTTTGTTTTAGAAGATGAATGCTTACGATAAGTCAAATGCATAAATAATTAATGTAAGTTCTCATATAATACGTATAATGGGGTCTCGTACCTTATTGTAAGTTAGCTTCACCCAACTTTGCAGTATAGTAGTTTCAAGTACATGAAACATATGCTGCTTAAATGATTTCATTCTCATGTATAATTCTTCCGTTTCTCTATCTTGTTTTCCTGTTTTAGAATCCACTTCTCATTAAAGATTCAATCATTATTAACAATGATTTTATATGAAATTTTTTTCCCCTCATTATTTGAATAAAAAAGTTTAAAATAATAAATAAAATTTGAAAATTATGTTTCCTTTATTTATAAATTAAGTAGCTTTTTGTTTTTAAATCTTGTTTGACGTGTTATCTGTATATAGTAAGAGACGAGAAGTGCGAAACAAATAGATCCAAAACACAATAATTGTGTCAGTAATTCTACTTAAATCTTCTGAGCAATCTTACTCTTCGCGGATTACATGGATTTATTCCAAAACATTTCCCGGATTAAATGACTATGAGAATATTATATTCCCGGATCTCTAGGAGAGTCTCCTAAATATTTTCTTCAGATCCAGTTTTAAACTTAAATAAGTTTTTTGAACGTGTATTGATTAACGTAATTATTATTTTTACTAGACGTTAATTTTGTTTTATAAAATGTTACCAACAAACAAAGATTAATTTTGGATATTTTCCTTAAACACATACCAATGTATAATTTGTTAATCAATTAATATGAAGATAATGACTCACACAGTGTGTAAGAGCATAATCATAACTATGAAGGCGGTTCAAAAAGTACTTGTAATGGAAGACAGACGGCATCATTAAGGAAAATTGTTGTTACCCTTGGGTGATGCCCTCTGTTAAAAGGAGCCGAAGCAATTTTGACATTGATTCATTAGTTTTGATATGGTAGTCATTTTCCGCCAAATCAAAATTTTATTGCTACTTCGACAAGTTGTTACCTTTTGTGAAACCTGGATTCATCATTATGCCCCGGAAATCAAGCACAAATTAAAACGTTGGGTTGCTTCCAGTGAATTGATTTCGGAAAAGAAAAAGACGAAGATTATCTCATCACACCCGGTAATGTTATGACGAATATTTTTGAAGTGTGAAATGCATCATCATCACGAATACGAGTAACTGAGACTTCGCAGTACAGTGACGCTTACTAAAAACAAACCATTTTCGATAATACAAGCACCATCTCTTGAAACTTCTAAGGACTTATTAAACGCCCTCATACTCGACATTACCAATTTTTTTCAAAAAAAGTATTAATACTAGAAATACAAAAATATGCTGAATTAAGAACTTGGAATTTTCCCAGTAATTTTCAATATCATTTTGAATTTATAGTTCAAGAATTGATGTGTTTTTATTATATAAAGAGAAAATAAAATTAGCAATGGAAACTGTAGACTGAAATTATATGCAAGAAAAACTTTCGGCTTGCATTTATTCAATCATTTTTATATTATTTATTGTCAAAAATATTGGTTGCTTTAATTGACTAATTTACAAATTAGATAATCGTACTCATGTTACCCAGCAAGAAAACAAATATATATTTTAATAAATAATTGTAATTAATGAAAAATATTATAATTATAAATAGTATTACATGAGTAAGTGGACAAATCTGGAAATGTTAACTGTACAGGTAATTTAAAACATATTGTGGCCCCACCGATTCTCTCCTCAGGGTCAGAACCACCAAATTTCAATAAATGTCCAATCAAGTTGGAGACAACCACAAAGAATCAAGCAGTTTCTTAAGGATCATTCAGTTTTATGTTATAACACAGAATGATCTCGAATTAACTACTATTATGAATATGGAACTATAAATAATTAGATAAACCAAAACCAAAGATTATAATTGAAAACTCTACAGCAAAACTGGATCTAAGTCAGGAACGGTACTTATAATCTGGTTCCGAGTCGAATATTAACTATCGTATGATCACTTCACTTTCTTGAATCAATATTGTAGGCTCTGTAATGTTACGCTAACCTTTTATCTATTCTCAGTACTTTAATACGTCCTGTCTCTCTACGTCCTTGTATTCACTACATTTCTACAGTTAGAAAAGTGGATTTGAATTGGGAATAAGTATACTGGACAGAAAATCAACCTCAGCTATCGAACTACAATTTACTCATCTTGCACCAATATATTGTACACAAAATACTTTCCTACCTTCAAACTCTTCCTCTCACTATCTGAAATATATGATCTCTTTCCTAATAATTAAACTTCAATATAAAGCAAGTCACAGTTTATTCACATAGTGAAGTTCTCAATTAAAGTAATGTCATAAAAAATTCTAAAAGCTTAGTGGAAGGGGGAAACGCACGATAACTGTGATAATATTTGTGAGAGAAAATATTCAAATAATTCACATGATAATCACCTTTCATTCTTTTTTAGCAACTTTTCTTACTTGTTCTTTTTAAAAAGAAATTAATGTATTCACTATTAACTAAATAAATTCCAATATTTTAAGTGTCTCGTTATTATATCTTCTGTTTACATTGATATGGTTTCAACTATGTAAAAGGAAATTTAACAAGAATTAAATTAAGAAAAATTGGAGGAAAAAATAATTTGACAAGTAATTATGTGAAAAATCTTTCAGAATTGAATCATTTAGCTATTGCTATTTACGTTAAAGTTATAAAAGTAATAATTATGCTCTCAAGGAATAAAAGAAAGAGGCCATTGATGATTTGGTTTGAATTAACGCTATTGCAAATTGACAGGAAGTTATTGATGGTTCACAATGTTATTTTTGGTCCAGACATAGTGACGAGGGCAACATTTGACCCTTCGAACATCGCTAACTGAGATTTTTTTAAAGATTAATTGGGGAAAAAATCTGTGCTCATCAGAGAAAATTCTTGTTGTACAGCTAATCGAAATGCCTCTTAAGATGCCATAGAATGAGTGAGAAATCGAGTAACTATTTAATAGTCAAACATCAAATAATTGTCTGTCAAATTACAATGTTTTAATTATTACAAAGATATAACCACCGATATAACGGGAAAAAATTTACGCTGCATACTAATAGATGCTTATACACATAATGTTGTAAGTCACAGCTATTAATGGTCATTTGTTTGGTTTTAGAAAGCCGTAGATTGAAGACACCTACCGTTCAGTAAATTTTTAATTATTTTTCCTGGATATCATAAGGTTTTAATTATATCTAAAATTAATGAAGATAAAACTTTGATTTTTATTTATGTTTATTTATTATTCTTAAATTTTCTATATACATAGTCACTATCTAGATTTATACGTTTCTCCCAGGGTTTCTAGATATTTTGAATTCCGTTTTTGTAGAACTCAGCAGATTTTGAAATCTATCTTCTCCATATAGCGGGTTGTTTCAATCTATAATACCCTGGAAAAAAACCCAAGTCAACATTAACTACTATAATTAAAACATTATGTAATTAAAACTCAATTAATATGCAGAATAGATTTTATCTAGGCATTTAGGTTATTTTTCAATAATAATTAAAAATTTACAGTATTCCCTGTCAAATTCTTTATTTTCTCTTAGGCTTTTCCGTAATGAAACGAACTATACACATAATAACCAAGAATTCTAATATTTATCTTATAATGAAGAATATGATTTTAATGTTACAACTTACAAATTTTTAACATTGTGGATAAACTTGCAAAATCAAAATGTTAATTAAAAACTATTACTTTCATGTATCACAAAATATGCTCTAAAATAAATATGTTTACAGGTATCTGAAAGCGTGTAACAAGTTCCTTTAGTGGTATTCCATGTTTCACATAATAGGAGTAGACAGAAGAACCTACATTACATTACCAATCACTAGATTAAACTGATTGCCAATTAGTGATGCATGGTTATTCGATCTGTGGTCAACGCTCCTGGCTACACGATTGAAGTCCGCATCTTGCAGATCTATAAATGCATCATGTGTCTTCTCAGCAATCTTCAGATATGGCTCGAGGAAATTATAAGCGCATACGATAGTTTATTGGAGATGTAAGTAGGTACACATCAATAAACATACACACACCTGTAGTAATCAAGTTTAGTGCGATGTTATATATATAGTAAATATTATATTTTGTAATAAATTAAACAAAATAAAGGAATATTATCTTCTTGTTTTTAATTTGGTAATGAATACTTGGAGCAAATAAGTTCGTAAATGAATTTTTCATGAACTAAAATAATTTGGAATTCATTACGATTTGTATATCACTTGATTTCACAGAAATATTTTTCTTTTAGTTCTGCTAATCTGGAACTACTTCCTAAGAATTAATTGTTTTATAGGATCTTTCTTTTAAGATAATTTCTATTTAGTCAAATTCTGTTACTTTAGGCTAGTTATACAATAACGAACTTAATATTTCGGAAATGTATATATATATTTTTTTTGTGATAGCTATAATACATAATAATAACATCGGGATATATGTATTTCTTCCACTAATAAAGTATAACTTAAATATTATACATTTAATCTCACTTAATGAGTGTTAATTAGTGTAATTGTAGATAAATTAAACTGTGTAAGTTATTTATAATTTTAAAAATGAAAGGTTTAAAATTTGAGGAAAGGAGAGAATTTTTGCATATAATCTACGTATAAAAAAGGTGAAGTTGATATTAAAATATTGTGTTATTGTATATAAGTTTATAACTTATCTTTGAAGTTAGGATATTTACATGGTAAAAAAGAATAAAATTATTGTTATTTTAAATAAATACATATCATTAAAAAATCATTAAACGAACTAAATTTTACATCAGTAATTTTTGTGTGTGTACACCAGGAATATAACTGAATGTTAAAAATAAATAAATAAATAACATTGCAATTTTTTTTTCACACGCTGTGGCTTACAAATGTTACATTTTTTTAAGAAAATTCAAAGGTGAAGGAGAAGATTTTGCTAATTTTAATTTGATTTAAGCCAAAAATAATTTTAAAACTAAAAAATGTTATTTGAATTTCATTAAATATACTAAACGAAGCTGCGATATAAGTTTTGACTTAAAAGTAATTCATTATTTTTATCTAGGTTTTAAAAATAAAATGACATCGTAGTGTTACAAAAGAATTGAATTGGAAATTTAAATAAACTCTCTAAATATTTTTTGAGATACTTAAAAAAATATAATAAGAATAAATTTATTGGCTCACTAAAGAGAAAAAAAAATCTTTTCAATAACATTAGCACCTTTAGAAATAAAATTACTCAAACCTGAAGCTCCGAAATATTTCGAAACGATCATAAAACACATCCTTTTTAGTTCGCCATGGACTTGCCTTTTGTAGCGGCAAATATTGGAAAAAAAGCCGAAAAATCAACTGCGCAAACATTAAAATGCTTGCGCAGATATCTAGCATCATTCAGATTTCCCATTTAGGACAGGAAAATTTCTGGAACTGTAGTTTATCATTATTTAATTCCAGCTTCTAACATAATCGCTCTAGGATCAGTCAAGCCGCACAGATACGTAAAGCCACGCTGCTTTCTGAGATTAAAATAATTACTAACCCAGTCGGAGATCGAAGAAGCGTATGTGCCTAATGAAGTTAATTATTAAATTTTGTTAACCACATCCGAGGAATTCAGGTCGTGTTTGAATGCGGGCATATTAATCAAAACCATCAAATTGGCACCCGATAAATTTCCGGACGATTTCAAAAAGGCATATAATTCAGGAAATTGCTACATTAAAGCACGATGCATTTCCAGATATTTGCTTCGTTTGGAGTCAAAATGGTGTAAGGTCATCTAGGGTGGAAAAATGGGGGAGTATTTTTCCTAAATTGGCTTAGAGATATTTGAATGAAATATTTTCCTTTAATAATCTTCTAGGATGTTGTAACACGTGGTCCTTATATAATATTACACTAAGCGTTCTTAAAAAACATTTATATGTAGAGATTTATATAGTGCTTTAATAAAAAAAAATTAAAAATAATTATTTAAAAGAGCTTCGAACTATGTGTCTTAATATTGCAAAAGTATTTACATACCGTGTTAAGATAATGAATTTTATGTTTTTTACTGAATGATTTAAGTATTTTTTCAGCAAATTGATTGCTGAATTAAAAATATTATTTTTCTTTTTTTTTTTTTAAAGTTTTGGTATACATGGCAAAGTCAATTTAAAATGAATCTTTCTATAAATAGATTGAATTTATTCTCAGATCTAAAGCATTAATATAATTAGAAATAAAATAAATTTCATTTTCAGATTTAAAATGTCTGCCTAATTCTTAATTAACAATTTTAATCATCGTTTTGAGCATTTGATGTTAGAATAATATTATATTTCAAAACCCTTTTAGACTTGAATGTTAAATTAAAATAAGTGACTGAAAATTAATAAAAGTTAATATGTTAATAAAAAATATTTGGGTTCATAAGTTAGGAAACTTAGGAATGTGTTTTTTGAATAAAGCAGAACAGAACTCTTACGAATAACCATGAAAAGTACTTTTTCAGAAAAATGTTACCCATTAAATTTCCTTTAATTATAAATTTAAAAAAAAAAGAATCAATTATTTTATTTTATAAAGTTTTTATAAAACAGGTTACGTTGATAGAAAGATAATTTTAGAAGGTTAAATTTCAATTAAGTAGATGCATAAATTGAGCTAATATATTAAGAAGCGAGTCATACTTGTGCTCCTGGAAGTTCTTTATTAAATTAAGTTAACTAAATATTTTAATGGAACATTAATCACGTATGCTTTATTTAAATTACCGAAAATAAATAATTAAACTTCAGTTAGCGATACAATTAAAATTTATAAAGAAATATATGTCAATTCATTTTTATGTTTCTTTTCCTTTAAACTGATGCTGTTAAATTTATTAGAAAATCTATTGACGTTTTGATATTTTGTTAGAATTATTTACATTAATATAATTCTAACATTTTACTGAGAAATTAAAATACATTAATTAACGATTACTTTCTTAGAACAACTGGAAAAAAAATCTAAAATATTTACACTTCGATTTTAAAGAAAGTAATGTTCATAAAAAGGATGCAATGTACTATCTTTTAAATCAAAATATATTATAAATAAGTGTGGGTAGCAGTAATATCTTAAAATAAATATAAGACGTATCAATTTAGGTGATGATCACCATTGTATGAACTTTGAACACACACACACTTATATATATTTCTGAATTCAATATGTCCTAATAGAAACTTAAAAAATATGATCAAATTAAGGATACTTCTTAAAAAAGTATATTACTGATACAAATGCAATATCAGAAATTCATATTATGTAAGCTTTAAGAGAATATTTCAATTTAAAGCTCAAAAAGTAATGAAAGTGTAAATATTATTATTATGTTTTGCCTTGTAATTAATATCGTGAATAGCATGATGAATAAAATCCCTGATCAATAATGTGATAAGTGTTTAAGTTGTAATGAATTCTTTTAAAATTGTCATTTTAAATTAAAAAAAATTATTCAATTTCGTTGATGAAATTTTGTGACTAAAAAAAAAAAAAAAAAAAAAAAAAAAAAAAAATTATTGGTTTTCTTGGTCTAAAATACGTATTTAAAATTTAAAAACACAAAAAGCAGAGCATTAAGTCATTCATCGCAAAAACGATTTGAATGTTACAGAAGCACTATGTGGAATGAATTTTTTCGAAATGTTATTATTCAAACTCTTATAACTTAACACCAGATAAGATGCAATAAAAACCTAAGTAAAAAATGTCATTTAATTATAAGTTTTTATAAATTTCTCTCAATGTAAGGAAAAATATGATTGATCGCTAGAAGGAAAAAAGATCATTGAAAGCAAACCTTTTATAGTTTTTGAAACAGAAAAAAGTAAACAGAAAAAAAAAAAAAAAATCCCAATTCATATGACACCTCTCTGTTTTACACTTTCTTTGTGATTTCTTGAGTACTAAACCATGAACAAAGATTACTGAAAGAGGTTCTCTCTACATCTTGAATTTTCTGAGCGGATGACACTTGATGTCCATCCAAACAAGCGACACAAAATCATTTTACGACTTGGTAGTAAAACGCAAACTTTTTTTACGACTGAGTAACAACACATAATCAACTTGCGCGTCGTATCAGTCCAAATACGTTTTATGTTACTGTGAAAAAAAAATTCGATAAGTTTTAAAAGGGGCTGAGGCTGTTGCTGATATTCGAACCTCAGTTCTTTTGGTATCATTTTTGAATTGAATCTTCTAAGATGTTTTTTCGACAAAAAAAAAAAAAAAAAAAAAAAAAAGGAGGAAGTGAATAATGTAATATTGCTTGCAGTTCTGAGTTATTACAGGATGATATTACCATATTGTTATATTTGTATATTTAAATGTAAATTGAAACTGATTTACAGCTTTAATATTTTGAATTTGATTACATTAACTTTTACCGATAATTGCGCGTGGTAATAAGATAACAAAAAATCATGCAATACAAAAAGGAGAAACTCTTGAGGATAGATTTAATTTCATACAGAAAATGCTGAATGTTAAAAATATTAGAATATCTTTTAATGAAAAATAGAAAGACATTAAAAAGGAAGAATATAATTTAAATGAAATACAGAATATAATGACATATTATGTGTGCGTGTATTATATTCTACAGAAATGAAATGAATTTAGGTTAAATTTCACTGTATTAAAAAAATAATTTCTTTTTTACATGTATTAAGGAATAGTAAATCAATTAAAGAATTTTTATCAACATCTTTGTACCTGAATTGATGAAATAATAAAAAGAGAAAATTTATTCTTTCAAATTCTTATAGATTTGAATTTTCGATAATAATGTGTTAATATATATAATTTAATAAATCAATTAGAACCAATCAAATCAAAACTACGCAAACCAGAAAATAACTAAATTTTAATTGTTTTAAAATATCTAACCTTAATTTGAGAACATTTAAATGTATATAATTCAAAAAAATATTATATCATGATTTTTAGACCTTACTGAAGAGAAAGTATACCTTTATTTCAAAACATACTGTTCAGTATCCTTTTGCGGAATAAAAATTCTATAATTGAATAATTTCATGAGTTCAGAAATAAAAATGACCCATTCTAAATTGGTAAAACAAAGACTTTTATTTTACTCCAGTTTCAGTTTTGAAGCATTTGGGCCTGGGACGTTATTTTATCCAGATACCTTTTTTGCATCTCACTTACAATTTACTCCTGTTATAAATGTATATATTGGTGCAAAGCTAACAACGCCACCGGTCTTGATGAAAGTTAACTTACGCATCATAGTTGTATTTTAATCTGTTTTCAAAGTTGCGACATCTTTATCACGAAAGAGGCATGAGAATACAAAAGAGTGAAAAAATAAGTAAAAATCCAAAGAACTAACTTAAAAAAAGTCTTATTTATTTATTACATGTCGTTAATATGAAAAACTATATCTTTTCCATATTATGATTATATACTAGTTTAATACATAATAATTTTCACTTTTCTGTAATTCCCATTTATCGCCACCAAACATGTGTTCAGTTTATTTTAAAAATTTCAAAATATCAAGTTTTAGATATCGATTTAAGAGAAATTAAAAATAAAATATTAATAGTTGAGAATTATTTAGACTTTTAAATTACTTTCTTATAAAAATTAGTTAGGAAAGAAATTGAGAGAATAAACCAGTAAATTAAAATAAAGTATAAAAAAAGCAATTTAAAAAAGTAAAAGAAATTATAAAAATCAATACAAGGGTAGTAAAATTAATACTTATGCCATTAAAAAAAAATTTTTTTTTTTTCAATTTTTTTCAAAAAAAAAAAAAAAAAAAAAAAATTCAAAATTCTTTTTATTTCAAAAATTGTGCTTTTGCACATAAACAAGAAAATTCCTCAGAAATAACAGAGCAAATAGAATCTAATTCTCTTTGCCTATTCTGAAACAATTATTATTGAATATACTATTTTTAAAAACTAATAATACTACTATTTTTATTTGGATGTGCATTATTATCCCTTTTCGAAATTTCCTCTAATTCTTTCTACGAATAATTTGATGTAGTTTATCTCTTAATGTACTTTATAGAAAGAGATGAATGCTTTAATTTATAAATTTAAGTGAGACATCCCAATTAACATCTGAATGAATTAGATATTACCATTAAAAGGGAGAAATAGAATATAAACAAAAATTAATAAATTAAATTTTCTTGCTCAACTTTGTATTAATCAATTTCGTAATTTAGAAACAGTCTAACGAAAGGTAAATATTCTTATCTATTTGTAATTAAACCATCAAACATATCAAATGAAGTACACTACTATCGAAATCAATCGATGAATTGTGTTCCTTAATATGAAGTCAGTCCCCGTTTTATATTCACGTGTGGGCACACTGTCCCTTCGGACGTTGATTATGCACGCTACGTAATTACTGCAGTCTGTAGATTTAATGGTGAGGAAACTTGACATCACTAGACCTTCTTCTGGCTCAGTATTTGATCCCAAGACATTTCATCGCTGACAGTGTTATAAAAACCTCAAAAGTATGAAGTAGAGAGGTGACAGCATGAAAGATTTTTATTTGTACTTTAACGCTCCTTTCCTTTTTTCGCCATATTTTTCTTCTGTTTCCAGCGCTTGTAAATGATCTTTTACATGAACAATTAGACACCTGTGAGTTTGCTTCACATTAATGAAATTTACTGTGCTTTACAAAAGTTTAAATAGCTCTATTTAAACTATACATCTTAAAAGAAATACGTATTTTCTTTTAGCTCATTTCTATGCGTGTAAAGATTAAAAAGAAAGCGTTGATGTTGGATAAGGCTATATATCTCTTGGTAATTATGGAGGAGTAAAAAATTAAAGAAACGCTAATCCTTTGTTTGGTAAAGAACAGTGTATTTTTATGATTTAAAATCATTCCGCGTGGGTGTGTGCTAGATGTTATTATGCTGACGTTTATAATTTAATATGGTGATATATCTCTTTAAATTACGAAAAATTACACATATATATATATATGTATCTATATATATTATACGAAGCTTACATTTTGCTGTATTTAGGTTATCATTGTTTTTTATAGTTTATATTTAATAAATTGGTATTGTAGCTTCAACGTTTATGATGAGTTTATTTTTAATTTCTGGATTCATATTTATTTAACATTAACTGGATTTTAATACTTTATTAAGAGTTTTAATTAACATTTTCAAACAGCGTAGACAAGAAGTTGTTTCAATAATCTATTATTTAATAAGGTAAATGAATATATAGAATCTAATGCTTCATTTACATTATAGAATTTGATGGCGGATGGTGGAAATTAAACTGATGGTACTCAGAGGATTGTAGCTCCTGTTATAAGGAACACGTCTGAATGAAATTTCAATTACATATTATAAAGATCTTGGAGCCGAAAAAATAATAGTTGAAATTTTTGTCGATAGGAGGTGTTGCACAGTTAAAACCATGTGAAAATAATCAAGAACAGTAGTTATGCTATAAAACCGTTGGGTATTCTTGGAAAGAAACATTCCCCTGCAATGATCATGTCGTTGGATAAGAAGGAACGCATATTAATCGTAAAACTGTTTTTATCAAAATGATAGTAGAGCTCAAGGCACACACCTTGCTTTTCGGCGAATGAATAATTTAAAGAAAATACCAATGACTATAAATGCATTTAAGAATATGGATCGAAGAACCGGTTCCCTTGGTTTGCATCGGGAAAAGGACGACGTGTTACTAAATAAATTGGAGAAAATTATAATCGCTACAGCAATATTATTCGTAAGCTCTTCAAACGTCATTGTCAGTGAACGCGTTGTGGCACAAGAACTGGACATTCCTTGAACAACTGTGCACATGACATAGAGCAGCATTTTAAGGTTTTATCCTTATAAGTTACGAGTCATGCAATGATTAAAACTGACAGATCATTTTGTACCCCTTGAATTTGCTTTGCGTTTCCTGGACAGGAAGCAAGGGGCGGTTAACAGGTCATCTCGTATCTTATGGACAGATGAGAATCATTTTCCTTTAGATGGTGTTGTTGACATATATACTGGTTATATCGATCCTCATGCCGTGTAATAGCAGCATTTACCTTCACCATGTGCAACGGCATGGTGTAGATTCACTGTGAGTTTCATTCTGGGTCTCTATTCTTTCAAAGAGGCCACATCGAATACTTTTATTACGTGTTCAACCACAGTTGAATGGTACAGAAAGTATCTAGAGAAAATGGTGTCCCAGAATTAAAACAGAGTGTAGGTTTGAAGACCACTATCTTAATGCAAGATAGATGAACTGCTCAAAGACGATACGTTCAAAAACTATAATTTGAGCTAAATTTCCTGATTAACGTATCATCTTACGTATATTTCGATGTTCAGGGCACCCTAATTGAGTATTAGGTATATATTAAATCTACATTCTAAATCTAATAATTCAAAGAACATCGAAAGTTCATAGCAGTAATAAATTTATTGTATACAGGAAATACAGTGCATAATAAATTCATGCCAGATCCAACTACAACTTTCCAAGTTGTTATCATATTCCTCATACTTACAATATATATATAATTTAGATTAATAGGTAGAATTACAATCAATAATATACTGATATGTCACAAGGAGACAGCCGAGCCACCTGGTTCACCGGATGTGAATCCTTGCAAATTCTGGCTGTAGGG
Organism: Nephila pilipes; assembly: GCA_019974015.1. Taxonomy (NCBI): domain Eukaryota; kingdom Metazoa; phylum Arthropoda; class Arachnida; order Araneae; family Nephilidae; genus Nephila; species Nephila pilipes. The sequence goes on from BMAW01080882.1 coordinate 368,336, forward strand.
TTCCCTTCAAGATCGCGTGTATCAAGGTCATGCGAATAATGAAGTGTAGTTGGAAGCTAGCATCGCCCGCTTCCTTCAGAAACGTTGCGTGTACTCGTTTATAATGTAATTATAAGCTTTCAACATGCTGTTGATCGACAAGGCATGCGCATCTAGCACATACGAAAATGACGAATAAAGTGGATAGTTTATTTTATTTTTAATTTTTGGCTTTGCACTCATCTTACCATTTGTTTAATTGTGAAGCCATCTATTGGTAAATATTCTAATTGTCAATTTTTCCAGCGATACCTTGGTTGCAAGATCCACATAACACATGTTTAAAATTTCCTTTGAATTCGTACAGTATACCTGAAACTACCGTCCTCTGAGTACCATCAATTTAATTTTTACCATATTATATAAGTATATGTCTTCTTTTAAAAAAAATTTCAAATGAGAAGTGTTTGAAAATAGTCGGAGAAAGCTCTTAATGTTATGGATGAGCAAAAAATAGTTTGAAGAAAGTGCTTTACAAGAACATAAAACAAAATCCTTCTAATTGTTCTATAAAAATATTTTAAACTTTAAATTCATAAACTTCTTTTTTTGTTATTATTAATGTTATTTATCAATGTTTATTTTAATCTATGTAAAGATGGGTCATGGAGAGAGAGAAAGAAATGAGCGACATATTTCATTCAGAACATCCCTGTACAGACTATTTTCTTCTATCATTTTCTTATGCCCTTTTTTCAAATCACATCATAGTTAAATTTTGATTAATGGTTTTAATTCTTCTACTTTGAGGAAAAGTTTCCCTGTGATATTTTTATTTATTCATTCAAAGAAAGTTTTTTCAAAATTAATTTAATTAAAAATATTTAAAATTCTAGAAATGTAACCCCCCCCCATTAAAATGTAAGGTAGAATATTTGTATGATTAATGAAGCTCCCGTCACATTAATATAATTTTAATTCAGGAAAAGTTCTGCTTTATTAAAATATGAATAAAATTTTCTACGTATAATACTATTTTTTTTAGCATTAGGCCATCAAAAATGATTTAATGAAAATAAATTTGAATTTAAATTTTCAAAAACATTTTATTCTCTAATGGCGTAAATATAAATTTTATATCTGAACGTAATTTTTTATTTACTCAAGAAATTTGATGTTAGAAAAAAAAATTTTAAATTTAAGAAATTACAAGGCAGCCTCAACTATAACGAATGATACATTTATTTCAAAGATACGCGAAATAATAGAATAACCTTTCATAAATAAACATCAGACAGTTTTTCTGAAAAAGATTACTCTTCTAAGAAGCATGAATCTTTTTTTACAAATTTTCAATATATTGTTTTTATACCTTCATTTGCGGAACCTATAAATCTGAAAGTTATTTTTGTGTCATTATTTGGTTCTTTGGCTGTTAGTTATGTCATTTGGTCATCATTCAAAGTGTTCCCCATGTCCGTAAGCGGATGTGACACTCGACAGCCTTATCCGCAGCACACAGCCACTTCCGACGGATATACCCGTCTGTAAAAAAAGAAGCGGGAGAAAAAATACACGCGTAAAGACTAGGTCTAGCGGAAAAAAAAAAAAAAAGAGGAGACGACTTCCTAAGTTGTTAAAGAAATAAATAGATTGATCTTTCCGAACGCAATTTAATGAGGAGTTGATATTTGGTGGAGTATAAAAGAAATTCCTAACTGTAGATACGGAGGCCTTTGAGGTGATCTTGAAGAATATTGTGGCTGTTGTTATTAAGTTATTCTTCTAATTTATTACTAATTATTGTATAATTATTGAGTTAAGCAGAAAATGTTAGGGTTATTTCAGTAAATTTGATTATCTTTTTATTGATAGATAAAAATTTAACTGAAAAAATAGCATTTTTTTCTCCTTTTTACAAATATTACATATATTTCAAATAAAAACAAAGTAATGGAATAACCTATCATAAATAAACATCAGACAGCGTTTTTGGAAAATACTTTTCCAAGAAGTACGAATCTAATTTTATTACAATTTTTTAATCCATAGTTTTTGATTCCTTCATTTGGGAGAACCTATAAATCTGGAAGTTATTTTTGTGTGTAAATATTTGTATATTTGGCAGTTTGTTACGTCATTTGGTCATCATTCAAAGTGTTCCCCGTGTCCGTTATCGGATGTAACACTCAATAGTCTTATCTACAGTACTCGGCCATTTCCGATGGATATACCCATCTATAAAAAAAAGAATTTGGGGGGGGGATACATGTGTAAGCCTATGACTATTGAGAAAAAAAGCAGACGAAATCCCAAGTTAAAGAAATAAATAGATTGATCTTTCAGAGTGCAATTTAATGAGGATTTCATATTTAGAGCAGTGTAAAAAAATTCATTTACTGCAAACCTGTGAGCTGATCTAGGAATATAGTGTCAATTTTTGCGTTATGCAGAAAGTGTTCGGAGTATTTCTACAACTTTAATTCTTTTTTTTTTGTGACTGGATAAAAATTTAACTGAGGTAAAAGTTTTTTCTCTCTTTTCTCGTGTTTAACTTCTTATTTGAGGTTGGTAAAAGTTAAACATTCTCCTTTGTTAATTACTTAAGTAACTTAGCAACATCTTAACTCAACATCTGGACTCTTCTGAAACGCAGTAAAATGCTTTGAATTTTTTTTCTTCTAACTAATGTATTTAGTGAAATTCTAGAATGTTACAACTTTAGTTAGTTGTTCTTTTAATGATTTGTTATAGACTGAAGATTGAACCAATAATTCAATATATATATATTAATTCTTGCAATTAACGTAAAATTTATTTTTAAGGTGTTTCCTGATCAGTAGTTAAATGCTTTGAGATATTTAAATATCATTGTTATTTCTTCATTTCATTAACTTACGCAAGGATAGCTGCTAGGTTCATGTATTCAAATGTACACTAATTTTGCGTTAACTATTAAATTGATATATATATATTTTCTATTTTGAAGGTACTTCGTGTTATTGAGATTTTTTTTTGTATCTACCTTCTCCAAAAATATTGTTTTCTTTATGCGAATATAGATTTGATAAGTTTCTATTACTATTTCTCAGTTTGATCACTGATCTAGAGTTTATTTTATTGTATTTTAAAATTCAGACTTAAACATTGAGAAGAAGGGTTATTTTTTGAATGCAAATTCATTTGGCTCAAAACATTTGTTTTATAAAAGAAAAAATTAGCTTTTAAAAAATTATCGTAGTGTCAGGCTCATTTCATTATTTAAAATAGAGCAAGTATTTACATATTTACGCACGTATTACAATTTTAGTTATTAAATTTTATGCTTAGGCGCCGTACTTCTTTTTCTCTCATGTTCTGTGGAGTTTAGAATTCTAGTGCTACTAAAGATCCGCCGTAGTGGAGCTGATGCACGTAAAATCTGTCGAGGCTCCATGTTCTACCCTTTGTGTGATGTGGAAGTTTGGAGATGATAATCCATGTACCATCCCGGTTACTTGATCTAGGCTCAAAATTACGAGGTTGTCAGTAGCCCTCGAAATGCTTCGAATAAAGAATAAAGATAATAAAGAATTATAAAGAATTATTCAATAAATAAAGAATTAATAAAGAATTATTCAATCAAAAATCTTTCCATATCTTTTATAAAAACACAGATAAGAAAACATATAACTTTAATAAACAATTTGATCCTACATTTGGCATGCTAGTAAAGATTTCATTAAAAGCCTATTAGAATAATTTATTATTTTATTAGAACAATGAATTATTTTCCGCACAATATAGGGCCGTTTGATACTTTTATAATGCATTCCACACCTACAGAAACATTCCTATAGTTTTACAAATGAACAAAGTGTTAAAACAAAAGAACTATTAACAATTCACCTTTATACAACTAATGAGCACACGTTATTTGAGTAAAAATTCTTAGCTGCCCTATGAAGTTCTTAAACGTCTTTGAGTACCCTTGATGGTCATTAAATGTGACACATGGCTTTCGGCTTAAAAATTATGAATGTCTGTAACAGCTGTTATGAAAAGCTTACTTAAAGCTTTAAGGTTTAAATTAATCAAACTGCTCTGCTCTGCTAGATCATAGACTGTTGAGGTTTGTTAAGAAGATAATATATATATATATATATATATATATATATATATATATATATATATACATACACACACATAAAGAGAGAATGGTGTAGTAGATTTTTAAAATTATATTCGAGTGTTTCGTTTTCTAAGCTCAAATTAAAATTTTGACACTGTTACAGTTTTTATATGTTTTGGGGAACTTCATCAAAGTTCATTAATAATTGAATAGAACAAATTTAAAAAAAAAATTGAGTCAAGCATGTATGGAATTATTTTTTTGTAGTATTGTTTTGATTTCTTGGACTTCACATAATAATTAAACATATATAAACCATTTAACATCATATATAATTTATTTCCATTAAATATGAAATATTTCTTAAAGAAATCCAAACTGTTATCTTAATACATACTTTTTACATTTTTCCAAAAATTCCAAAAATTTGAATAATTTTTTCTATAACTTTCAACTTCTTTGATTTTCTAAAAGTGTTAATGAAGTAAGAATTTTTTTCCGTAATTTGATATAGTAAAATTAAAAATCTGTTATCCGTAATTGTATCCTTACTTCTAAAATTAAATTTAAAAACGTTATTTCTAAAAACAATATTGATAAACTTAAATACTTTAATTAAAATGTATAAAAAGCAAATTTTAGTTTAACTTAGAATCATAGTCACAAATGTGTCAATAAATTGAAAGGTTTCATTAACGTCGCTCTAGAAACAACACGAGGGCTACTGGTGACAGACATCGTAATTTTGAATCCAGGTCAAGTGACGAGGATGACCTCGGAACTGACAACTTGCTCTCCAAACTTCCATACCACGCCATTGGGAGGACTTGGAACCTCAACCAGATTTAGCGAGCATCAGCTTGGCTGCATGGCAAATCTTTCGTGGCATTAGGGCTTGAGGCCAAGATTCGATGAAAACAGCGAGAGAAGTCCGCTACCATAATCACTAGGCCAGCAGCAATGTGTTGATAAAATGTTTACTCATGATAAATCTTCTTGACATTCTGTTACTGGTTAATTTGGATCATTAAGAAAGAAAGTTATATGTATTCTAATGAATATGAATATTATATGAATATAAATTATATGGAAATTTACCATATTTCCCTATAGTTTCCATATATATATATATATAACACATCAATCAATAACTCCCGAGACTAACCCAGAGATGGCGCTCGTAGTAAACCAGTAACCAGGTTTTTCTAGAGTACTAACCTTTGCTTGAAACGTGTCAAAATTTTAAGTCGATCGGACCAGAAACAGCTGAGTTATCGAGGTTGGAGTAAAGTCGTTTTGTAGTTTGTTTAAAAAATGGAAAAAACCTAGTTTCGTGTTCTGATAAAGCATTGTTTTTTAATGGGTAAAAACACCGTGCAAGCGAAACAATGGATTGAAAAATGTTACCCGGACTCTTGTCCATCAAAAGCAACGATTTGTCGGTGGTTTGCCGAGTTTAAACGTGGTCGTACCGACACAAATGACGCGGAACGCTCGGGTAGACCTGTGGAAGCCGTTACACCGGAAAATGTGAGTGAAGTGACCAAAATTATAATGAAAGATCGTAAAGTGAAGCTCCATGAGATTGCTGAGATGACACAGATATCATATGGAAGTGTATTTACTGAAAAAGGGTTTTTGAAGTGAAGTGAAAAAGGTTTTTTTCCAAGTGGGTGCCGCGATTGCTTTCGATGGAACAAAAACAGCAACGAGTCGATGATTCAGAAAGCTGTTTATCGCTATTTACTCGCAACAAAAAAGATTTCTTGCAAAAAAAAAAAAGATTTGGAAAAGCGTTGGAACGATTGTACCTCCCTAAAAGGTGATTAACAAAAGGTGTTATGTTGATGAATAAAAAAAAATTTTGCAAAAAAAATGTTGTTTTCAATGTTAGTCTCGGGAGTTATTGATTGATGTGTTATATATATATATAAACTGCTGTTTGTAGAAAATGCAACACCATGAAGGAATCATCAGAATCAAATGAAATTCGCAGCAAATGTCAATTATAGGATATTATGCAAATTAATAAAGTTTCAGAGCCATCGCGCGTGTGCGGCGCGCGCAGCGCCCTCTGAATTGATGCTGAAAGCGTATAAATAAAGTGCTGTAGCGGGACGTTGAAAAAAGTCTATGATTATTTGTTAGTGGCAAACGTTTAGTGAGACCTGAGTATGCCTCCACGACGGAAGAATAAGAAATTCAAGCAACTTACGGAGTTTGAACGAGGGAGGATAATCGGCCTTCGAGAAGGAGGATTTTCCTATCGCGCAATAGCAGCTCGTATGCAGCGGAACAGTTCCACAGTGATGCGAGTTTGGAAGCAGTGGACCGACGAGCACCGAACAACTCGAAAAACAGGCACTGGACGACAGAAGGTGACGTCAGAGCGCGATGATCGACACCTGCTCCGCATGGCGGTGAATGATCGCACAGCTTCCTCCAGGCAGCTGGCAGCACGTTGGTCTACTGCTACAGGTGTACAATTGTCGGCTTCGTCAATTCGTCGTCGTCTGCTGCGCCGTGGATTGCGTGCAAGGGTGCCTTTATACAGGATTCCCCTCACGGCGAATCATCGACGGCTGCGTCGGCAGTGGGCTCTTGAGCACAGAGACAGGCGAGCTGATTGGCACCAAGTTGTCTTTTCAGATGAATCACGCTTCAATTTGTGGACCCATGATGGCCGTGTTCGTGTTAGACGTTATGCCGGTCAACGCTGCCTTCCTGAGTGTATTATTGAACGACATAGTGGTCGAACACCCGGAGTTATGGTCTGGGGTGCGATTTCGTATCATGGACGATCCAATTTGATACGAATTGAGGGTAATCTCAATAGCAACAGGTACGTCCGTGAAGTGCTACAGCCCGAAGTCGTTCCTTTCCTTCAAGGCATCCCTGGAGCTATCTTTCAGCAGGATAATGCACGCCCACATGTTGCGCGGACTGTTCGAGACTTCTGTTCAGCACAACGCATGCAACTTCTTCCTTGGCCTGCTTATTCACCGGATATGTCGCCTATTGAGCACGTGTGGGATATGGTTGGTGGCGTCTCGCTCGTGATCCGCGTCCTGCAGTTTCCAAAGACGAACTTTGGTTGCGCATACAAGCGATATGGAATTCTCTTCCTCAAGCAGATATTCAACATCTGTTTGACTCCATGCCACGTCGTATAGCAGCACTTATTGCAGCGCATGGTGGCTGCACCAAATACTGATTTCGGACGCTTAATTTGTTTCTTTTGTTTTGAAAATTTCATCATTTATTTGTATCAGTACAAGTCGTTTCTGCATTAAATTTCATTTGATTCTGATGATTCTTTCATGGTGTTGCATTTTCTACAAACAGCAGTATATATATATATATATATATATGCTCTCTATGTCTCTCTCATAATGCTAATATATTTCAATGTAGAAAAAAATTTTACTTGGTTTAAAAAATGATATTTTTTCAAAATCATGAATGATTGTTAAGAGTCGTCAGTCCTCTTAAACTCTTAACTTTACTTAAATATCAACTTAAAACTTTACTTAAACTGGTTGATTTTATATTTAAAATCAAAATATAGTGATGTACCACCGATGGGCTACGATATCTACTCGTTTAGTACAGTCGTCGAGTACCACTAAAGGCGTTAAGGCTCCAAGGTAGATTACTGATCCAGGGACACGTAATTCTTGTGGATAATTGTTTTATAACTGCGTGAGGAATATTGTTGAAATTCCACGTAATTCGTAACTTCAGTCAAGTGACGAGGGTAACAATAGAATTAAATCCTACCTTTCATACCGTGGTCTGTGCAGATCTCCCAGATTATGAGGTATAGAGCACGACTTTTATATGAAATTCTATATTCATCTCAATTTATATCACTTTCAAAACTTTTTTATAACACTTTGAGGTTACTATAAGGTTCTGTAAGATTACTTGAGCATCAGCTTCCAGTTTTCGGCGTGGCCACGGTAGCCTAATGGTCATGATTAGGTGCAGGTGCTGTTTTCGTCGAGTCGTGTTTTCGATCCCTGATGTCACTAAACACCTGATGTGTAGAGGAGTTAATACACGTCAAATCTGATCGAGGACCCAATCCTTCTCGTTGGCGTGGTGTGGAAGTTTGGAGGGAGAAGTGCCTGTTCAGGTGTCCTCCTCGCCACTTGATCAAGGCACAAAATTACGCGGTCCGTCGTTAATAACCCTCGTGTTGCTTCTCAGTTCGACGTTCATCAGCAATTACAGCAATCACATTCCGGTATTTGATGCAAAGGCCCTTGATAGAATCAAATTTTAAGAAACCTACCTACTACTCACTAAACCTCGATCCTATACCCAGATTACCGTAACTTTGAATTAAATTAAGTTGGACATTTAATGATGTAGAATGTTAGCCATGAAATCCTTTTAAAATATTATCTTTTTAATAAAAAAAATAGTTTCTTCTTTATTTAATTTATGGATTGGTTTTAAATATTGTTCTAACTGATACTACTATAAAAATGAGTGAGAAATAATAATAATAATGTACTTTGGTTAATTTTCATTGTTTATTTTTGGGGTATTCTGTTTCAAAATGACAAAAAATTTCCATCTAAATGCCATAAGTGCATTTTTTCTTGGTTAACATTTTAACAAAAAGTACATGAGCTAGAATATTAAATAAGTTTTGTAACTAACTTAGATGATATTCTTTAAAAATATTTAATGCTTGAAAAATCATTCTGAGAAGAATAGAACACATTTAACCCGAATCGATGAAAATATTGAAACGAGAAAATGACGTTGCAGTTTTCTCACAAGTAAATCTTTTTTATCTATAAAATTGACTAGTTTTGTTGCTGATTTTTCATGTAATTTATCATCTAAAGCAATTATAAAAACAAAAGATTTTTTTTTATTATGCTAGACTTAAGTTATTTTAAGGAGACAAAAAAATACGAGACTGAAATTTGAGCAAAGGTAGGGTAAGAAAGGTCACAATTCTTCTGTGGAGATCTTTATCAAAGGAACAGGTATGTATTAATGTTATTCAGGAGAGAAAACGAAGCAAGTTTGGAATAACTAAGCATAAATTCATTTTTTACACAAAAATATATTTGAAAGTGGTTCAAAAAGTATCCATTTTTGACCACAGATGACGATGTTGATGTTAACAATGGATGTTTGCATCTGTGTAATGACCCCCCAAAAAATCTAACTTTTCTTCAAAGGTAAGTTTCGATTTGTGTGGTATCTCTTTTCTGACAAATCAAATATTTGATAGCAGCGGTGTTGTGTTGTCTCTGTCTTTGATACCTAGATCAAAACTACGGCTTGCTTTGCATGAATCAGCTTCAAAAGATAGTCTCATGAGCTGAAAAAGTTGAGCTGACCTGATTTGGGTATGCGAAGGGTGTCATACTCATGGACTTCTTGAGAGAGGGAAACACGAACAACGGACAATACTACAGTGAGTTACCCCGTTTTGATTTCGCATTCTTAATACCCCAATTCCCTTTTATAAAAGTGGTACTTTTTGAACCAACCTTGCCTTTCTATGCTAAGAAGTTAAAAACACTATATTTTCATCTAAATGTAATCAATCATTTTTCCTACAATACTTGAAAGTGCTTGGATTATAGATTGAAGCATAAATTATTCAAAAAATATCGTAAGGTTTTAACTATTACTAAGAAAAAGCCAAAATAACTGGATGAAATTTTTTCTGCATACTAATTGATTCTTGTATAAGTAATATGGTAAATTACAGCTATTAATGTTGATTTATTTGGTTTCAGGAAGCCGTAGATTAAAGTAATCCGCAGTATTGCAAAGCTTTTTTTTCATTTTCTTGGGATGTCGTAAAGTCTTAATTATTATTTAAAATGATTGATGTAGAAACTTACTTTTTATTTACAATTCGTAAGACTTCTATAAAAAATCATCATCTAGAGTTATACCTTTCTTTCAGAGTTCCTTGACCTTTCGAAGGCGTAATTGTGTAGACTTGAACAAATTGACCTTTATCTTCTCCATACTGTCAGTTTCTTCTATCTACGGGTTCCCGAAACCAAACAAATAAACAATAATAGCTATAATTTACACCATTATGTGCTTGATAATCAATTAACACGCGAAATAAATTTTATCCAGTTATCTCGGTTATTTCTCTGTAACGTTGAAAAATTTACAATATCACTCGTACGTTTCCTTAGCCTCTGAAATATGTTATAATAAACAATAATGCTTAATATTTAAAGGAATAGCTTCATTATAATTTGAAGTAACTAAAATTGAAGCTGAATGAAATGTTATATACGATAATATTATTTAAAATCTATAATGCTATTTATATAGTCATTACTTCTAACAGAAAAAATTATGAAGTTACAATAACTTATTTTTCACTTATTACTGAAGGAATAGATTTCACCATCTATTTTATTAACCTTTTTCTACCTTGCTTGATTCCTTTTTATAGGTATAATATTAAATTCTTTTGTATTTTGGTATCACTCTTCACAAAAGTTCCATTCAATAGCAGAGAAAACTATCAAATGATCCCAAATTAAGTGATATGAAAGAAGGAAACCCTACATATTCTCAAACGCTATAAAAAGGACTCATTGATAATAGGAGGCTGGAATAAAGGCATTCAGAAATACTTTATTTCGAACTAATGAAATGTTCGAAAAACAGAACGAAATGTTGTAATTGAAAGGTATCCTTTAGAATGGTTCTTGTGAGTAGGTGTACAATATATAAAAATATTTAACTTCATCTGACTGGTTCTACTTCCTTATAAAAGGATAATGATTATGTACATAAATATGATACGCGCTACACATATGGTATTTTGTTGAAAATTCATCGTCCTTAATAAATAGTTACATACCAAGTAAAACTCAAATGCTTTCAAGCATTTCATATTCTAATGCTCTTTTACAAGTTAAATATATTTTAAGTCAACATGCGATTAAATTTTACAAGAAATGTCTGTTATTTTTTAAGATGTATGCTATACATATGTTGGTAGTTTATTAGACGTAACCAATTTTGTATTTCAGCCAAGTTATTTAAAATTTCAATGAGTATGAATATGCAAGAAATTATCATTTGTTAAATGGAATATTTTCCAAAAGGTTTACCTGCCTTTTGTTTTTCATGTTCTATTTTTTAAAATGTTTACCTGCATTTTATTTCCTATATTTTATTTTCGAAAAAAAATTACCTGAATTTTATTTCCAAAATTTTTTTTCTAAGATATTTACCTAAAAATAATATAGTGATTTTGCATTTAATGTATTTTATAGATGATGTCCTCTCTAAAATGATTCGAATCTTGTTTTTAAAAGTTGGATTTACTTGTTACCGTTTCAATAATCCTTCAATCTAAAATATAACTCAATATTGATGCTACTTGAATGTACTCTTCAGATTGCTAGAATGTGAAGTATATCTTTTCAGTTACAATAATTTCATTATAATGAAATCGTTTGATTATGCATTCTGATGTTAATTTGTAACACATGTAATTGGTATTATTGACCCTTACAGTTTCCGATGGTTTTCATCAACATGAGATATTTTACATATTTTACGGCTGTTCGGTTTGTAACAGAAGTGAAGAAACTAACCAAAACTTTTTTATTTCAATATCCTTTGTAAAAATGCAAGCAAACAGATTTTATTCAATGAAATATTAGATATTTCTAAATTTTATTTGAAAATTCAAGAAATATGTAACTCCTCTGTTTATTCTGCTTCAAAATGCAGAATAGTATACATTATAATACCTCAAGAATTAAATATTGAAATTCAAGTAAGCTTTGCTTAAGATGATATTTTACTGAAATCTATGTAAAACTATAACTTTACTATATGAAAAAACAAAAATTCTTATCATGAAATATTCTCATGATTTTAATTTAGTTGGCAAGTTAATTGGCAATCTATTTGCTATCTATTTGCCTTATGAAATATATTCATAAACATTAATATATAATATAAAATAGCCTTTCCCCCTTGTATATGAATTTTTATGTTAAAAGGAGTTTTTAAGGAGCAACATTACTTGGATTTATGTTTTCCCATCAGAAGATATACACAACAAAACACTAGAAGATATTGGGAATTAGAACACTTGTGTATCCAATATAATATCATTCTAAATTAATATAATTGACTTGTCATAAATTTGTGATTACATTAATATAATATTCGCTAGAAGTTTCTACTTTTACGAAGAGTAAAGAATATGAGAAAAGCATTGAAAAATTGCTCATTCCGCTCACAGTATGAGAACATTATGGGAAAGATTCGATATGGTAAAGTAGTTATTTTTAATTTTTATATGTATTAGTTATTATTAAGCCCTGTTATTGTAACCATTTGTAGATTTTACTATAATGATGGGTAAGAAATTTCAGAAAAAACGATATAAAAATTATTAAATTTAGCTCGCAGTTTGAGATAGAAGGTGAAACTCTGGAAATGGTTCGTTGTTGTAAAGCAGTTATTATTTTTATGCATTATATATTTGTATGTATATTCTTCTTGTTAAACTATTATTATATTTATAAATGAATTCTACTTTTATCATTAAACAATTTAAGAAAAACTACATAAAAGTACATATTTTAGCACGCAATTTGAGATAAATTGTATAAACTCTAGAAAGGATTCATTATTTTAAAGCAGACCAGTGCTAAGTATATGTAAGGATAAATTCTCTTACAGTTTCCAAAAACGTAATTATTTATTCGTGTTAAGCAGCATTAATTAAGAAAAACTTTTATCCCACTCTGAACATATTATTTTGCATAGCTTATTTTTAAATCTTCAGTGTGTAATGAAAAAAAGCTCAAAGTTGTTAATATTATGCATTACATAGCAGTAGGATGTCGAGATAAAAGCACCCAATGCATATTTTAATAATAATGCGTAGTCTTAACTACGAAATTCGGATACATATTTTGACCTTTTTTATGTGTGAAACAAACTATCTGGAATTTTTTAATATTAATTGTGTTATTCTTTGAAAACACTTGCAAGCAGGGCAACCTACGTAATCTATTTCGTTATCTGAATATTTTTATCGTAGGAAATTGAATAGATAGCATGCAAAAATAATATACGGAGATACATTTCATTTTCCAAAATTTCACAGTCTACTATATTCAATTTATTCTTTTTATGACAAAAAATAAATAAATAAAAATTAAAGTAAAACATACGTTAATGCATTGATTATAACTGGGAGCATTTTCCTTCGAAATAATTCCAAGACCTTCTCTAACTTTTTCTTTTCTTTTGTTAAAGCACCTAACCATATTATTTAATTCTGAATCTAATTACTTCATCCTTTAAACTATTAACTTTCTTTCAAAGCTTAACATTCTTGAAATTTTCTTAAAAAAAAAAAAGTGTTGAATTTCTCAGAATTGTACAAGCTATTCAGCATTTTCTTAGTATAAATCATCAAGTACTTAAATTACGAAGTTAAATATTAAGAAATCTAATCATTCTTTTCTACCAGAGAAATAAACCTCACCTTTTGGTGCTCAAAATTCTGTACTAACTATAACATCAAATTTTTTTACATTTTCTCTAAGCCTTCCCATGGTCATAAGTATAGTAAATGAAATAGCATCAAACGTTACAGTGCTTGTAAAGGAATATTTAAATAAATCACAACATTAATATTGATTTATTATTTATCATATTAACTTCTGAATTTAAATAAATTTTAAAATTCTAAGACTTACAAGCCTTTAAAACTATGTAATACAAAAATAACGAATATGAGAGCTACATCAACAATTTTTTTTATAATGAAGCACACACATGAAACTTTTTTTAAAAGTAAATCTTCCATGGCTATAACTTTTTCATTTAGTAGACTATGTTTAAAATTCTTGTTGTACCTAAAAGCTACATTTATTATCTGGATAATACATTTGCTTCTTCTTTGTTCACATGTTCCATTGGTGTGCCAGGAACTGAATAAAATGACAGTCCTCACGAAGAAAGGGCTGAAGCAGCAAGGTGTCATGGAGTTTTGACAGCCGAGGGTTGCTAGCCTATCCTATTAAGATATTCTTTTGTCTTCCAAGAGACTAAAGAACTTCAACAGAGAAATAAATTTCATTTTGATGAAAAAGTTAAAGCTACAGATTCTTTTTTGAAGTGTTTTCGGGAATAGTCACTCACTGGTGCACGTGCAGGAAAGGGGATGCAAACTGAGTCAAAAGTAAATAATGCCTTAGATAGTTGATACATGAAGGTTTGGGGTACAACACGAATTGTGAGAATCTACTAACAAATAAAAACGCGTTATGTGTTGTACAAGCAAAAATTTTGTTCATTTTGGTATATTTTTTTGTTTTTTAAACAATATTTTTGTTTGTACACTTATTTTAGTTTTTATTCTTAAAGATTTACTTAAACATACGTTGTTTTACCCTGAATTATTTTATTTTTAATACTTTGAATTAGCCTGTTGATTATTTTCAAATGTATTTTTTACTTTTATTACTAATTTTAATAATAAACTTTGCTGATAGGGATAGTTTGGCCAATAATTCTAGATTAACCCAGCTTAATTGTCTAAAGCCTGCTACAAAATTACCCAGTCAAAAATGTTCCATTTTTTTTTGTTTGTTTTTCCTTCAAATTTTTGGTAGATTTTACTTTTCAATTATTACTTCTGTTTTGATCTTTCTGGTTTGTCTCTATTTGTTCTTTCTTTAATTTACTTTTTTTTTGAATTTATATTTTTCTTTTTTAGTCAAATTTGTTTACGTATTATCATTAGATTTTCAATTTTCTTCTTTTTATTTTGGGTTTCGTTTATGGCTATTTTTTCTTAATGACTCAGTTGTTATTTCTTAGTTTATTTGTGTGTTAAAAAAATTGTGTTATTCAATTTATACTTTTTTATATAAGAAAGAAATTTATTATATATATATATATATGAAGAAAGTTACATTGCGCACAGAACATAAGTGTAAAAAATTTAACTATGAAAATAAGTTACAATTTTTATTACTTATAAGAGTAATCTAGAATATATTTTGAGCCATGTCATAAGAAAAACGAAATGAAAAAAATAATAATTCTTTTTCACATATATTACCCTTTATTAATTTAAAATATTTCTTCACTTACAATAAATAATTCAGGTTTTTCCCGTCAAATTACATCTTCGATCTCTGTTCTGAATAAGGGGTTTTAATAAACATTAATTACTTAAATCCCTTCCATCAATTAAACAACATTAATCTTGTGAAATATATAAACCTATATACATGAATATATATTATTGTTTTATAATTTAAGAAGTTGTATCAGAAACAAAATAATTTTCCTCTGCCAAATATTTATGGGTGAAATATTAGGAAATAGCATGAAAAGTAATCTTGCATTTAATTGGAAATGTAATCTCTTAAATCATTATAGATTGAAAATCACAAAAATTAATTTCAAAGCCGTTTTGCTTTGAAAATTTTCTCCCCCTTTCTAAAATTTTTAAATGATACTAATATTATATAAAATTATGATTTCTTTATAATTTCTAGGCATTTAATCTTACGTACCAATTTAAATGTGATCTCTAGGGCAGGTTTATTGGATATTTTTCCTTCGTCAAGTAAAATAAATTCAATGAGGTGTCCTTATTTAATTATCAGAAGCCTTCTGTCTTTGTCTTTTGAAGAAGCACAATTTTACTGTTCTAAATATTTCTTATGATGAAATTTGTAGATACAAGGTAAGATAAATTTTCTACAATGAGATAATGCATTATGAAATTTTTGTAAGAAAAGTTGAAGTTGATGCAATTTGAATATTAGCTCTTTCTTGAGTTTTTATAAATTATTTGTGTGTGTGTGTTTTCAGAAGATATATGAATGTAAATAAAATTAAGTTACATTTTGAAAGATGATACTTCGATCAAAATAACTACCAGAGATTTAGAGAATTTTCTAAGACACATAACAGAAACTCTAAGGCATTAGAAACAGGAACAGTGTGGGAGATAAAGACAAATTATAACAATACTTATAAAGATGTTTATATTTTTAATGCATTTAGGATTTCATGATTATAAATTATTTCTTTATGTAAACAACTAAAACAGTATGTTGCTATTTATTTTTTTCGAAAAACTGGATTTTAGGTAGTAGTATTAAGTATAAATAGGTAATATAAGAAGTTTAGTATACGTAACTGAAGAAAATGCGTATACTTCTCAGTTTTTATTCATTATTGGAAAAGAAAGGAATAAACACATGAAAATAAGTAGTTCATATCCTCTTATATTTTTCTGAAGTATAAATTTCTTTAGTATACTTGGTGTTGATTTCAAATAAGAATGAAATTTTTGAAAGGATTTTTTAAAACTCATTTTCGTAATTAACACAGATTTAAGAGCTTCGACTTTTGATTGCAATTTTTTAGCTCATTCACAATTTATTAATATAAGGAAATACTTTTTCTACGAATACATTAGAGCTTTTTTCTGAAGTGACTGTGGGTTACTATCTTCCTATAAATGGGATATTTTGGCTTTCTGAAGTGCTAATTGCAGACAACGGAACAGAATCCCTACTAAAAGAACGTATAGTTTTATGTATTTTATTTCTAACTTTGTACATAATTTTTCAGTTGAATAGGAAGTTGCAATGAGTCAAAATTTTCTCGTAAATGTACAAGTTGTAACATGTTACAACTCGCCCTATCGTCATGTTCTGATTTAATGATTTATAAAAAATATATTGCGATGAGTGAAAACAAATTAAAGAATAATTTAAAACTCAACACATAGACAAAAAATAGACAAAAGCATTTAAAAAAATGTCCACTAACTTACCTTAAATCAAAATTTACGAAACATTTTTAAGTCATTAATTAACTAAGACAGAGCATATGCTTTCTACTTGTCACTACCGTTTACAGCCATCCGTTATACAGTCATCATAAAAATCAAAACCAGAGAAAATTCTCGTCAAAAAATTTTAAAGTCAGTGTTATTATTTGTTGCTTAAAGCCTTGTATTTTAGCAACAGACAATTGTGTTCTTCCAAAAAAATTCCTTAGTTTAAAGAAATACCAAAAAAAAAAAAAAAATTACATTACGTAAATAATACAAAAGAATATTAAAAACTGTCTTTTCGATCAAACTCTGGGTAAACCTTTGTCAATATAGGCATTAAGCTGTAAGAAGAAAGTTAAAAAATAACCTCTTTTGACTGCAATTAGCTTAGCTGAGAATTTGGTGTCACCATTGTGTGCTGCCATCTTTTAAAAGTCGACAAAACAAATTTAATACTGATTCATAGGCTAGTTTTAATGCTGACGTGTTGAGTTGTCAACATCGACGATTCCTGGATTCATCATTACTCATGTGTTGTTTGCAGGAAATCTGCTCCGTATATAACGAAGACTGTCAGATCGGCCGGAAAAGATATGGCTATGATTTTTGGCATGCAAAGGCTGCCATACTCATAGAATTCTAAAAAAAAATAATTGATTACACTTCATTGAGTTATTATAATGAATTACCCAATTCCCATTTTCCATTCCTAAAACAGGTACTTTTAGAACCTATTTGAATTAATCCATTTCAAGATAACTTTATATAAATTTATCTTTGAAAATTATTTAGACATTTTCCTAATATCAAAATGGTTTTTGAAAAATTTGCGTCTTCATTATTTAGAATCAAACATGTCTGATTTCTCCATTTTGTTTTATACATTTATACACTCATTGATGATGTTTATTTTACGGTTATATTTACATCTATGTAATAAAAATAATGATTGTTTGAAGTACAAAAGACCTAAGAAGAGAAACAAGGTCTTCTTAATTTTAATAAAAAAAAAAACCTTTTATAATACGTTTGATTAAAAATATATAACTACTTTTTTAATTTATGCATATTTTAATTATTCATAATATTATTTTCTTGCAACATGGCAGCAAACTTGGCATAAGGAATGAAATAAATTTGCTTAGGTAGTTTAAATTCATGATCACCTAAGAGGCAAAGTGTTGAATGAAAAGTTTTTCACATATTATAGATGTAAAAATAATAATTTTCCATTATTTTTCCATTAATTAGAAATGTTTCGGTTTTAATTTCATTGTATTTCAATAAATTAAGGCATTAAGGGGAATTTAGACAGTTACAGTGTATACTGAACATTAATCTAATTTAATTTTTGTTGAAAAAGTTTCTGAACAATTTTGTTTTCTTCATCCAAATGATTACTAACATTTTCTTTATTTTAAATCTCCAAGTCTACAATATTTCGTTCTTAACTTATAAAGCAGAATATATTTCTTAAGAATTGAGTTATAACTGTATAATGTAAGTCTGTAAAAAGGTAACACTAATTCACAAATTTCTCTAAGTATAGCATTCTAACTTTTTTTTTCATATTTGATCAATCAAAAATACATTAAAAGCAATTATAATTAAGACATTCCAAATACTACATGCATTTTAAAACAGAGTGCCTAAGCAAATTCAAAGTGTTAACTTTATTTTGAATATTAATCACTTCAAATTCATTATTCCATTGCTTGGCTTTTAAGCAATTTCTTATAAAGCCATTAATGCACTTTGGGTTTTCAGCATTAAGCAAAATGTGCCCAAAGTTTTGTAATAACCCTCTTACTTTTACGGAGAATGCAAAATAAAGATAATATTTAAATATTAGGCATCCTAATAGTGAACATGAAAGCGTCATTATGGAAAGGAACGAAGATTTTCGAAAGGCTGTCTTAAACATTTTTTTTTGAATCGCTGTAAAAAATTGAAAACTTTGATTTTACAGCAATCTTCTAAAACAGAGAGAAATCAATTTATTGTTAATAGCTTCCTTTTTAACGAAGAAAACACAAGGTAAACGAAAAGTAAGTTAGAATTATTTGTTTACAAAGTATATTCAATCGGTTCAAAGTAATCAAAGTTCACCCTTCTAGGGAATAGAAAAATTTAAATAAATCGCGTTTCAAATCAAAAAGCATTAAGGTCCATTAGTTACGTGTATTTTAGAAAAGATATCGAACTAGTTGAATGCAGATGTAAAGATTAAACAGCTTGCCTTTCAAATTAATTATCAAATGCTAATCGAGCGGAAGGCAGGAGAAAAAAAAAACATGAAAACACGCTAAGTGACTACATTGGATGATACAAGAACGAAAAGCTAAAGAAAAAGGAGTTTAGCATATTCAATTCAACTTTAAAGATTTTTTCCCCATTTCTTAGATCTTTGCAGTCTTTCAGAAGTGGAGCAGATGTCTGTATTCCATGAAATTACGTTATTAATTCTGAGGGTTAAAAATGCTAAAACGTGGAGCGCTTCAAGTTTATGAATCATTTTAATGTATGCAAAAGACTTCACTAATTGACTTCAAGAACTTCATAATGTTCCGTTAAAGTACTAAAGTCTTAGATGATTTGAGATTAAAAAACTATCCGAATGCAGTGAGTAAGTAAAGAAAAAAAAGTACGTTACAGCAAATAGAAAACGTTGAAACGTTTTTCTTCTTTCTCACTTTAATTACGACTATTTTTAAATAATTCTAATAATTTTTTTAATGAGAGAATTTTTTCTACTTCAGCTTCAGTAACAATTTGTTGGAGAGTTAAAATAAAGGCTCGCTGCGCTTAGAAGCAAAGTTTAATTTTAAATAAGCCCTGTATTCAGAAAATAATTGGTGTTAACTTCCATCCAAAATTAAATCCTTGAAAGGAAAATATAAAAATGTGTTCTCTTTTTTTTTCGGCGTTTGCTTTGAAAGATAACTTATGATTTTTACTCGTACCGTCGTCTTATTTATTCATGTAATAATATTTTAAATTTATAGGTAGAAATACGGTTTATTCTTTTATCGTAAGCGAATTTTTTATTCGGAGTAGTTTCCTTATAATTTAAGTTTTTTAACGTTTTAATTAACTGCAATGTATCATTTCATGCTTTGTAACTTAACTATAAATATTCATAAACTGTCATACAAGCTAAACATTTATTAATTTTAAAGTGTTTTATTATGCAAAATTTAAAATGCTTTATTGTGAAGGTGGATTATGTATAACAGATTCACTAAGTTTAAGCTATTAATCATTGTAAGATATGCTTATTAGTATAAGAGAAAAAGATAAAACTGTTATGCATTTATTTAGCACTAAAGGAAAATATTTTTACTTATATCATGACTTGAAACTTATTTTATAAGTTTGGAATGGTTGTGTCCGTGATCGACAGTAGTTAAGAGCTGATTGAGAGATTGATATACGCAAGAATTCTATCAGACACTTACAACTATACAATTAAAATTTGTATTGTACTTAAGCGTAATGTTGTTGTTTTGTATTTAAGCATAATATTGCTTTGCTTTTACTTTTTATTTACAGTTGTTAAAATCTCAATCGTCAATTTTACAACGTAGACCAGAGGTATACAACATTTTAATCCTTGAGGAACCCTTTAAGCTTATCATTTTCTTAAAAGAACCTCTTGATCAAATAGAAGAAAAAAATCGGATATCAAAGCTTTATCCTACTCAGATTTGCAAAACTATTATTGCAACTCTATTTTATCCCAATATAAACGTCTTAATAAGATAATGAATGGTAATTTAGCTAATGGATTTTTTTTTGTTTTCAATGAATGATAAAATAAAGCAAATATATTTTAAATCATAACAAACACAAATTAACAAAAAGAAAATTTTTAATGATTAGGCAGTGATTGTCTTTTATTGCAAAGTATTTTTACGTCTATAATAATTGTTGAAATCTGCAACATAAAGCATCGTCAGTATCCGATCTGTTTCTGAGTTTTGTTTTTATCGCATTCATAGTTTGAAACAAATGACATTAGATATTTCACAGTTCTTTGGATAATTTCTAGATATTCTTTCTAATGCTAATTCAAAAACACATAATATCAACTTGACAAAAACTTTGTTTCAATTGAGTGTCGGTCAAAATATCAATTTGTTGTTATCTTTCTGTTATTGGAGTTTGGAGATTTTACAATATTGAGAAGGATTTTGGATTCAAAATAATTTTTCTTTTTGAATAGGGAAATATTCAAAAAATGTTTTTTGCAAATCTGATAAATGTTGGAATAACTAATTTTTACATTTTTATCGGTTTCAGAGTTACCATCTACTAAAATATTATGCAAATTAGGAAAGAATTCAGTAGTATCTTTCCTCTGCCAAGATCAATCTGCTCAAAATTTCTATTTTAAAAGGGTTGCATCAATTTTACTTTACTCCTTAAAAATAGTGAAATAAGAGGGGATTCTTTACTTAAGCCAAAAAATGGAGCCTAATATGTCTCGAATTAATACATTTGAAGCACGAGTCTTTTATGAAATTTTAGTGAGATCTTATTTTATTCATAAAATATTTATTAAGTTTTTCATATATATTTTTTAAACATTTAAAATATTTTTACAAGTAAACTAATTTAAGAATTCAGTCTTATATCAAATTTAAAATATTTCTAAAATTTTGGCGTTTTGATTAAGCGAATAGTGATTTCTTGCTGAACCCCTGTCGATGGTCCAGGGAAACCAAGTTGAAGACCTCTGACACAGTCCGTATTCCCTAAGATGATACGAAAAGAAATACAGTTATTTTTTAAAAGAAATTATATTTAGGGAAGATGTTTTATTTTCTTAAAGAAAAACAATTCTCTGAAAATAACAGTATGGTATTGAAAAAGCTAAATAAGTTATTTGTGTGAAAGGAAGGGTCTGTTATACTATCATATTATGCAATAGTTTCTCTGCTATGAATTTGCAATTGCTTATTTGTAAAGAGAGAAAGAAGATAAGTGAATCTTACCATCTATTGTCTTATAAAGTAATTTGGATTTAACCCTACTATTAAATAGATATAAATGAAAAAAATTATTATTGTTTATTCAAAAATAAAGCGAGGCGAACAAAGCTTCGCTGATAGTGACTTGCTATATATATATATATATATATATATATATATATATATATATATATATACAATATGTATCTGTTACATAACGAATCTATTAATAATGAGGTATTAAAGATAACGAGAGAAATTTTGTTAAAGATTATCTTTCATATCAATCTAAGTCAAATTCTTTAAATTTCTCATATAAAATGTTTTTCTGCTACAATTAAATCTACATTATAAATCATATTTCAATGAAGATTTTAAATGTGTTTCCCAAACACATTGCATCTACCTTAAATATGAGTCTTGATATTTCCAAAGCAGTTTGAAATACATGCTACAAAAATACATTCAACAGTAATTGGATTGAAAGAAAATGGAGTATGATGAGTGAGAGGGAGTGATTGTTTATTTACGTCGCAATTAGGTACAATTCGAGGTGTGCTGGCGATGGAAATAGTAATTTTGAATCTCTCTCAAGGGACGTGAGGACGACACCTGGAGTATCACATCCCTCTCCAAACTTCCACACAACGTCAATAGGAGGACTTAGAATCTCGACCAGATTTAACATGCATCAACTTGGCTATATGGCGGGTCTTTAGCTGCATCTGGGCTGGAGCTCACTACTCCACAAAAACAATACCGGCTACGAAAAGTATATGGAAGGTATGCATTACAGAAGGCAAGAAATTGGAATAAAGTGGATGGAATCTCTGAAATTTTTGAATTTAAAAATGATATAAGAGGATATCGTATGTTTAGGGAAAATGTTAGGCGATCCAATAAATCTCGGAAATGTGAACCTGCATTTTACTTGAATGTATTAAGCCGATTACTTCAATGGCAGAGCTTGAGAGTGTTTTTTAATCTACAATAGAGATACTTTACGGAACTTAAGTATATACGAGGGAGAATATCCATCGAAATCATCCATTTTACTCAAAAGGCCAAAGGGGGGGGTGGAGAGGGTGCATATAATTTGTTTCATGTCTCGAGATCTTTCATATATTCTGTGAAAAGCATTTAAAAGCCCATGTTTCCTTCGAACTCGAATACTCTGAACTATAATATTTGACTCTAAATTTTTAAAGTATAAACAAAAAGTTCCAGTACACTAGCACGTAAAAAAAGAACAAATGGTGTTATCTATATGAAATCGGGATGATGTGGCAACGACTATCAACTTAGCGTATCAAATAGTTCCATTGATTTCTGACCACAACATGTGGCTATTAAATTGCGAGACTGACACTGTAAACCATTTTATTTTGATCTTATTTATATTTAATGATAATCTCCTTCAATATACATTCCTCCTTACAACGCTCCATGTGAATCTTCTATTGTTCGAAACAGAGTTGGAAATAGTCTTCTGTCAGTTCCTCCAGGAAGCGTTTTGCTTTCCCTTTCATAGCTTCAATGACTCAAATCTTGTTCCTTTTAATGTAGATCTCACATTAAGAAACAGATAGAAGTCGCATGGTGCTAAGTATGGGGAATAAGGTGGATGGTCTAACACTGTTTGCTATACTTGGCTAGAAACTCTTGACAGACAATGCGGAAAGACATGTCCTTCCACAATTCGGGCCGTTTATCTCCTTATTCTTTCACAGAGTTCAGAAAGAGCATGAAGGTAATGATGCTGATAAATAGTTAGACCTTCAGGAGCCTAGAGAAGGTACACAATCCCATGAATATTGGAAAAAAATAATCATTGTTTTGAATTTTGAATAGCTCATATGAGACTTTTTGGACCCCGATGAAGATGGGCTCTATCATTAGAGCTTCGTTTCAGGATCATAAGTAAAAAAACCACGATTCCTCTCACTTTATTATCTTTTCCAATAAGTTTAGGTTATTTTCAATGGCATTCAAAGTGTCAGTACAAAACTTTTTTCGTACTTCTTGTTGATCAAACGCGAGAATTTTAAGCACCATTTTGGCACACACTTTTTGCATGTTAAAATTGTTAGTTAAAATTTTCCATAAGGATTCTTTATTGATTCCTACAGTCTTAGCAATCACGTAAATATTTAACTGACTGTCAGATCGAACCAGATTACCTATTTTTTTTGATATTGTCATCCGTTTTGAATGTATAGGGGAACCAGGCTGGTAATAATCCTCAACGTCTTCTCGGCCATCAACAATTAGTTACTCTATTGTTACACTTATCATTTTTCTGGCGAAACAAAAGAAAAAATAACTATAATACGAACGAAGGTTATGGCTTTACGGATTTGTTCACAGAAGCGAAAAGCCCTGTATTCGAAAGAAAAGGTTTCATGCTAAATAGCTGTCGGTCGGTGACGTTTGGCGCACGGGTACTTCTGTAGCAGTT
This sequence comes from Nephila pilipes, assembly GCA_019974015.1. Classification (NCBI taxonomy): domain Eukaryota; kingdom Metazoa; phylum Arthropoda; class Arachnida; order Araneae; family Nephilidae; genus Nephila; species Nephila pilipes. Next base: position 392,704 of record BMAW01080882.1, read on the forward strand.
AATAAATATCCGTTCCGTTAACTAATATCAACACCTCGTATATATAAGTGTGTGTGTGTAATGATTTCCATTAAATCTAATTAATTTCCAAATTTATTCTATATTTTATTTTTTTTTTCGTTATTTTGTGATCCCATTCATTTAAATCTTTTCATTTATGCGATCACGCGACTTCCAAAAATGCTTCGATCAGCATTTCCCGCGCGCTGATCTTATAGCAATATTCTTTACTAGACTCTCAGATTCCATGAAAAATTCTTAAAGTTCCCTACATCTAGTATCATGTGATCTGTATGATCCTTAATTTAATTTTACCGGAGAAACAAGCAGGGAAAAGTCTCTGGGACTTCTCACTCAATTATCAGAGTTCGTAGATGTGTGTTGCGTTCACCGCTAATCTCGATGTATCTCCCTCCTTCTCGAGTGAAGATAAAATAAATTCATTATTCCTATATTAAAAAGTTTCCTTATTTTGCCACGACGTAAATATAAAATATTTTAAATTTAATGTTTCCAAAGGACCGAATTAGTATCATAAATAAAACCGGTAGTATAGTTTTGCCTGACTGTAAAAGTAGTTAGTTAAAAATTGAATTTCATAATTTATCCGAGAAGCAGAGGCGCTTGATAATGGAGACGGTCATCGACTGAGGTAAGTTCATCGCAACCAACATAGAATATCACCGTCGTCTTTCAATTGACTAAAAAGCGAACTATTCCATCTGCCAGTGTTGAGCTTAAGTCGAACAGCGATGAAAGACGCAGAATCAGTTGAGGAAAAATGCTTGGACCACAAGTGTGTTATCGTGTGGAGCAACAGGAAATACTCCGAAACGATGTGTTGAAGTGTAACTCGGATCTTCTCGTTATTTATAATTGAGGTGCCTCTGCAATTTTTACTGAACGATCAGAACCTTATTTTGTGTGTGTGAGTGTTATATCACTTAAGTGTGCGGAGCTTAATGGCAAAAAATTAAAGGCTAAAGAAAAAGTGGTGGGTGGGGTGAGTGAGTACTCATTTTTAGAATTGTATTCATTTTTAGAATTTGATAGAAGATAATTATTTAATTATTATTTATTAAATTATTCAATTTAGTAATATGTTTAGAATTTTTTTTTTATATTTTATGTTATAACAGTCTATAGTGTTTTGTTTTTATTTAGAATTTAATATGTATTCAAATATAAATGTCTGTGATGTCACTTTGTTAATAATATTTCAAATAATATTTTTTTGAGAAAATTGAAACTTATCTGCTGTTTTTTAATGTTACATACCATAAAAATAAAAACTAAAAACTGCTTAATGTAAAATATATGATGAAAAAACTTCCTGACATTTAATTGAAATTGTTATCTTGATTTTCTTTTGATATTTAATTTTTATAAAATGAAAAGGTTAACATATGTTCATTTTAGAATTTAATTCAATGATTATAAATATTGTGAAAAAGTACTGTATAATGTGTTGTGTATTATACTAATTACATTTAATATGAAATGTATGTGAGGTTTTAACATTCTTAGAATGCTAAAAAATTCAATTATTGTGTGTTATAATTGAAAATGAAATGATTTGATTTCTAATTGTTGTGTAATGTTTATAAACTGATTACAACTGTATTTTATTTTAATATGTGTGGCAGTAATATAAAATATATTACTAAAATTTTTTTGATTTTACATACTTCTTGGGTCAAATGAAACAAATTCTTTTATTAAAATAATTAAATGAGAATTGAGAAGTATTGTTTTGTTTTGAAATAGGGAAAAAAAAAAAAAGGGATTGTCAATAGTAATTTAAATTTTTAGAGAAGTTTTTTTTGTATTACAAGAAATAAATATATGGGTTGGATGATCTCTCTGAAGAGCTACTTAAAGGAAAAAGTAAATGAAATTAAATGATATATAAATGACAAGTAAATAATAATGCAAAGAAAATAGTATCAGGTTTGACTTGCGGACAAGTGTAACAATGTTTCGTTGCACTGGGCCACACTTCTAAAGCTACAATTGGATTAATGTTAAGGTTAAGATATTGTTGTAAACTAAATCATAATTATACTAGAATACAAATATGTTTTTAAAACAATTTTGAATTTCATTGATACTTATTATCAAATGTGTTTACCATATTGTGTTTGCCATCAAATACGATATTTGTGATGCATTACAAACATGATCTAAATTACAATGTTTTACATTTACACACATTTAAATAATTAATATACTATTTTGCTTACGATGAAAAGGTTCATATGTGCAAATATTGAATGCTATTGTACTATATAAATTCTTGATTCTTAAATTATCATATATATATATATATATATATATATATATATATATATATGTATATTTAGAATTTAAGGGGTGATAAAAACATCTAAACAAGCGATTTTCAAAATATAATTCATAGCCAGAGAGCAAGTGGTAAACCGCTAGACAGTTCTGTAATGGAAAGCATAAAGTGCGAGATTTCTTACATATCGTTATTTCTACCCAGGATTTCAGGAGACATGTAGACGTACATTAATCAGAGAAAGGCCATGCCTCCTGAAATCCATGGTAGAAATGACGACGTGTAATAAAACTTGCGCTTAATGCTTTCCATTACAGAGCTGTCTAAAAGTTCACCACTTGCTCTCTACGACTATGTATTCTATGGTGAAAATTGCTTGTTTAGATGTTTCTATCACCCCTTAAATTATATATATATATATATATATATATATATATATATATATATATATGCGTGTGTGTGTATGTGTCTATATATAGAAAATACAGCATTGAAAATGAAAATGTAAGGATAGAAGCTCTCTTTCATATAAAAGGGAATTATAAACTTTTTTATGTGTTAAAGAGGCACACTATATGTATGGAAAACTGCTTCAATATTGTTAGAAACTCGTTTCAAATTCTTCTGCATTTTCTGTAGTTCTGTAGTTGCTAACATATAAGTTCTTTAGCATTATTGCATTTAATTTTCTATGTACTAAAATAAGGAAATTTCTCTAATTAAATTCTAACAAGCTAATAGAAATATTATAATTTAATTTCATCTTTAAATATGCTAATAATTACTGCGCATACGTTTTACTATATTGATAATAAATAAATTTAATGTAAAATGTATGTATAATAAATAAAGCTTTAGAGAGATATTACCATTTTCCTTCATAATCAATCACTTTTTCTTTTATTTGTTTCGAAAATTATTATTTTTGTTACCATTATATGCATTATATGCACCATATTTATCATCGATTGAAATGTAGCGGAAGTAAAAACTCACCTACCTTCTTTTTGAAATCGGATATCGAATTTGAAAATAAAAATAATAACTGTTCGCCCAACAGCTTAATGACAAAAGAAATATATGTGTGTGAATCCTGATAAAGCAACAACAAAACCCAACAAGAGGAAGTAGTGAAATCGGCTAGCGTGTAACACAATATCGGGATCAATGCTGGTAATTGTTTACCGAGACCAACTATTTATCGATACAATTTCTTGTAGCTACATGCATAGATTTTTGCGAAGCGATAGCAGCAAAGAAGTCAGGAACTGTGGCGTAAAAAAGAAACGTCCGGAAAAAGACTCCTGAGATAAGATAGATTAATTGTAAGATCGATAAGCCGATTGGAGGTGCATTCTTCGTGGCTCATTCTTTGGGAGCACCTAAATATAGGGTGCATCAATCAATCAATGATCTATCAGGTCGTCTTGAGGACACACATCCCTGCTGAAGATGAGGAACGGACTGAGCTAGAAGAAACACTAATCACTGCCTGGCCACACGCGACAAATCTGCTTCTTTACTAGATCTTATCTTTCTCAGCCGATAGATAGTCTAGCTGGACAACTATTTGTCTGCGTCAACCTTGCTACGGTTCAGTTGAAGTAATCCCAGAAAAGATATACACTGATGGGAATCGGACGCGCAAGGAACTAATTGAGAACTATGTTGGGTATTGAATCACCTTAAAGCCTCGACTAGAATATTTGGGATCTGGATTATTTTTTGGCACTCATAAGCCAAAAGAAATCACCAAGGATCCAGTAATTACTAGGAGGCTCAAACATAAGTAGAAGCATAATTGTTTGGGCGAGAGATGATGAATATCTTCTGTGTGTGCAAACGAAAAAAAATAAGATTCAAATACAATTTTTTTTATTTCATTGCAGTAGGTGCTGTTTTTTTTTTCTTCTTATTTATCGCAGCTAAAATAATTGCCAGATTTCTGGTGTTTACTACGAAAGCTTTAACATAAATATCTTAATTTTTCTTGAAAGATGTGATAAATTCCTTTGAGCGAGAAGTGAAACGCTTTTAGGAGTATTATACGAAACTGAAATAGACATTCTGATCATTGTATTTAATGTTTTATCACACAAGATTCCTTATACACTTTTTCATATATTTTCGTATTAATATGAACATAATTTATGTTCATTCCTGGAAGCTGATTAAAACAAATAGTTTTTGATAAGATTCAAAGAATATTTAATATTAGATAACTGCAAATTATTCGATTACTTTTAAAATTATTTTAAGCATGTTTTGAATATTTATCTAATGAAATGGCTACAGACCTCCTCTCATTTTTATTTGGACTTCAGTTCAATGAGACAACATATTGTCTCCTTACTCTCTCTCTCTGTATATATATATATATATATATATATATATATATATAAGGAGAAACTTATTAAATAGAAAGTAGCATTACTCCCATCTAAGCTGATGAAGTTTCTTATTTTGCTAAGGAATGAGAGAGTTTTCCCTCATGTATCATATAAACTTGAATTAAAAAATTAAAATTCAACTGAATTTCTCTTTTTCAAAACATACAAATAAACGTCACTGTAGATTGCTTCCTTAATAAAGAAAATAAAATTTTAGGATAGGTTTTTGAATTTACTTGATGATACTTTATCATTTGTACTAATCACATTTAAGCTTCCCAACATGCCGGTTTTTATAAATACTGGTTACTGATTGAAAAATATCACCATCTTAAATAAATTAGTCAATCAAATGATGGGATTATTATGGTATTATTGTCTTCCTTCTCATGAAGATAACAATGAAGCTATGTTAAAATTAATGATGATTGCAATCGAAATGACTCTCAAAGTATAAGTCTTAAGTATACTCATCTCTGCTTTGTTTTATAATAACGCTTAATTAATTTTTGTTTGATACTTTTTCAAAGTATTTAATATCGTGAAATGAATAAACTGTTCTGTTATAGCAATTTCTACCTGTGTTTTTACCTCATTGTTAATGAGCTTTTATAATTATCATACATAATTAAAGGATGATTTTTCATTCTTACAGAATAACGCAAGAATATATTAAATATAACTCTAAATATTCATCCATTTCCTAATATGTTCAGTGTTATGAAATATTTAATATTTTCATGCACTCGTTTCTTGTCATCATCAATCATATGAATGTCTATTATTATTAATTTCTTTCATTTAGTGCCCGAAGATGTATCGAAGAAAAAAACTGATATTGAAAAAAAAAATTGATAACGATGGAAAGATATTACTTTCTTTAGTGTGTAATTTCCTGCACTTAATAAACGAAAAACATAAAAGAAGCCTTGCAAAATCATTGAAAGAAAAGAATATGAAATAAAGGACGAAAAAGTACTGGGAAACTTCCTACTGATGCCGAAACCAAAGAATGGACTTCCAGAATTTTCGCATAAACAAAATACGACACAAAGCACCGTATGAAGAACATAAGAAGATGAATAAGAAAAGGAAATAAATTCCCTAAAGAAGGTAGAGAGTGCTTTTCAAAATCATAAAAATATCTTGGTTTTTACGGAGAAGACTGAACACCCATGGATACTAATAAGCACCTTCATCACGGCTTCTTTCCGACGACGTCTATTTCACATAGTGCTTCTTGCGCGGTTGTATAGACGCCATAGACCATCAATCACCTTCAAGAAGACCATCTTTTCGCCAATAGATAAAGGGATAGGTACAAAAAATAAAATAAAAAATATGGTTTCTCTGGAGAGTGCGAATTCTTCCCGAATATCAGTTGAGGAAGACAACTACTAAAACATTCAGTTCTGTGTCTCTTAAAAATATTCGCTAGAAATGGAAAAGCATATATTTTCTGCTCTACCTAAGCCATACGGTTATAAGGAAATTTTTATTCTGACTTCTCTCGTTTCTTCGGTATTTCTTCTTTACTTCAAGAAGAGTTGAGAACTCTTTCCACAGTAATATTCCTCGAGAAACGTTCCAAGTAGTTTTTCTTGTGGTCTGAGTTCTCGCATTTCTGAAGACAGCACCGTTGTTTGTCACCATTTTCTTTTCTTTTTGGTCATGATTCTTTTTTCCTTTTTTATTCTTTCCTCCCAACGAGTTTATCATATATTTAAAGCAATAAAACATACCCTGAAGTTGATTTTGAAACAAAAGTATATATATAAAATCATATTATAATTGTGATACAGTAGAATAAATCTCCTATTCGAGCGACAATAGGGAATAGGAATGTTTGTGATTCTTCTTTCATTTCTCTTTTAAATGACCTAACTGGATATTTAAAGCAATAAATTATTTTGATATTGGTTTTGAAGAGAAATGTTTGATATTTGTTACATACAATTTCTATAAATGAATAGCTCACTATTAATAATAAAATTGGGTAACACATAACATGCTGTATTCAGAATTTATACTCCGAGAAAGCTACAGCCAATCGTAAGCTCCATTTGTAAATATACATCTCCCATTACAATGAGTATTACAAAAATGCCCTCTGAAAAATTTATCTCTCTTTAATAAGATAAATTTAAACATTTTTTCGATACTAATAATCAAAAATCTGTATCAATTTTAAGACACCATTCATTAATTTGAGTGGCCACTTTCTATATTGATTGGTCAAATGAATTCAGAAATATTGTTTTCAAATTTAAATTCATGATCTTTTAGAGTTAAAATTATATATTGTATTAAATTATAACATTCATCATTTAACACAATAGATATTTTCATTGGTATTTAAATATGTTTGATAAACTATAACTAAATTTTTTCAATTTTATAAATTACTATGAATCAAGAGAATTATTGAACAAATCATTCTTACTATTTGAGTTATAACATAAATTGTGTGATTGCGGTGGACTATTTATCATGGTTATGACCTCACTGCCGGCGTTATTTCCATCGAATCGTAGGTTCAAGCCCTGATACTACTAAATATCCATCATGCAGGGGGGGGGGGGGGGGGCCCGGTTAAAATAAGGGGGGGGTAAAATTTTTGGAAAGCCGCCACAAATTGTCGGGGGGGGGAGGAAAAGGGGGAGTATAAA
>BMAW01080882.1:403866-465380 GCA_019974015.1 Nephila pilipes
ACACACACACACACACACACACACACATATATATATATATGAGATTTGTTAAATATTATTCATTAGAAAATTAATAAAATGTTTTAAGATTGAATTCATTACTCATGAAAGAGAATTATGCTGTAAATATTTTAATTATAAAAGGAAATTAATATAATTTTCATCAGCTGTTTAAATACGTTTGGGAAGACTAAAAAACATTAAGATTGTTATATTCAAATTACAATAAACTCTTCAAAAGCATTTCAATTTCCTTTGAAAAACACGTATCACCTTTTTGTTTTATTTATTTAAATAATTTGAGTACTTTTGTGTGATGGTGATACTTTTTGATTAAATTGCAAAGAATCATTTTGGCTAAAACTCAAGGCCTGGAACGCTTATGTCTGTAACTGGAAACTCCCGACTACTATCAATGTGGAATTGCTTCCTTCGATTTAATTATATAATAAAGACTAGACTAGTAAACCCTTCTTCTTTTGGATGCGACTGTACAAACCAAGAATCATTTATCCTTATATCATTAAAATTGTCTTAGACCTAAAAGCTATCATTTATTTCAATCTTTGCGTTCCACAGAGATGGATTACTTCGGTGAAGATTCGCACCACTATTTGAGTTTTAAATCAATGAATGAGCTCATTGTATCACACAAATACGAAAGTATTCCATTTATTAAATAACATGGATAAGCGACAAAGGTATTTAAGATTGTGTTGATTAGTTACGCTTGTTAAGCCCATACACTAAATTAGCTCGAAGTAAACTTAGTTATATATTATTTTTATCCAAAGTATAAGAAAATTTCTGAATTTATTAATTAATAAAAATCTGGTAATTGAATACACGTTTTAAGAAATTATGTTTTCAGCAGAAAGTTTTGCAAGGGATCTATCACAGAAGTTTAACTATAGGTATTTTATGAATGTTACAACAAGTAAAAACTATCTCTTTAGTAAATCATTATTATTCTTTGGAAAAAAAAAGGCATTTATTTTTTAGTCTATTTGAAAATTTTAAAGTGTTCTTTTTTTTTTTACGTTTTAAGTTACAAGTTAGTGATAGCGTAAGCAAATAAAAAGTATAATTAAAGACATGATATCAAGTGAATAAATCTACAGTTGCATCGAGTACATGAATGTAACTATAATCTTCAAAAATGTATGATAGTAGTGTGCTCATTTGAACTAGAGAAAGTCAAAAATATGAATGAAATGGCATTGTTTTGATACATTCATTGCAATATTTCAAACGTAATCGGAAGAGATGCAGTTAAAATAAAACTTGAAAAAGCAACTTCACTGCAATATAAACCATTGGATGTGACAAAAACGTACCATTCTTCATAAAATAATAAAACCGCTGTATACATACAAAATGACACCCGATTCAAATATACATAAATATGCTTTGCTTTAAAAATAAGCATCCATTGAACACTTGAATATCCCTACATGCAGCCGAAGGGTAGATATTGGATTTTCTTTCTGTTCTTCTTATACCTTATATCTGTTTTTTTTTATTTGCCATGGCTGTGTGGATATATTTAAAGATAAAACGTCAAAAGAATGTGGATAGATAAAACGTGGTTGTGTTTTGATGTTATAGACGGTATGATGATGTTAAGTTTTTCACTTTTGAAATCACGGGGAAATTTCCTGATGGGCAATTTACAAATGTGAATAATTTAAGTATTTAGGTAAAACGGAATTAAAAATTACTTTTTTCCAAATTAAATAAACTTGTATTTTTATCACTCATTTTAAAATTAGCTGGTTTATAATCTTTCTAATTAGATCAATGCAAAACACCACAATATATATATATATATATATATATATATATATATATATATATATATAATAAATCAGTAAACAACTTTATTACAAATAAAACATTTGACTTGGGAATATTTTGAAACTTTCTTCTGTAAATACAAGTTAACGAAAACCTTTCCATTAATTTCAAAAATATTTTCAGGAAACGCTCTCAGACCTATTACATACGATTTATATACTGGTATTAATGTACTTTAGGCAACTTTTACTTAAGAACCAAAGTTAATAAAAAATATGTAAATCAAAGGAATATATTTAAAATACGTATAATTAGCTGAACATCAGACTAAATTTTAAAAATAAATAGTAGACAGTGAACACTTGTAAAAATGCAAAACTTTTTGTTCGTATGGAAGCTACATTACTTTTGAGTTATAATATTTTTAAAAAGAGAAGTATAACATTTTGAATTATTTGCTTAAGAGAGCTGTATCGTGAAATTTTCATTATTACTAAAAAAATTAGTATTATATCTGGATAAAATTTATTCTGCATATTAATTGATTATAATGTACATAATATTGTAAATTACAGGTATTAAGGGTGATTTATTGGTTTGAGGAAACCTTAGATTGAAGTAACCCTCTATATCTTGAATTTTTATTATTTACCCAGGGTTTCGTAAAGTTTTTATTATTACTAATAGCAATCGAGATAGAAATTTAATTTTTTTTTATTATTCTTAAAAGTACTTTACATAGTTCCCATCGAAAGCCATACATTTCTCCTAACGTTTCATGGTTTTTCTAGAGCTTTCATTATAGAACTCAGCATGTTTAGCTCTATTATCTCCATACCACGGTTACTTCACTCTACGGCTTCCAGAAACCAAACAAATCAATACTAATAGTTATAATTTACAACTGTATGTACATAAGGATCAATAAATGAGCAGAAATTTTTTTATCCAGATGTCTCAGTTATTTTTCAGTGATAATAAAAACTTTACGATACCCTCTTTTATATTAAATCTTATATCAGGTATCTTTGTTCTTAGTAAGCCTCTAAATGTTGTTCGTGAAGTAGTTATATTTTACTTTCATGTGCTTAATTTGGAAACCTTGTGTCCTTTCTGACATACAGTTTAAATTTGTTCTTTTGAATAGCTTCCATTAGTATAATTCTATCTGTCGGGAAACTCTCTTTAAGAACTTCTGTCGCCCTTATATATCTAATTCGGAGCCCATCTATTGCCTTCCCTAGAATCTGTTAATAAAAAGATCAATTGAGAGGAAATATTTAAATTTTTTAATTATTTTATTTATTTAATTAACAATGAGTAATTAAACAATTTTAAAAGGGTACTAAAAATTGCAAGTTTTGAAGTTGAAAAATTGATTAAACAATACAACAAATGCCCATTCCTACTTAAATAACAGCATATTATATTTTCAGAATAAATGCTTGTTCTCTAAATATGCAACTAATTTTTTTTCCTTTAAAGATATTTAGAACTTTTATATTTGAGACTTTTAAAGAAAACTTAACATTTAATTAATATTTAGAAAAATTTAATGTACTCTATATGCTTACATTATATAAGCAATTTTACAAAATTTTAATGAAAATAAGAAAGGAATTTATTGATATATATATGTTATTTTAAGTAATGTAATAAATCATTGTGACCTAAAAAAAATCAAGACCATACTAAAAAAAAATTTAAAAAAAATATCGTTGTTCTATTTATTGACAATACTTGTATGAATTTTAAATCTCAATACAAGAACAAAAAACCATTGTTTCAATTTTTGATTCAAATATCAGATAGTTTAGAAAGATCTGTATACATATGTTAGAAATTAATCTAACAAATCATAATTCCCTATCTCATTATTCCACAAAACAAATTTTTCTGTGTTTGTCTACATTTTCAAAGAGATTATAGATAATCCTTAAAATGTTGCAATCAGGAAACTCGATGTATACAAAAATTACACAAAATGTATAATGAAGAAAGAGATTGAAGACTTTTGTGTTCAATCAAGATTCAAATGAAATTTTTGTCTTAAGAATCTTTCGCAATTAGAAAGTCAATTTCTTCAAAACGCGCATAACGTGAAAAGTAATTTAAAGGCGAATTTAGCAGACATACTCTAATTGGCATTAATTGATTTTATAATTTCAAAAATTCAATTAACTTTTTTTAAACTACTTTCAGACCGATTTTTCTTAATGTTAAAATCCTTTCAATTGTTGATTGTTATTTTTTTTTTTTTTTGATTCTTCGTGAGATGGCTTGGCAAATGATTTTTATAGATTTGTAGTTTAATTGTTTTTTTTTTCCTTTTCAGAGAAAAGGCATACAAATTGCATATAAAGCGTTATCACTATTTAGCATGAAGCTTAATTTGGTATTTAAGAAGGTATTAAAAGAACTGTAGAGATAGCACTCAAAGAAATAAAAATGTCTTTACATAAATAATTTAATTGGAAGATAAGAGTAGATAATGTAACAGTTTTTTTTTTACTTTCGATGCTAAACTTTATTTACTTTGTACAAATATTTCAGAAAGTATAATGTTTTTTTTTTCATTAAAAATTAAATTTAAGTTAAGAGACAAAATTGTGTTTCTAATGTATCGACTTCTTTCAGTTATAAGAGTAAGAATACGTTAGTCAAAAAAAGGAATAACTGAAAATATTTTGATTTTATTTGTTGGAATAATTTTGAAAAGAATACAATATGCTATTAAACTTGGGATAAGAAATATTTATATTAAAATATTTGTTTATAAAGATTATATTTTCTTTAGTATATTGTAGATTCTTAAGAACTACTCTATTTTAAAATAGTTTTGGAAATGAACATCAATTTTTAGTGAATGAGTGTTTCAGAACACCCAGTTCCGTTAAATATATTTAGAAATAGTAGCTCAGTTAAATTTTTCGTTAAGCATTTAAAAATAATCAAGATGAAGTTAACTTATTAATAATCAAAATTTATGAAATGGGACAAGTCATAAATACTTTCTATATTATTATTAAATGTAGAAAATATGTTTTATAAATATATTTTTCAAACAACTTTTCATAATTCAAGGAAAAAAACTGAAAAATACTAATAATAAAACCTAGAATCAAAAACTCTGTAAAACGTACAATGTACGAAGTAATATTTTTATATAAAATATTTTTAAAATCTACCATCTATCAAATAAAATTTAATCATTATAGTTAAATATCTTAATACAAACTGTTTCTCCCCAACTGCTGCTTTTAATTTAAAAAATCTAAGATTATACTAAAAAATTTAAAAGGAAATATTCTTTACTATAAACTATATACTTTATTATATTCATATTCTGTTGATGCAATGACTAATAATGAGCTTTTATTTATAATCAAGAATACAGCTGTTAGTATGTTGGAGCCTCTGTAAAAAAATATACAGTTTTATAAAAAGTATACAATTACATGAGTAAATCTATGAAAGCAAGAAGCTAGTATTAATTTTACCAGCCCATCCACTTTAGAAAAATAATTTTAATTTTCTTAATTCATGAAAATAATAAATGAATTATTTAAAAAAATTAATAAACTGTAATATAAAAAAAGTTTATTAATTATTCTGAAGTTTATTAATTACTCTTATCTATTCATCATTAAAGTTTAATAATGCATTTTTAATAATACACGATGATGAAATTGTTGAAACGATGTTACATTTTCTGATCGTGAAAATATTTCGTTTGCATATTGATATGTTCCGTGTAACGATTTCACCTACTCACCCACCCATCCATATATATATATATATATGATTTCTTTTAAAAATAAATTAAGTTCCTAATTTTTCACATTCTATAACTCACGTACATGTAATGACGTGTAACATGTGATCTTGCATTTTCTTGTTGGAAAATGGCGTTTGGCAGGCCTCGAAGATAGGAAACAACCATTGGACTTAAGATGTTAGAAATGTACGATCATGTTCAAATTAACGTCAATCCAAAATAAAGAAGAGCATGTTGTGTATGCAATGGCTACCCAAAACTGTCACACCAGATATAGGGTCTCTATGCAGATATCGAATGCAGGCAGGCGCATACGGTCTCTTAGGAGCTTCCAGACACGAATTCGGCCACAAGAATACTGCACGCTGAACCGGAACTTGTCTGAAAAGACGACACTGTGCCACTCCTGTATCAAGCTTTGTCGTTTGGCGCACCAGAGTTGCTGTCTTTGTCCATACTGCATTGTCGAGGGTTGTTGAAGTAATGGTCGCCATGCTGACAGTCCATGCTGCTATAAATGTCGCATCGTACGAACGGATACTCGGCGTGCTGCAAATATGTTTATTTCCTGGCTAATGGTCCATGATATCAATGTACGGTTTTGCAGACCCTACTTCACAATATTTCTCTCCTCACGGGTGTTAGTCATGGGAAGGCATGGAGATCTTGTATGCCGTTGAGCACCCTAAGCAACCCATTGATTCCATATTCGTATGCCATCGGTTAGATTTCGACCAATGCGACGAGTAATATCATGGAACCATAATATCTACTCTCGATAGGCAACGATCTTGCATCTATTGAATTCGGACACTTGCTGGTAAGTATTTCTTCTTATTCAAGGCATAACACGATATTCTGAGAAAACTCCGGCTTTACAAAGCGCTTTCCTAATGATAAATCATCTGCACAACTTTTCTTTTATGCAGTGCTTCATATGTAGTTTCTCCCTCGTGCGTCATCTAAATGAGCTGAAATACTAATAATTTGCATATCCTAACCTCTTTTTCCTTTTATGTGATTTTGACGTTCGTCAGATAATTCTTTCCTAGAGCTGCAATTTTAATGACCAGCAGTATATTTTTTTATTGCCCATATTCTGATTTTGAGTACAATGTGGCTAAAGTTGTTTTATTTACAGAACTAGTACAAGATTATTTAGTACAATTGGATTCAAATAAATTTCTTTAAGAGCCAGAAACCATCACTTTGCCACCAGAGTGCAGAAATATAACATATGAAGTATATTCCCCAGAAAATAATTTATGCGGTGATATAGCACGGGGTGCATCTAATGAAGTGGAGATTTCAAAATGTTTCAAAACTGCAGAAAAACGGGAAAACTCTATGGTGTTTTTAGAAAGCATAAAAGAAACAGATAAAAGTAGGCAGGATACTAATTACAGAAGTTCAGATGAATCCGATACAGAAACAGAAAACAGGAAAATATGCATGAAAAAAGTATTTTGAAAAACAATCAGAAAAGAGCAAGAGTTTCAAAAATGAAACATTTGACTGAATGCTGCCAATAGAAAATGAAAAAATAAAAAAAATCTACAATTGAAGAGATTCCATAATTAACACAGAAGACTCCGTATGAGCTATTTAAGATGCTTTTCGATGATGAAATTATTGTTTTTAACTAAAGAAACTGAGTGTTACATGCGAAAACAAAAAGCAATATTGACTTTCCTTTGACAGAAAAGGAATCTTTGAAGATTTTTGGGGATATTACTTTTTTTCTGGATATCATTCTTTATCTCAAGAAGTAAAGCGCATTGGATATTTGCTATATACCTTTTATCTACAATTTTATGAGCAAATAACATTTTTGTAACAGAAAAATATATACATCCGTGAAACAATGATGTACTTCATCCAAAGAAGAAATTGACTAAGATGCGTTTATTTATTGACACATTTCTTAAGACGCTTCTACAGTTCGGATTATTTTATAAGTTTTGTGCATATATACGAAGAAAGGATTCCATATACTAGTCATCATTTTGCGATCAAAATCCGTAAGGTTTGTTTATAAAATGTGGGTCCTTGTATCATTGTAAGGTTATCATTTTATCAGAACATACGCCAAACACTGCATTGCTATTGAAAACAAAAGTAGTGTTAAATTTCACTGAGTGTGTTTAAAATCCTCCGAAATATCAACTTTATACTGGCATTTTTTTACACGACTACCATATGATTATTGTTAGAAATTAAGAATAGAAACTATCCTTCTTCTGAGGAATAGGACTTGAGACAATTCATGATAACAGATTACAAAATTATAATGTAATAAATTCTAATGTTTGAAGAAAAAAGATGGAGGAACATTTGACTCGATTATCACAGATTCTATCTGCGTTGAAAAATAGTAAGATATCTAGGTGGTTCTTTGTTTATCTTTCAATTTTAAACTGGTAGGTGCAGAAAAATATACTGTTCAACTACAAAGAAACAAATTAAAATTGCTGCCTCTTTCAACAAATATATGGGAAGGGGTGTGGGGTTGATCGGCTTGATTGATTTGGGAGTCCCTATCATCCAAAAATAGGTGACAGAAATGATGGCTGCAATTTTTTACAAACACACTAAATATGACATATTTGTTTGGATATTGCATAGAGAATATGAGGGGAAGCTGACGCAATTATAATTTTATCGTGCGATTACTTCTGCACTGAGGAAAAAGAGGAGCAGGAAGATGGAGAGCATAATCGTCCCATAACTCTGTGGACTCTTTGGATTCGCATCTAAAAATGTGCCTTTTGATGGAATTAATCATTTCCTAGAAGATGCAGGAAGGCAACTGAGGTGCAAAATTTGTCCAAAGAAAAAGGGAATTCACTGCAAAAAATGTGTCATAATGTTGTATAAGAACTATCTAGTCTACTTTCGAGAAAAAGAATATAAGGAGAAAAAAGATGTAACAATGAATAAATAAAAAAAAAAGTGTACAACCATTTGCATAAGGAACTGGTAAGTTATTTTTTTCATTGAACTCTTAAAAGTAGCCACTTTTTGACAATAAAGTACAGTAATTTCTAACACAAAATGCATATGAAATTTTGTACCTTATTTAATTGCCATTGTTCCATTTTGGGAACAAACTATAATTTATAAAAATTTTAATACTTTTTTGCAAATTCATGTGAAATAATTTAAAGAACCCCAGATACATTTTCAAAAAACTGATCTAAAAAATTGGATGGCAAAGTATAACGGCGCTTAAAGTATTAGCGTGAAGAGTTGTATTAGATTTTCATATGTAACTGGAAGTGGCAAGCAAGAATGAGGCCCATTGACCATTATTAAAGTGTGAATGCATGAGGATTCTTAAAAAATAAAAAAAAAAATTATCTCCGTCTCTGAAAGAAAATTTCTTCGTACATCTATGGTTTCTGTATAATTAAATGCAAAAAGACAGTTGCATTTTAATATAAGGGAATATCATGTTACATTTGAAATGGAGCTATGAATTATACCATATTTTGGATAGTATTTTTGCTTTGAACAAAAGCTACTTTTTATATTCTACGAAGGATAGTTTTCAATCTGCTAGAAACATGCACGGATTGTTTTGAAAACATACCTCTGAAAATGTATTCCATTATTTCTTGTAACAAATTCAGACAGACAGAGAAAGATTTTTTTTCGAAAAGGAAAAATTTAGATTTCGTAGTATTTGAAGGAAAATCCTGTTTCAGCTGTTACAAAAAGAGCATTACAGTTTGTGAGAGGTCAAATTCATCGAGAAATTCTCAATAAGAATTTTATACACGACAAATGTCTGTAACATCGGTTTCTCTCTCATGCATTTAAAATGAAAGGAATTTGTTATTTTCTATAACCAATACGGGTACATTGAATGGGAAAATAATTAATTTGCAGAAGAGTCCTAAATTATTTACGGGAAAAAATGTACTCGTTTATTATTATTTTGCAATAATTTGATCAGTACATCCTTCTTATGCTATCACGATTATAATTTTTTAAATGCCTAAGCCAGTGTAGGATTTGTTTATCAAAATTTTCAAAAAAAAATATTTTTAGCTTCTTTAAATTTAATAAAACCTCTTACTTATAAAAATAAATATGCCTATAGTTTTTATACTTATTTAGATTGATATATTTTATAATTTACAGAGACTGCCTGTGAAAAAATGTAAAACTTCTATGGATTTGCTTAAAAATTAATTAATGTTTATAAAAATCTATATTATGGGAATGGAGCACACGCGTTATTGTAAATGGCCCTTTATCAAAGGAATACGATATTAAAACTGGAGTAATACTTGGATGTGTCCTCTCTGGAATGTTTTTCATAATTGTAATAAAATTGATAATGAGACAGACTTTATAGGTATCAAAAAACAGGAATACGCTTGGATCTTAATTCAGCGTTGGAAGATCTTCACTGCTGATGATATTGTCTTACTATCTTCAAATTTTGTTGATAAAAATGATAAGACGGAGAGACTTCAGGATATTGCCAAACAAGTGAGTTTGAAAATAAATGAAAACAAAACAAAAGTGATGAAAATAAATAGTTAAAGTAAATATTCACTTCAAAATAAATCAAAACAAAGTTTAAGAGATGGACTATTTTCCATATTTTGGAGTTACAATTGATAAGAAAAGTAACTCAAATGAATAGACAAAAACTAGAATTAGAAAAACCAAGCAATCATTCAGAATAATGTATAAATTTTGGGAGTCTCAAATGTAAGCATTAAGCTCAAATTACTTGTATTCAATGCAACAGTAATAGCAATCCTTCTTTTTGGGAGTGAGATTTAGAACAGAAATTAAATTTTTTTCAAACTACGTACCTTAGAAAGATTTTTAAGATGTGCTAGTGACATACAATTTCAAATTTTGATTTCTAAAGCCAGTATGGGGAAATGCTAAGGAGGTAGCGGTTATAGCTTCAAGAACCAGTTTGTTGTGATAAAAATAGATGATGAATTCATAGATTAGATAAAATATATTGTGTGTTTGTTGCAGTATAATTCTGTGGAAATTAAAAATATTGAAAATAATCTTTCAAAATTTAAAGAATCCAATTGAATTATTTACAAGCATTCATTTAATTTAATACAGTGTTCTTATGGTAGAAAAAGAAATTGTATCTTCACTTCTAATGCTAAAATATATATAAGTATGTAAATGAGAATCATAAAACACGGAGGAACTTACAAGAATATTTATCATACTTAAAATAATCAAAGCAGAGTGCTTATGAAACCAATTTCTTACTCGTTTTCTGAAAGCAAATATCTTATCAGGAATGTCAAAACGCACGGTTAAGTTAAATTATTCAATCATTCTATTTTTACGTTCTAATCAGTTTTCAAAAGACAATATAATTGCAGTTTTAAATAGTTTCATAGGGTCTTAGTGTATCTAAAGGACCTATTGTACAATTAGTATTCTGTCATTCTCTCTGTTATTAGCCGACAAGTAATTATTTTTCATCCTGTAAGAAACAAACATACGTAAAAGTTATCTGTGGTGTGAGATTTTTCTAACGTATTTACTTCTGAAATATGTCGAAACGTTTAACTAGCGAGAATAAGAAATGCTTTTTAACATAATAATCTTTTACCGTAATCAATTAGAACGCCAATCAATAGCTTAAGTACCCTGCTGCTTATAACAATGAGGGCAAATATAACCATTATGAATGAATAAAATTCAGAAGAACTTATCCAAATTCTTGACAACTGTTACATTTGAAAAACATAAAAAATAAATGAGTAAAATTCTATAAAAATAAATCCATGTAAAACAGCAAAACATTTATTTAAAATTTATTTTTTATTCAATAGTATTTGTAAGAAAGATTTCAAAACCATTTATTAAAATTAAAGAATCCTAATTAAAAGAATTAAAGAATCTATTTATTCGAATATGGAAAGAACAAGTTACTCCGTTTATTCAAAAGTTTTGAATGATAATAAGTAATTTCATAAATAATAAATCACTTTCAATACAGATTTATTATGCATTATTATTTAATTTAAGTGCAATAATTTCGTTATTAATTGTGACCATATTAGTTACAAATACGTATATATAGTATATAATATGCAAATATGTATGCAAAAAACAGATCTTATCACAAAAACTAATTTGAAAGTTTCGATGTCACTTAGTTGTATTCAAATAAAGGTATTAAATTTCGTAATGTTAAAAACATTTTTTTATCGATCAAAGCTCTTGAAATCATTAGATCATATCACAAGCATGAATTTGACAAGCTAAGATTGTATATTTCTGAAGAGATCCTCGGTAAAACACGTTGATTTTTTTTTAAGAAATGGAAGTTTTTCCCTAAAGGCCATCGTACTTTCTTTACTTCCAATTAAGGAGAAAGAGTTAATATAATCTTCTTAACAAAGTGTGTTCAATAGTTATTTTATGAATTGCCTCAGGGTTGCGAGAAATTTTTTTTTAATGGTGTCAATTTTTCGGTTCTTTCAATTAAACTCAACATCGAAAACTATTTTTAAGTCGGATACAAAAATGGATTTTTTTAAGTTTGGGGAGCTGAAGGATAATAGAAGAGGAAAAGAAAATCTAATATTATAAAAATTATATTACTGCCTTTAAAGTAGTTTCCGTTCTTCAATACCACTTTGTAATATATTTCTTGAATTAAGATATAATAATTGGCAATTTTTTAAACATAATTTGGGTTAAATGTACTCAAACTCTTTGGAAAAAATAACAAATTGTGCAAAATGTTACTTTTTTAAAGAATAACTTATTGTATTACTATTATTATTATTTGAGGATAAATTTCTATTCGTTCAGGTAACTTGTTATAACTTTATTATATTATTATTACGATCGTGATACACACGGCATCTGGTCATTAAAATTGCTACACCAAGAAAGCGATACGCTGACACACGAAATTTATACTATATGAAGATGTCGTGATATGCAAATGATTAGTTTTTCAACACATTAATGGAAAGCAGGTGCTTGTAGCGACGCCTACAATGCGTTTCAATGAAGAAATTGTATAACAGGTTTCTCATACACAAATTGCATTTGAACGTGAATGCCTTGTGTAAAGTTGTGATACCTCGTGTGAGAAGGAAAAATGCTTACTAGTACATTTCTTACTTTGATAAAGTTACTTTGATAGAATTGTAACTTAACAAGATTGCGGCTTATCGTATCTCAATATTGCTGCTCACGTCCTGCGAGATCCCATGGCTGTCTTCAGAATATAAAACCGATTGGTTTGGGATGTTCATAAGGAATGCTGTGCCGGATCTCAACGGTCCGCTATTTCTAACTGCGGAAAAGACAAACATATTAATCTGAAGCCCTTCATCGATCATACAGCCCTGAGTCAAGGAACGGGATCGTTTGTAAGACAAGAGTTGGGCGAACAATTCGATGGCATTTGCAGCAACGTGGACTGCCAGCTTCAGCTAGGACAGCGCTGTTCTGCCAGGACAGCGTGAGGGACATTGACTTCTGTTACCCTTGACACAACACCACAGACATGGGCACCTTCAATGATGTAATCAACGACAAACCTGGATGTCGCAATGGAGTGATGTTGTTTTTTCAGATGATTCCGAGTTTAGTTTGGAGCATCATGATGGTCGCAATCGTCTTTGGTGTCATCATGGAGAACGCACATTGTCAGCGTGCATTCGATTTTGACATTCTGGTGCATCACCTGAAGTGAAGGTGTGAGTTGCCGTTGGATTTACGTTTCGGTCACTTCATTTTGGCATTGAAGGCACTTTGAACAGCGGCGGTTATATATCTGGTTTCTTCAGGTTGTGGCACTACCCTTTCTTCAAGCCCTGCGAAACGCTACGTTTCAGCAGAATAATGCACGACCGCATATTGCCGCTATTGTATGAACATTCATTGATACAGGAAATATTCGGCTTCTGCTTCTGTCAACACGTTCTACAGATCTCTTACCAATAGAAAACGTTTAGTCAATGGTTGCTAAGCGAATGGTTGGTCACCAAGCGCCAGTCACTAAAATCGATTAACTGTTGCCTCATATTGAAGCTGTACATGTATAACCTGTATATGCCATTCAATCGCTGTTTGACTCAATGTCGAGGAGCAGAGGTAGTTATGCAATTGGCGGTTATTCTGGGTACTGATTTCTCAAGATCTATGCTTCCAAACTTCTCAAAAATTTAATCACTTGTTATTTTTAGCATAATATATTTGTCCAACATATATCATTTTGTTATTTACGCTTCTTATTTGTGTTGAAATTTCAATGGCCAGTAGTGTATAAATAATTGCAAAATGCAAATAAATAATAATGAAACAGTATATGTAATATGTTTATTCTTTTTGGAGTATAAGTATTCTACCACTATTATTGATGTTGCTCCTTCTTTAACGGGTTCTCATGCTCATTTCTCTTTAACTAACCTCCGGACTGCTTTAACACGATATAGAACACGCGCTTGGTGAAATAATCTTGATATAAGTAAATAAGATTTACTACATAAAAATAAATGTAGTGAATAAGGCAGATAAGAGAAAAGAGTATATTGAGGAGATACAGAGAAACTCATAGGAATAATATGATGAATAGAGCAACTCTAAGTAAGTTGTTAGAACATGATTTCCTAAATCGGAACCCATGGTTAGATATCGATTTGAATTAGATCTACTTATCTGAAATATAATACTAGAGTCTGTAAGTTTAGTACATATCTTTATTGTAATGTTTAGTTGAGTAGAGTAAAGATAACCACTCCAAATATACTAAAGTTTTTATAGTGATTATTCATAAACTTAAATAAACTTTTTTAACATTTTGAACTGATTTTTACTGAGTTAATAAGTCTAATACTCCTAACGAATCTATTTTGTTCTATTATTACTGATGCTACTACTATTTTGCTACTGACAAAATTTTTACTACTACTGCTGCTACTGATATAATGTCTTCTATTACTACAAATAGTAATAGTAAAATAGAAGATAGTTAATTACTGAGAGCATGTTGATAAAATTTCAAAATATAAATTATTCCTACCATACTTATGAAAATTCTTAAGAATTCTTCAAATTCATTAGCAGGCTAAATATCTAAAATATTTTAAGCAACACATTTTCAAGAAATACCATATATAGCTGTAATCAAAATAATATAATTTTAAAACTCATGAAAAAATAGAACTATATATAATAATATTTCTCGGTCTATTTCATCAAGGACAGTATCAAACAGAAACTATTTCGTTCTTTTCAATTATATCGTTTTAAATTTATTTCCAGTTCATTGCTGGATTTTCAAGGTTATAGTGATTGACTATTTTTGATTTAGTTGCAATTGTTTTCTAAAACGTTTGGACTCATACTTGTAAATATTTAATATTGTTTTATTAAAGCTTTTAGATAACATACATATTTGTAGCTTAAGGTATATATCAAGTATTTTAAATTAACTTAGTAATGTTTTCATAGGAATTTCACATGATTAATATAAGTTTATATTCATTTTTAAGTCACAGTAATTCATCTTGCATAGATAACTTCGTATTAACAAGGTTTTTTTATTTTGTTTTCACGTAATTTGTGTTAATGCAAAGTTTGTTTCAGAACTAATATTTAAAGAGATTTTATTATTTTTAATGAGTTGCGCTTGATATTTAATTAGAGTTTTGGTAAGTTGTTATTATAGAGAAATTCTAAGTTGCATTAAAGCTCTGCGCAATTTAAAGAGAAAAAGATATTGCAAAAAAAGCTTTTACATTTAGTAAAGAAATGTTTTAATGTTACATCAGCTCTTTACAGTAAAGTTTTTCATGTTCTGCTTTTATCGGGCTGAAACAAATATAACATGCAAGAAACACAAGAATTAGCTTTTAAAAATAATCAGAAAATTTTAACTGGCAAGAATTTTTAAGCAAATTTCAAATTTCGATAGAGCTGTGGTACTCGGAAACAGTTCGCTTAAATATTTACTTATCAGATAAAATCTTCTGTAAGAAAGAAAAATCTTAAAGTTGATGGTATAACTTGAGGTTTTTAAGATATTTATTTCCAATTAATTTATATTTAGAAAAAGGAGTTAAGATGTGGGAAATTACTTCCATGGAAAAAGAAACTTAACGTAATCAGAAAGAAATTTTGTACTCAGGTCATTAAAAATGTCGTTGGATACCAATCTGAGATTTCTACCAGAAAGTAAATGGTGTATCAATAACAAAAATTAATAAATCCTTAACCAGAATTTAGATGTATTCAGTATTATATCTGAATTCTAATTTGAGTAAGTCAGGTTTTAATAGTGCATAGGTTTCTAGAATCTTAACACTTATAAAAATGTAATTAAAATTCAGTGAAGAAATAAAGTAGTTTTAAAATTTCCTTTTAAATTTTAATTTTTTAATGAACACTAAGAGAAAATAAGATTCTGACAAATAATATGGGTAATTTATGAATTAAAATATATTTCTACTAGAAAAAGAACAACAATACACATTTTTTTCTACATAAATATAAATTACCAACAAAATGATTTTAATAATTAATGAAAGACAAAATGCTAAATGTTCTACATCTAGAATGAAAAATTTCTAAGCTTGCTGATAACAATTTTGAATTGAAGTTTATAGTAGCATTTTTTTTTTTGCAATTTAAATCAGTTGCTTTAAAAATCTTTATTTTGATAGTGTAATTTATTTCTATTTCAAAACATTGATATACAAGCATGATAGACGTAATGAAGAATTCAAAAGCAGCATAAATGTATTACTTTGCACTAAATTTTAAATTATAAATGAAGAATTAATTTCTCTTATTTTATTCTGAGCTTCATGTCTTGAACAAAATAAGTAAAAGATAATTTATTACTGTGTTACATTAAAACTTTTTATACATTAAACTACATACATTTCTGAGTACCAGGGAAGACTTAGTAATACCTAAAAGGATTTTTTACAATGTCACATATTTTATAATGCTTGTAAAAATATTGAAAAATGCAATACTTTTGAGTTTCATTTTGTGTTATGAAAACAATTCTACTAGTACTTAAGGCCTTCAGTTTCTAGAAATGGATGAAAGTATTTTAAAAGGTTTGTTTGCGCCATGCAATCATTTTTAAGAATTGGTTCATTCAAATTTAATTCAAAACTATGCAATACACAAATTTACACATTACCAGTGAATTATTGCAAAATATTGAATTGCGAAATATAAGTATAGACCTTCCCAGCCAGTATCAAGTAAAACATGTTATCTTGTTCCATCATGTTTGAAATTGGTTGCTAAAAGGATTCATAACGACAGGTTTCGCAGGGCTTACTACTTTTAAAATCACAAGATTTTTTCCCGCAAATAAAAAAGGTTTAGCAAATAGTTAAAGAGAAAAAAAATGCTTTTGTGATAGTAATATTTATTGAAGCTTAGAATCAATATGTGTATATTAAATGCATATTTGTAGATAAATATCAAGATTAAATCAACGTTTTCTCATATCTTATAAATGATATAAAATGTAAATTGATATAAAACTATAACGTGACATAAAATATTAAGTGACAAACAAAAAAAATAAGCTTGGTTAAAAAAAAAAAACTATAGTTAATGCTTGAAATGGGGTCCCTGAGATACAGAGCCTTACAGACTGAGAAATGTATGAATATCTAAATTTGAAGACAGATGGCATCATTAAGGTAAATTGTTGTCACCATCGGGTGCTACCATCAGTTAAATGGAGCCGAAACAAATTTGACATTGATTTATAAGTTAGTTTTTATTTGATAGTCATTTGCTACCAATTGTAATTAAAAGGAACAGGATTTGAGTTCGTTGAAGCTGTGAAAAAGAGATGGCATGCGTCTTGAAGAAGCTGATAGAAGAAGACTTCCACCACTGTTTCGAACATTGGAAAATTCGCATGGAGCGTTGTAGAGATAGAGAAGAAATGTGTATGGAAGGTACAGATAAGTAAATATGTATAGCATCAAAATAAAATGTTTTACAGCGTCAGTCTCATTATTTAATTGCCAAACCTTGTAAATTATCTTACAGATGGAACTTCACATACATGTGTTATTGTTTGAACAAGTGTTTATGGAATTACTAGACAATTCAATTAGTACATATTAATTTTAAAAGATTCTTAACACAATCAGATTACTTTGTCAATTAGGTGTACTCGTAAACTGCACTAGTTGATGCAAATCAGAGCTACTGAATAAATAAAAAAATTAAGAATAAAAAAAGAATGTAAAATAACATATAAACAAAAAAATATATTAAAAAATCTAATGTTGAGTGAAAATTATTCTCTAAAATAATATAAAAGACCTTTAATTTTTAAAAATATATTAAACATTTACTCATGATTAAAAGTTCTCGGTACATTAGATGCAATTATAATGTAAAATATCGATTTAGGTCAGTGAACGTTTGTCTTAATTTTTATTAGGGTGTGATTGTGATTGTTTATTAATGTCGAACCTGGAAGCAACATAAGGGCTATTGACGACGGAACTCTTAAATTTAAACGTGGGTCAAGTGACGAGGGCGTCACGTGAGCTGGGACCTCCCTCTCCTTACTTCCCCACCACACCACTGGGAGGACTGTGAGCCACGGAAGTTTTTACGTGTATCAGCCCCGGTTACATGGTGGGTCTTTGGTGACATCAGGGCTCGAAAGCCGTGACTCGACGAAAACCCCTGGCAGCGAGTCTGTAACCCAAACCCCTAAGCATCAGCCGTCTCTTTTCAAAAAACACAGCTTACCATCAAACATTAAAAACTTAACATAATTATCACTTATGAAGAAGATGTATTCGCTTAAGGGGACAGGGTAACCTGTGAGGAATTTCTGGATTAGAAAATTATAAGAAAAGTTTATATTCCTATAGTTGTGCACACATAAAATATGCATTTCAATAACCTGGAAGCAATTTTTAAATTAGATAATTGAAAGAAATGTTTATAACCTCCTTATATGAGCACACATAAAATATGCGTTTAAAAAAAATTCATTTTCAAACTATTATTTGAAATGTTAGTTTTTCAAAATATTTTAAAATTCCTACAACATCTACAAATTTTAATACTTTTAACAATTTTTTGTCAATTTATTACAAGTGTTTCTCACAATTCTGGACATGGGTTTGGTTGTTCTAACGTTATTTATTTTTTTGATCTGAAAACTTAGTTAAATATATATAAAAGCTCGACATAATCTTTGTTTTCGACAAAGAGGAATACTTTTAAATATATAATCATACTTTGAATTTTCTTCTAACTCTTTAGGTTGACGTGATTGTCTATTTGCATAATTATTTCTGTAAGAAAGATGAGACAAACTTCCGTTCTTTTTTTTACCTGTGACTGCAAAAAAGAAATGATTTTATTAAAAAAAACAATGAAAATAAATATAATAATAAATAAACAATAAAAGCTATTAAAAATACAATAATATCCATTCGAGAATAGTATTTCTTTGCGAAAAGACGAATTTCAGACCACCCACGTATACATATCTATAGACTGCAGTTATATATTCATCAATAATGGAAAATTAATTTCTTTAATTGTCAAGCTTTTATTGTGTGTAGACTTTAAAATAAACTTAGTAAATAAGACGTATTTTGATAAGAATTTATTGATGTAATATTAACAACACTTATATTCATCATAGAGACTTTTTTGTTAACGTTATAACGTAAGGACTTAACTACAGTATATACAGGGTATTCTTAAAAGTAAATACTTGAAAGATGGTCGTTGTTCCATTAAAAACAACATTTAAGTTATGAGCGTTCAACAAAAATAATCAGTTATTTGCACTTCTACAAATTTTATTCTTGTAAACTGAATTGTTGAATTTAATATGAGAACTACTCGAACGGCTTTGTTTCTTTAGAGCGGTGCTACAAGTGTGTGACTCATCTTTCTCTTCTACCTTCCTCCCCGCTTTGGATATTTAAGCTCTTCCTTCCCTCCCATAACAGTGTCCCCTTCCCATTCAGAGGGGAATTGTGCTATTTTACTGCAACCCCAGCTTTCATGAAATAAAGACATTTCTTTTCTAAATTATACAATCCACATGCTGCCTTTTTTATGTTAAAATACACATATATTTTGTTTCGAATATATGTGTTTCGGTATGTGTTTTGAAAATTTTATAGTAGGTCTGTTTTATTTTTAAAATTTTGGCACATTCTTATTTTCGAAGTTACTCTATTCGAGATACTTTTCTTTTACTATTAAAGTAAACTAGACTGTTAATTTAATTGATTCAGAAATACTAATGTAATATATTAAAGTAATTTTCATTTCTCTTTAAAATAATCTGATAATTAAAAATATTTTGAAGAGACTATGTAATGAAGTAATTTATATAGTCATTTTTAATTTGAAAAAGTTTGGTAAGTATATAAACTTATCAGCTACTAGATTTTACTAATTAAAACATGAATTTTTTTTTATAATCTCTTTTTTTCAATTTTTAAATTTATAGAAAAATACTTATTCAAAAGATTTATAGTATATACCCGAATTAGTTGCAGAAGTAAAACTCTTCTTCAAATAAATTAATGTTTAAGAGAGAAGTTTCAGTAAATTAAAATGTGTTAAACGAATTGAAAATGCAGCTCATTAGTTTATTTTTAGGTAATGACTAACTGACTCATTGAAACTGCTTTATTTCAGTTTCTATAAGAATACAGAAATTTCTAAACAGATCAATTGCTGAAGAGCATTTTTTTTTCAATTTACAGAAAACTTGTATTGCAACGCATGGAATCAAAAAAGTATATATTTTAAATACTATGTATTGAATGAAAATCACAGGGATTTAATGCCTTATTATATTAAGAAAAAATAAATAAAAGAAAACTAAAATATATATAAATTCATGTTCATTATATATAAAAGTAAATTAACGTTATAAAAAGCTTCCATATATTAATCGCAAACAATAAAACTTATTCTAAAGGCAGCTATTGTTAAATATAGCTCTTGTACTTTTTCAGCGTTTCTATAAATTTAACAAGATAAAAAATACTATTATTAAGTAAAGTTAATGGATTCAAAGTAGAAGGGTAATTTCTTATCGGTGAGTTATATGAGTAAAGAATAATTTAAGATTATTCTTTTAAACAGGAGAAGGAAAAAAATTCCTGAGTAAGAAGCGATTCTGTATTCGAGAAAAGTAATTACTTAAGACATTCGGAAGAATAATTATCCTAATTACGTATATAAAAGGTAAATATTTATGCATTTTTCTTATTATTTCAACGTAAGAAAAGTTAATCCTAAGTTAAAAAGATGATGCTCTATTTCATAACATTTGACATACTTTAAATGCCTTATAATACCGTATGAAAATCTATGAAACCAAATATACTTCAATTTTTTTATGTAGACAGAATATAATTAAACATTAATAAATTTAGTTTCCTTTACTTTTTTACAAATAAAATTGAATATTTTGTAAATTATTTCACAATGAGTAAATTCAAAACAAAAGATGAAATGAAAGCTTCAAAAAAGCTTTCATTATTGGTTGATATCAGAATATATTTTCCGACAAAGAAAAGTTGCTGAATTTGCTATATAGTTTATTGTTTCTCAGATATTTTTTTTTATAAATGTGAAAGATTATTTCTCATTTTATGTGAATTATATGTAGTTACTTAAAAAATTGGAGTGAAATGAAATATTAATTTATTCATTATTATATGTTCAATATTATTTTAACATTTAATGATAATTTTGAATCTAATAATTTTTAAATATTTAATGAAGAATTTTTTGAATCTTTTTCATGAAACTCCTTTAGCATCTTTGAAAAGACATATAATGAGTGTCTTATTGAATGTTTTTTGTAGCTGATAACACAACAACAGTTTATAATGTAGTCATATGCGCTTTCAAAATTCGAAAAATGATATAATAAAGAAAATATTACATACTACTTTCTATAAAAAATTTTATTTGGTTAATTTTTTTTCAGTTAAACTCGAAAATTTTTGTGATAATTTTTGAATTAATATTGTGTTTTAATAGGACGTAATTTAATAATAAGTAATGCTCAGGTTTATTTTTTCAAGAACTGTTATGGTTCCACAAAACAGAGTTTTGAGGCACATATCTCAGCAAACATAGTTTTTACGAATTGAAAACGCTACTAAATTCCATTTAAGAGACACAAATAAAAATCTTGCGTTGAATATTAAATTAAGTTTATGCAATTTAGACTTGTTTTATGTATCACAAATAATTCAAGTTATAGTTAAATTGATAAAATATGTTTTATACAAGCATATTAATTTGTTGCTTTGTAGTTTTCTGTTCCTTAAATAAAAATTGATTGTGAAAATGTGGTTACTCATTGTAATTTCTAAATTTAAAAAGGATTTGATAATGCTCCTCTTAAAAGAAAATTGAGACAATATTTAAGGTAATTACAGTTGAAGTAAAAATCTGATGATTAAAAAGTGTAAGGTTTGTACATATAAGAACAAAATGATTTGAGAAAGGTAATACTAATTAAAAAATATATTTTATAAATCAATGTGTTTAGTAAATGCACAAAAACTTATAAAATTGGCTAAGCAGCTATTCGTGGAGTAATTATTTGAATATAGGGTTTTTACTTTTCATGTTTACCCATTGACATGTAACATCATTTTTTATGTTTTTAAAAGGAATGAGTACAGTTCACTTAGAATCCTCTCACTAATTAGAAAAATTTAGATTTTAAAAATTAATAAATCCTGTTTATATTAGGTCAATTTTCTTTCTTTCCTTAGATTTCTACTGGTGTAAAATATTAATAATTTTATCATTTGGTCATTTACCTTTTAAAAAAGTCCTTTTATATATTTTTTTCTATTTTTATCTATATATATAACCAAAGTATTTCTTTTCTTTAAGCATATAAGTTTGTTTTTTCTTACTTAGCATAAAACAATTTCTTTCCAGTAAATGTACATAATTAAATGGTAATTCTTGAAATATTGTTTTAAATTCTCACTTGAATATTGCAGTCTCAAAAAAACATAGTATATAAAAAAATAATAATAATCATGTTCTCTCTTTTACAATTACAAATTATTGAGATCAATCTAGAAATGTATATACTTTAAGCTAAATACTTGTTACTTTAGGCTACATTTACAAGGCTGTAATTTCTTAAAATATATTTCCTTGCGTACAGAACCACACCATTACATAAAAATAATCTTTACTAATGATTCTTTATTAATAATAATTAATATTTTTCCTTTAGATTGTTTTATATCTCAAGAATTGGTTCATTCGTTTTCGTGAGCAAATTTGGGAGTTATTACAGAAGGAGTAAAATGATTTTCTGTTTAGTAAACTAAATATCATAAGTTTAAAAAGGAAAAGCTGTTTTTCATAAAACCTTTTCACTGTTAGAAATTAGACATGATGTAAAACTTTTATGTTTTAACTTAAGCCATAAGAGCTTAGAGATAATAATTATGAAATATATGAATAAAAACCAAGAAGTAAAAATTCAATATATATGTTAGTCTATTACTTGAAGTATGAAGCTAATTTTAGAAAAATTTGAAATACATCTGAATTAGATATTTTAAAAGATAAAAGGAAACTCGGTATTTTAAGAAACAGTATAAGAATGATTGCATAAGTTATTTGGATTTCTTCAAATAATTTCAGAAAATTGGGTATTTTAATACTTGTAGGGAAAAAGCATTAGTCTACTTATAACAAGGTCTTTTTTCTTAATTTTTTTTAAATCGAGGTTTAAATTTAAGTATATTTTTCAACAACAAGCACTGTTCAGTCAGATTCTGAAATAGCGCAACATTTAATAATGCAATATTTATTGGGGAATGAAATATTTTATATTAAAATGATTTTGTGAAACGTATTATTGAATTATAAGTGTAATTTCTTATAATAAAATATCTCATTAAGCAATAAATTCTGCCAAAAGTAATTCCGTGTGCCCACGATGCAGCAATTCCAAAAAATATATTTTATGCAGCTTCAATAATGAATTAAACTGAGACAAAGTTAAAGAATAAAAAAATAAACCGGACATGTGTGTGTATATCGTAACAGCAAACAAAATAAAACATCCAAGAAAGAATGAAAAAAGAATGAAGAGTAAGATAGAAAGCGACGTAAAAGACAAAAGCAAAAACAAGTCTTGATTTTGTTGTCGAAGTTGGGCAATTTAGCTTTGTCTTTTCTACAATGTCCAGCGGCACTTGCAAAGTCCAAATGATCAGTGTCTTACAGAAATAAGAAAGGCGAAACAGTCTGGATCAATTCATAAGGGAATACTCTGTAAGCCACAAGTACAGGGACTTTGGGGACTTCATAAACTAGGGAAAGCGAACCTTAAGGGGCCTAAGTCCCGTATTACTCCGGATTCTCAGTGGTCAGAAAAGGGACTGATTGAAAGAAGTCCGGCTAAGTGAAACACGGCGTTGATTTCCTCTTACACATGCAGTGGGTTTACCCTGGAGGATAGCGTTATTTACACTTACTTCCTAGTTGGGGAGAGTGATTTCGTTGATATCTTTATTAAAATACTGGATTTTCTTTATTCAGAACAACATTCGGCAATGGGTAAATTCAGATAAATTTTATTATTAATATAATTTCTTCTCATTATAAGAGTTATCTTTATCTTTTAAGAACAATATATATTTTATGAATTAAAAGTCATTTTGTTAAATTAAAAATACTCAAAAATATTTTTTTTGTATTTTTGAAATTTTTTTTTATCACTGATTAAAGAGCATTATATGAAAGAATATAAGATTTATTGGAAGATATTTAGTAGAAAAACCAGTTCTGATTGCATGTAATAGAAGTAAACGACTTAAATTGAAAATTAAAGAAAATAAATCTATTTTGTTTCTAAAAAAGGTTTTTTTTTTCTCTTACAGTCACATTAAAGCCCAGTTATTATAACAAAAGTCATAATTACTTTTAAGAAATTATTTTACGATTTTAAAAATGATGACAACTTTTAAAAAAACTAACATTATATTTAAAAATACTTTCATGTATTGATTATAAACCAATAATATTTATCGCGTGAAACATGAAATCATAAAGTAGAGTTCCATTCTACACAATTATTTCATCATTCATATGATAAACGCTGTAGTTACTGCGCCTCACAATAAATTATGTATTTTGTAATGTTGCTTTAAATGTTTTTTTTAGAATGCATGCTGAGCGATAAGTAACGAGGTTTAATACGTTTGCAGAAAAACAAATTTATAGAAAGACAGCATATTAATTTTTTAGATTTCGCGAGTGTTTTGGAAGAAAACAAAATATTAGCCAAATGTTTCTTGATTGTGAAAGCACTTTATTCCCGTACATTTACCAACATAAGGAAGAAATAACTTTAAAAAATGATCCACTCTCACTGATTAATATGGACTCTGTTGAAGTTAGATAAAATAAATTTTGAAAGCATAGCTACTTTTATAAAACTATTTGAGCAGTTACTTATTTCATTTTTTTTAATCATCTGCCATACTTTAAATGTTGTTTTCACATATTATCGGAAAGTTTTCTCGTATGACAATATATTAAAACTATAAATATAATAGGCATAGAAAATTATAACTCAATCAGTTATTAATCAATAAGTGATATAATTCTACTTGATTATTTGTTATTATCGCTAGTAATGGAAATAAAAATTTTCTTTGATAAAATTATGTCTAACAGTTATTTCAAAATTGTGTGTTTTTATTTGCATCATCTTTTTCTAATAATTTTCCATAATAATGTATAATAATTATTATTACCGAATGTGATATATTTGTGTTTATATTGATAAAAAATAATTAATTATTTAGGTACTTTTAAACTATTAATTTTACCTAAATAAAAAAATCATAAGTATATTAGACATGATGCACATAGCGAATAAAAAATATATGAAAACAATTTATCTTTTTTGATATGATTCTTAATCCCTCCATTCTCAAATTTTAGAAGTATTTTTACACCTCGTATGTATCAATATTACTACTAAAGGTTAAAGTAATTAAGTTGTGGTTTGTATGTCGTAACGCAAATGGAAGATTAAAAGTTCATCTACAAATAACAAATAATTAATATTTCAGAAGTTGATAAATACATTAATGATAAAAACAAAGAATAATACGTAAAATAGACTTTAGAGTTAGAAATAAAATTATGTATTCTCTTTTCAACAAAGAGAAGTGGATTTGGTATCTGTCATAAGAGTATATCTCTAACTTAGCACAAAAAAATGTCTTTCTATAGATTTCGATGCTACAGTAAGAAAAGAACAAAAGAAGAGATTATATCGCAATAGCCATTATATGTTGCACAGAGCGGCATTGATATGAAGAATATTGACTGTTTACAGCCTCATCGAGATAGAAAGGGACATTTCCAAAGCTAAGGCGTATTGGTAGATATTATTGCTAGAAACGTTAGAGGAATGGAGCACGTAGAGTTAGATCCTTTTTCCTGAAAGCTGTTGTCTTAGATTTAGTCCGAGTATGATGTTAAATGAATATAAGAGAATCATATTATTTTGAAAATAGCACGATTGACTCAAATTTCTTATATGTAGGGTACTTATATATTTAATAAGCAATTTTATTTTTCTAATTACATTAAAAAAATAAAGACATTTTCCATCTCTC
Organism: Nephila pilipes; assembly: GCA_019974015.1. Classification (NCBI taxonomy): domain Eukaryota; kingdom Metazoa; phylum Arthropoda; class Arachnida; order Araneae; family Nephilidae; genus Nephila; species Nephila pilipes. Next base: position 430,126 of record BMAW01080882.1, read on the forward strand.
TCTTAAGTCTTTATAAACAAATACATATTTATAAGCTGAAATATTTCATTGAACTAATGATTGAACTAAACATTGATAATTACATTAAAAAAATAAAGACATTTTCCATCTCTCTCTTAAGTCTTTATAAACAAATACATATTTATAAGCTGAAATATTTCATTGAACTCTATATAATTCAGTGTGATACTTATAATTTTATTTTCTCTTCTTGCATATTAAGTTGTAAAATTCATTATAAATCGTCAAGAAGTATAATAGAATAATTAGTCTACATTTAAAAACATTAGCTTAGTAGTATTTAAAATTCATCGTATTTTTAGATACTTTTATCTTGTTTCTCTTCAGGTATTCTATATTTAACCATTTCTTCAAAAGCTTATACGAGTTAATATGCAAATAAATTTTATCATTCATAAGCTTTTGAATTCTTTGCTTTTGAATTTAGCTTTTTCCAGATATGAATATTACACCTTCTTTTATAAATTTATTTTCTAAAATTTCATTAGAAGATATACTATTTACTACTGTAAACATAAGTGCTTGCTCTCATATGATATTTCAAAGAAATTTGCTTTTTAACTTAAGGAAAACTTAAAGCAAGTATTTATTATTTTAATAAAAACTATCTAGTTACCGATTTTTTTGATTCTTAAAAGTAACTTAAAATCGAATTAAGGAAATAATTTTAAAATTAATATTTAGAATTTTAATAGAAAATATTTAGAAAATTGTCTAACCACAACATTGGCAAGAAATGACAATGTTATATTTTAATCAATACATATGATACTGTTATTGTCATTACCATATTTAATATAATTATTATATATAATGCAAGTAAATGCGTGTTACTAAATTGTCATAAAGATAAAATAAATATAGTTTTGTACATCATTAAAATCATTGTCACTTCAAACTAGGCAATTATCTTTAATTTTATCGTATTTGTATTAGAAATATCTTTACAAAAGTCCGTACCATATTGTTCCCATTCCTAAATATAAAATACTGTTACCAAACCATTAAAAGTTCCTAGGATCTTTGTAGAAGCTAGATCCCGATTTTTAAAGTTTTCCAAGCGAAGAAAAGACCAGTTGAATGAAAGTTTTGCTCCAAAGTGGCCTTGGATGTTCATTTTCCCATTAAATCCAGATTTGGATAATTACTACGTTTCCTGAGCAAACACTGCGGAAGCGAAATTCGATTTTTAACCGCCATAGTCTTAAGCGAGTTTGCTTACTTAGAGACGCGTATTATCACCATGGCTTTTAGCAGCCCCATTGGATAAGGCTTAAAAATAATTGGATTGAATGATTCTTGGTAAGAGGAGAGACTGACATGCTATATATTTAATGGAATTCCTTAAGGTACCGGCTAAATTGACCCTTTATGGGACTTGTGAGAAGTGGTCAACCTCGAAGATTAATCTTATGGTATATAGATTTGGTGTCGGTTAGTCTTATCGGATTTTCAACCCCTATACATTTTCTTGCAAAGCAATCTTCTGTGCACAAATATAAATTTATTTGGTTCTTCAAACTCTATAACTTAGTTGGTCACTGACTAAACCATTAAGTCGATAATTTGCTCTATCAATATCTTTTTTTATATGTAAGAGCACATTTATTGCTCTTGTGTTGTTAGTATACTTTATGAGCACATGTGAACAAGCTCTTATTTAAGTTAACCTCTTTACAAGTATTTATAAGCAATATTTTATTTATAAGGCATTATATTTATTCCTATTTTTACTTGCTGAAAAAAAGACATTTATTGATTTACTATTCTTGTAAGTAAGTAAATGCCCACAAAGATTTTTTTTTGTTTTGTCTACTTTCTCAATTTCTTTTATGTCCAAATTTACATACATGTTTTAATCATGTAGTCTTATCTTTATTGAGTTTGTTTTAATGTTGTATTAAAAAGATTTTTGTACCAAAGGAAAATCGATAGATCAATTCTTGAGATTATCTTGGGTTGTATTATATTTAATAAAAATCAATAATTTTCCTTCAAAAAATACTTTTGTTTTCAATCCAGGAAACATTAGAGTGAAGATTAAATAAAATAATATTTAAAAAAATTATGGTTGAGATTTCTTAAAATTTTTTAATTCTGAAATATTTTTGTAAAAGTAAGAAAATCACATTCTTAATCATCTATATGTTATAATGTTAGGAATCCACTCTCAGAAATATTGGAAAAACTATATGATTGCTTAATTTATGACGCTGTATAGAGAAGATTACGATTTTGAATTAAAAATAAGGCAAATTCGGGTAATTAATCATATGATACAAAATGCGTTTTTTTATACAACTATCTTTCATGTATACATAAATGAATACATTTTCGTAATATCTGATTGATAATCTCTAGTAAGCTAAGTGATTTAACCTGCCCGATATTTATAGTTTTTCATGGGAAGCACTGTAATTTTTCATTGTAATCTTTCATAACATAATACTGCAAAAAATATCCAATGCATGCTTTCACTGTTGCATGTAATACAAACATGCGCAGTTAAGTATTAATTAATATATAACTTGAACGAAGAGCAATGATTTTAGTTGTATTCAAGCAACGAAAAAGTTCCTAGTAATATAAAAACATTTTATACAATTTGGGTATGGAATTAATTTTAAGAAAACCTTTGCAAATCGGACAATGATAATCCAACTGAATTATCCAATTAAAGACTGCCATCTTTGTTAAAAATTTTCTATTCACCCTTACGTAACGCAATTGAAATTTAAATCATAAATGAAAAGTTAACTATGCTTCTTAAATGATTTTGCTAAAAAAATTTCTTAACGTGGGTTGGTTTCTAGAATACGTATATTCTTCGATCTTGTGCTTTTTTGAAACTGTCCCCAGGTTTTTATTGGAGGTAGTTATACTCACAATTAAAGAAAGCATAAAAAAGTGGTTCAAAATTTTTAACGTTTAAAAGAAGGAAATGATTTGTTCTTATCCTTTATGGATTAAGCTAGATTTTGATAAAGTGCTCTTTCAATTAAATATTTTAAAAGTTATCTTGAAAGCATAGTCTTCAAAGAACATAATAACATTGCCATTGTAATAAAACATATTTATGAACTCAGATATAAAAACATACCACCTATAGTAAGCATTAAATCGGGATAACAAGCGGATGATTTTAAATAAGTAATAGTTTGAGAAGTCTATAAAAACTCTCAACATATGATATCGTTGCTTCATTTTCATTTGCAAACTTTATGCCCTTGTTAGGAATTTTCTCGAAATGATGTGATCACCTTCCTAAATTTGGGGCCAGTCTTAACTATGCGATAACATTTACGCCTTAACTATGTAGTAGAAGCTTAGTAACCTTTGCAGAAAAGTTAAAATTACAAAGTATATTGAAAGCCTATACAAATGGGCATATTAAGTAAGGCATTATGCAAAGTAGTTCGGTATTAGCTTCTTGAATGGTTTCAATTTCATTTGCAAATGTTATGCAAATAGACAAATTACACACCAAACTTTTGACTATAACTTTGTGTGGAAAAATCAGACATTAATACGTTATTATTTCTTTGTTATTGTGTTTGAATATAACTCTTGTTAATAATTACTGCATTGTCTAATTAATACAGTTTTAAGGAAATGGGGTTCTGGTTTTACTTTTTTCTGTAAGATTTATGAAAAATTCTATTGAAGCATATTTTACCACTCTAACATTTACAAGAAGGAAAGAAAGTCCTTTTCCCTGACGTGATGATTTTATGCGGTTAAAATGTTAGATTTTTGTCCTATTATTTGAAACCTCCTACGCTTATCCTTTATTTGTATGTTCTGCGATCAATTCTAAGCATATTGTATTAAATGTAAAAATCATGTTTTCTGGACTTAAGAAAAGTTATTTACTTGTTTTTAAGAAGAAAAAAATCTTGAAGACTCGTAAATTCTACCTATATTTTTTATTTTTAATGAATATTTTAATTTCTACAATTTCTTAACCTTCAAACAAGATCAAAAGCAATTTAAAATTACAGTAAAAAAGAGATTTGATACATATGTAACATTTAACTTCAATTAAAATTTATTTATGGTTCATAATTTCTTACTCTAATATTTTAATTATGCCGAGAACATTTGTATAGATTAAACAAGTATAAAAGTAATTTATCCTTCTTTTTATCGAACCCATATTCATTATAATATATTATAAGATATTCACAAATATATAATAGAAAAATAATCGAAAAGAAAAACAGTACCCTGCAAGTAAAAAAGCAATTTCGGGCTCATGACCGAATATACGGGGTTAAACAAGTTTGATGGTACATATCCTCTCCTTTGTGACTTGGTAGTGTGACTTGGGGATATAAAGCTTAATATTTAAAAGTAAAAGAATAAAAAAATTGTTATTCATAAGATCTGAACTCATAGAGCAATAAAATTCATAAGTAATGAACTAATGTAAGACATTTTTTACAAGAATTCAAAAAATAAAAATGCAATCATGTAAGTAGATGAGTAAAACAGTGTCTTCTACAAAACGAAGAAAAGTTAATAGTTAAAAAATAGTTTAAACGTTAAAGTAGATAGTAAATATTCTTACCAGAAAGTAAAGAAAAAAGACGTAAATTTTTGATACTTGTTTGGTTGTATAAAATTTTGAAGTTTGTGAAAGAGAGAGAGAGAGAGAGAGAGAGAGTAAAAGTGTCCAAATAATGTATAAAAAAGCGTAAGCTGTGATAGAAATAATTATAAACTTCACAAATAGACTTCTGACTTTGTGGATCTATTGTTGAGTAGGTGGATTTGAAAATATATAGCAATTCACATAGATAGTCAATATATTTATGATAAGCATAAGCTCTTAAAAATGTATGGAATAATGATGGTCAAAACAACTGTAGAAGAGTTTTCAATATTTCTGAACTTGCATATTTTATATGTGGTTAAATTGTTATTACACAGTAAAAAATTAATATAATATGTCTATAAATATATCCATACAAATTGCAGGAGGAACAACAAAGTTTTAATTATAAGTAGCTTAAAACTCTCTTCTTATTATAAATACAAACTCTAGGCATACCTCTAATTTGTTTATAAATATTTTGACAAAAATCATAGAATGTTCTTGTAATACAAGTTTAACGAGTGTACCAAATTTTCTCATTTTATTGTGTTATTAAAATAATGTTTTGTATAAAATAATTCTAATAATTCTTTTGTATAAAATAATGTGTAATATAGTATTTTTGAGAGAAAAATAACTTTATATATATATTTTATAATATAATTGTTTCCTTTTCAAATTCTATCCATATATTTCTAAGAAAAGATGAACTGATGATGGATGCATATATTGTTTGTAGAGTTTTAGAAGAAAATCAATTACTGTTTCTTTTCATTCTACAGGAGCACTTTTATTGTATATCACAATGAAAAGACGTATAAAAGATGTCTTAGTTTAGGACTCAGTTTCATAACCACCTCATCTGGTAGATTATCTGGGCTTGTACATCCGCAACATTGTTCCAAATACAGATTTCGATTTAAGATAAAAGGTTTTAATAGAATTCCATTTCTCAAGGAATTTATAACGGAATCATATATATAATTTCGAAATATTTCTTCGAAAAAACCTGGAAGCAATCTTTTCTCTTAAAGGTGTCTATTTATTTTTTTTGACGTTTGTAAAATACTTTCGAAACCACAGTTGCGACACTTACATTCTGAACTTTATTCACCGATATTATATATATATATATATATATATATATATAAATAATGATTATTGATTTGAAAGATTACATGTAAGCAATATATATATATATATATATATATATATATGTATATATATGAAAAATAAATTGAAGATTAAGCATAGCAATACTAGAGCTATGTTAGCATATATATATATACATATATATATATATATATATATATATATTGCTTATGCTTAATCTTTCATCCTACTTTGTAAAGACTCTAAATATTGAATTGTATTTGCGTCTATTATTATATAATTTGTAATTTGTTACAAAACTGAAGAAATGATGATGTAAAACTATAGTGTAAGGCTTTCGCTTTTTAAATAATTTTTTTTATTTTGAAAAATCGTTTATTAGTAAGTCAATAAGTTTTAATATTTTTGTTGCTATTTCACTTGTGTGATTTGATTCTGTTTCATTGATTGTACTTCCAAAGAGTACTCGCTCTTTCTGGAATTTGTATATGAAAATATAAAAATGATTAAAAATGTATTACTTATCATAACATTTAAATGCGTTTTTGGAAGTAGTTGAAAAGGGAGATTGATGTTTTGAATATCATTGCTTCTTAAAAAAAGATTATTAACAACCATACTATAACTATTAAGCGGATTTAGCATTAAATATTTTGATTTCTGAGTAAAGGTTAATTTATAATTGCTGGGATTTATTCAGTTGTAATATGCATTATATTATCATTTTTTCTTAAGCTGTTTAATTATTCTATTTACCTAAATCTAACATAAACTGTTCTTTTACCTATCAAAAAGAGGATCTTGTGAATTTATATTATTAAATACAAAAGATATTTTAGTTCATGTAGTGTTTAGTGTGAATATAGCTTTTCTACAAATTATGAAAGTTAGAAAAATTCGGTCTAGACTGAACAAGCTTTAATATTTTACCTTAACTTGACGCTTTGTAGCTCACAAACATTTTTTTTTCTACTTAAAAGTTTGCTCATAAATTAGCAAAGTGTTATAAAAGTTCCTAAAGAAAGTGATCAATAAAAATTTAGCTTGTAATATTTTCTTCTATGCTAATGAAATGAAAGTATCACAATATATACTTGATAAATGAAAAAGAGATTTCTTAAAAAATATGATTGAGATAATAGGATTTCGGACCTTATAACATCATTATATTTTTCAAATTTCTGAGAGGAACGGGTAAATTATTTAATGTGAAACACATAATTGAATGTTTAAAAGAATACGAATGAAGTTAAAATACATAATTAAAACAATATATAGTATCACAATTTTCTCTTCTTTGCAGTTTTTACTGAGTACATCACAGTAATGTATTTGCCACCTAAGGGGCTATTGTTTTAGGTGGATCATTTTTTGTGTACCAGATCACTTTTGGTGTACTAGTTCCCTTTTAAATTCTTTACCGTTTGCTTCAATTTTAACTAAATTTAGCATAAATATATTCAATTTAATAATTTATCGTTCGCTTTAATTTTAATATCGGAACAGCTTACTATTGTCTCTTTCTCGATATTTCATCGTTTACTTTAATTCTTATATTTAATTGAGTAATTTAATAATAATTATTAGAAAGCACCTTCGGTAGCTAAATCTGTTCTTTGCAAAACTTTTCATAGGATTTAAGCAATGATATGCATTTTGGATATTTTTATCGAAATAAATATCTTAAGATTAGAACAACCGAAGAAAACAGACATTTTTTGTTTCATGCTATTAAAATGTACTGTTCGAAGTAACATTTATATATTTATCAAGATTTGTCATTAATACATAATTTTAACAATTTTTCATCATATTTTTAATTTGTAAAATTAAAGTCATTCATATTTTAACATATTTTTTTTTCAAGAATTTAACTTGCTTAAGAAGAAAAAAATTGTAAGTTAAACATATTTTGTACTTTTTTGAGTGATTTGTTTCATTTTAAAGTACATAAAAATTATAAATTCATCTCACTTTTAATTAAATATTATTTTTAAGACCAATACCCTAAACATTTTTGGTATTATAAACAGACTTGTTTAATTAGAATATGACTGCTTATTATGTAGTGATTATCGCCTTATTGTATTTTGTCGCTAATGTTGATTTTATTTCGAAAAATAAGTTTAATGATTTTAAAACATAATAAAATTCAAGTAAAATGCCGTGTTATGGAAAATCGTACGAGATAAAATTTAAAAGTATTTAATAAATAAAATAATATGAATAAAAAACAATTAGGTAATTAGAAAATATGAAGAGGAATGAATGTATATTTTTAAGAGTTTCGGTAAAAGAAAAAGTTAATTGTTTTTATTTTGGAAGTAACTTTTGGGGAGTGAGGGAAGATTATATTAAATCAGACATGTAATTAAAAAAAAAAGTTCGGGGAAGGAAACCTTGTTACTCATATACAATACATAAGCCTCAATACACAGTGACCAATACATTTAATGAGAAGTTAGTTTAGTGTTTTATTTTTTTATGTCAGAAAAACCAAAGAAAAGAAATCACCCAAAAGAATGGAATTTTATAAAAAGCAAAATATAAATCACAGCAATACCTGCTGTCAAGCATTAATTCCACAATTTAGGATTAGTAATTTCTAGTTTGGATTATGATTTAAAACTATTTTTCTCCCCTAAATTGGATAGTACTTAAGTTTAAAAGGAAAAAAAAGCATCATAATTAATATTTGAAACTTCTTCCCAATTATTTTGCCGATCAACTGAATGTTTTTGATTGAAAAAGTTTTGGGTCAATGTTACTTTTAAAATGAAAAGTTTTCTGCTTCTCAGCAGAGTATTTTCAATGATTATAAAATATTCTTAAGCCTGAGTGGTTCTCTTTCACTGAATAATTATTTTTGAAATTTTAAGGAAACTCTATGTTTGAGTTCTTGCTAGCTTTGCAGAGATTCTTTTTCCAATCATGTTATAAATATAAATTCAAAAAAGTACTTCGAAAAATTCTTAAAGCAGAGGCATAACTTTAGAGTTATCAGGTGTAAGTAGGAGCAATTTCTGTGTCTGTTTTGTTTAGTAACTGTATCAAATTCAATTGCACTTTTAAATTATATATTTAAGGAATTTTTAAAATATAGGTTAAAATTAATTATAAAGATAATATTCAAATTTGATTAACTGTTTTCTTTTTTTTAACATTTCTTTCTCTTGAATCAAAGATTTGATTCTAATTTCAAGAGATATTCTGTAGATATGTCTGTTTAATTTCTGTATTTTCACTCAGGAAGATATTTATTATATTATTTCCTTTTATATTATAAATGCGAATATTATACTGAAATTTAAGATAAATGTATATATATGTATATGTATAATATATATATACATGTGTGTATAATATATATATATATACATGTGTGTGTATAATATATATATACATGTGTGTGTATAATATATATATACATGTGTGTGTATAATATATATATACTCTATAACAAAAAAAGGACGCACCAAGAAAGAGTTGTCCGATGGAGACAAAAATTGGCGGATAGGAAAATTATGTACAGAATAGAAAATGATTAAAATTTCAGAAAAATGGATTGATTTATTTCAGAGTTACAAAGTAACGAGCTCAATAAGGTGTTGACCCACCACTAACCTAGATTCAAGTTGCCACACGTCGTGGCATAGAGTGATAAACCTCCCTGATGGTCTCCTTTGGTATTTCTTGCCAAATTTGCTACAATTTTCGGCCGAGGTCATCAGCATTCCCTAGTAGATGCAGTCGCCTTCCCATCCTATCCCAATCATGCTTGATTCGAGAGATCTCTGGCTGACCAAGGAAGTGTTTGACAAGCTATAAGACAGTTTATTGCAACACATGCGGTATATGGTCTGGTATTATCTTGCTGAAAAATAAGGCCGGAGTACTGCAAAAAGAACGGTAGCAAAGCAGATTTCAGAATGTCGTCGACGTTCCGCTGGGCTATAAGTGTGCTTCTAATGACGACCAAAAGAGTCCGGCTATCAAGGAAAATGGCATCCCAGACCCTAACTCCTAGTTGAGAGACTGTGTCTCGTGCAATAGTGAAAGAAGGATCGGGACGCTGTCGTGGGTGTCTCCAGATACGTATTCGATTACCATCAGGACAGCGTTGGAAGCGGGATTCGTCGCTAAACACTTTATTTTCCCAGTCAGCATCATTCCCAACTGATGGAGCCAAGCACCACTGTAATCTGGCTCGACAGTACGCAAGCGTGAGTGGCAGGTGGTGCAGCGGTCGGTACGAGCGTAGATTTTGCTCTACCAGTCGTCTGTGAATGGTGACGGTGCACATTCTTGAGCGGGTTGCACGTGTGATGGTTGATAATGATGAATCAAGCGCTGTGAGAGCTGATCTGACAATAAACCGTTCTGCTGTCCTCCAGATCTGCTGTGGCCCTAGATCTACCGTTTCTTTCATGATGCTGAAATATGCCATTGTCTACTCATTCTTGCCAGCATAATCTAATCGCCTATCGCTTCGACCCATATGACGAGCGATTCTCCAATTTGCCCAACCTGCGTCTTTCAATCCAATGATATGACCTCTCTCAAAAGTTAATTTACCTATTAATTTTCAAATAATATAATCATTTTCTATTGTATATGGGCAAAGTTTGAAAATCCTATTAATTTTTTAAAAAGAAATTTAATTTATAAAATTTTTAAAAGTGACAAAAAATTATATATGTCTTTTTTAAATATTCTCCCATTGTATATCGTTTTATATTTCTCCATATGTCACTATTCTTCACATGATTCTATTTTTCTCCCTTTTATTCTCTCTCGTCTTTTTTAAAAAATAATAATTAATTTTTGAAAAAAACAGGCCTTTTCATTGTAGTTGATGACCCCTTGTAATTTTGTTTTTGAACAAATTTTAATTCTTATACATGTTATCTTTTATTATATATTAATAATTTTGTTTTTTTAAATATTTTTTTAAAAACTTTTTGGTTACTAATCTTATTAGTAAAACATTCTTATTTTATTTATATCTAATTTTTTGGTATCGTTTCTTTTAAATCAATCAATCAGTCTTTGCTTTGGCGATGAATTCTTTCATGAATAGTAGGGGTAGTCTTACGTATGAATTCTATAATATTTTACTTATTCTTCAATTTTTTCTATAGCAATACTTATTTTTTAGTTGAATTCTGCTTAAGTAGTTCATAAGGTTAAATAATTATTAAATTTAACTTATCGTCGTTGTCTTTATAAGTTTCTACACTATTTATGAGGTCGTGTTATTAGAAATTCTTACATTTCGTTTTTGGTATGCTTAATTTTTGTTAATTACTTTGTTTTTAATATTTTTCTATTTAATTAATATCTTTTTAGACTTTATTGGTTTTACACTTTTTAAATATTTGCTTATGTATGTTTTTGTTGTTTACAGTTTAATTGAATTTCATTAATATTTGTATTATGTTTACTTTCTTCACTTTCTATGTTTGATTTTCTGAATTTTGCTGATTTTTGGTTTGTTACCATAATTTTTTTATAACTTAATTCACTAATGTGAGACGGTTTGATCAGTAATAACGTTATAAACATACATTATTCCATTCTAAAGTGCGGGAAAATATTAATTATATTATTTCCCTTATTCTAAATTTTTGCTTTTCTCTCACTGGGCTTTCTCTTATAAGTATTCAGATGCTTAACAGATTTTTATTTTTGCTTTTATGCTTGAATTTTCGTTTAATTAATTACAATAATTTCATATCAGTTATATTAATTCTTACTTTAGTTTTTAATGATTCCTTTAACTATGTAATTTTTTAGACATTAATATTGGGAATTTATGATTGATATTATAAATTTATTTATTTATGACCTTGTGAATTATGATTTGATGTTCTGTTTATATATATATATATATATATATATATGTGTGTGTGTGTGTGTGTGTATGAATATACATGAATTTTTTTGAAAATTTTTGTGACTTTCCCTTTAATTGTGGCGTTTTTTATCGTTAACTCTAGTTTCATCATTTAGTTGTCCACTTTATATGCTTACATTGGGAAACTGGAAAAATAAATCAACTTCTCGCAAAAGAGAATTTACTGGTAACAGATTCACGAAAACAGAGAAATTATCAAATGTTCATATGTCCATCAGGTAAGTTAAACATACAAAGGTCCATAAATTTGTAGTTTATTTGTGGAATGAGAGTAATATGAAGAAGATATTCGCGTACCCAAAACCTCCTCTGTGCTTCTCTAAATATACCGTGTAATACAAAATGCTTGTGCGAAAGTACACTCTTGAATACTGCTACTTCAACGAGAGAAAAAAAACTAAACATTGTAAAACCTATGTATAAATGTAAATGTGTGCCAAAAAGATTTTGTAGAAATGCATTCATGGATAGACACAGAACACGAATGAGTCAGTTAACAGTTTTTTGTGGCAATTTTTTTTATATATAAAAAAGAAACTTTTATTGAGTTGAAAATAATTTTCCTTGGGTATTTACATTGCTGTTATATTTCTAAATAAGAGAATCAATGCTATATTAGTCTTTTTGAAAGCCCTTAACGTGAATGCGGATTGCTATAACCTGCGTAACTATAGATATTTTGACACCATTCGAGTCAATGATTTGAAACGCCTTCCACAAAATCAGAAATAAAGAAAGGCTCGAAGAAGAAGGAAATTTAACAAAACAACAAATAGGAAGGGTTTAAAGTACAAACTCAGGGAGATTTAATTACATGCTGTTAATAATTTGTTTCGAAAATTATATTCATAAAAATTAAACATATTTTCTTCTCAAAACTGTGTTTTGATAAATTTGATGACATTTCAAAGAATATATCTGGAACCAAAAGAAGAGACCAAAAAGGATGCTTGTATGAGAAATTCACACAAATATTTCAAATAATATAATCTAGCGAATGGACTAAAACAACTGAAATGAAACAATTTTTATGGAAGTTATAAATAGATTTCCTTCTAAATGTAAAGAAAATTGCTATAAACTCTTAGTTTGCCTTTTCGACTGGCTATTACTTTTGATTACATAGAAATAGTTTTTTGTATGCATTCACTAAAAATATGTTCATAAATGTGTTGCAGTAATTGTTTTTGGAGAAACTAATATACATATATATATATATATATATATATATATATACAGTGGTGTCAAGGGTACAAAGACTGGACATCTCATCAGTGAAGTCATATTCTGTTCAGCACCAATTGATATAGAGAGAAATAAGGACACGTTTTCCAACTAATATAAGGAAAGAGACCTCTGGGGTGGTCCTGGAGTTCTTGAGAAGGGAGACATTATATAGAATAGACGATTGGAGCTCCGTATTTTAGACAGTGGCTCACTTACTGGATATAATTATTGCGTTGAAATTATCCTCGAAAACGGGCGTCTGTTCCTAGGGGCCATTAGCTTAGACTTTGTTTTCGTAGATGACAATGTTTGTTCACACTGGTTTTTTCTGTTGAGGAGCTACTTGAAAGTGAGAATATCGACAGAAGGGATTGGCCAGAGTGTTCTTCTGATTTAAATCCCCTCAAACATATGTGGCATGCTTTGGGGAGATGCCAGGCAGCAAGATCGTATCCTCCGGAAAACACTAGGCAGGTAGAACAAATGCTCCTTGAAGAATTGCTGCCCTTACCTCAAGAACTGCTGGATAATTTGGTATTCAGTATGAAAAGACGGCGTCAAAAACTTATTAGCAAAATGAATATATATAGAAAAAAATGAAAGAAATAATTGAAAACAGAAAATCCTTTAAAAATGAACAAATTGGATGTAAAGCTATGTAATACTGCCTCTAGATTTGGATAGTGAACTCTACATAAATGTATTTTAGTGGTAGAACTTGAGCAGTCAACAATAGTTATGTTAAACAAAAGAACTCGCATAATAAAGCAAAACGAGGAAACAAAGTCAGCATGAAACAAAAATGATGAACCAAAAGAAAATGTATCAGGAAATTCCTGATTTAAATCTAAATTTAATCTGAACTACAACATAAAAATGTAATAAGCACTAGTACATAACAATTATTGAAGTTAAGAAATAAAACTACTGCGTAACTCACTCATATCTAAACATCAGACTTACTTAGACAGTCCAAGACTCACATTTGCTGCCAAAATCTCAAATCATTAAACATAACAATAGTACATCCCTCTATGAATAAGAAGTATAACAAAAAATACATTTACTAATTCGAAAATTTAGAATTTTTTTTAATAAGATTATGAAATATTAAAATGGAAAAAATATGTAAATAAAAAACCAGATATAAATTAAACATTAAAAAAGAGAAGAGAATTGTTCAAATTTGTAATTTTGAAAATTAATATATTTAACAATAATCATATTTTAAAATATTTTGAAAATGTAAAAGCGTATTAACTTGTTTAATGTTTCTAAAAATAAAATTATATAGCATATTCTTATAGATATTTATGCTTAAATTCCTGTCAAAGAACGCAGCTCTATTAATTAGAAAAAAGAAGAGTTGTCTATCTATTCAAAAACATTACTAATAATCCTATTATCTATAACTTTAAAGTTCATTTCCAAATAATCTATTTCATAAGAAATAATAATAGTTTTAAGAAGAATTAAATAAGAATGACAAGATGATAAATCTGGTTTAAATTCTGAGTTAAATTTATTTTAAAGAATTATAAGATCGTCTATATATCTAAACAAAGTGAATTTACTGTTGTCTATAAAGTTTTGTTGATAAAAATCGTAGTAAAAGTTAGCAATACTATTACTAGCTTGTATATATATTATGTATTTATCTATCCATCAGGTAGACAGGTAAATAAATACATGGTTTTTTAACACGTATTATAAAGAACGAGTTTGTTGAGATAATTATATTTTTCTGATTTCAATCCCGATATACACGAGTGGTATCTTAAATTTTTAATTGTAACAATGAAATAACCAAGATATCTGGAAAAAATTTATTCTTCAAATTAATTGATCCTTATGTATATAACGTTGTAAATTATAGCTACCAATATTGATTTGTTTGGATTCAGAAAGTCGTAGATTAAAGTAACCAGCAGTATAGAGAAGATAGAGGCTTGAAATGGGAAAAAGTTCTTTAATTTAAAAGGTTAAATTGCTTAGAAAATCCATAATGAAATCATAGTTGTTTATGGAAATGACAGCCCATCATATGACACTATGGTGAAGTGGAAAATAAATTTTCAAGTGTCCACATGTTCCTCATAGACGATACAAGAAATGTAATACCATCACTCCCAGACGATGCTGCCTCAGCGAAGAAAGAGGAGGAGAGCATCTATCCAAATTATAATGGATGAGACTGATCTTACGCCAATGTGTGCAAAATTATTCACAAAGAACTATTCATGCTAATGAAATTAGCAAATTAGATTTTATAAGAGAAAAAGTAGAACATTACTGACACACATAGCGAGACCTATCAAAGCACACATAGCGCGACCTATCAAGGAAGATGATGGATTTTTTGTGGAGCAAGCGGAAAAGGATTTTTTAACCTCTTGGTAGCTAGGGAAGAATCTTGGATCTATCAATAAGAGCCTGATACCAAAACGGTATGAAAGTAGGGGAAGCACAATGATTCAATCTTCCCATCCCTCCGCCAAGAAGGTTAAGTAGCAGAAGTCTGCTGGGAATGACTGTCAGCTGTCCATTTCTTGAGTCTGTCGTGGAGTTAACTTATAAGATTCCATAATTCTAAGTTGATAGTAAGTAAGTAAGAATTAAAAAAAGGATTAGATCTTCACTGCTGAACAGATAAAGTAGTTTTCAAATAAGAAAATGGGATGGTTAGATCACCTAAGGTGTCTGTAATCTTGGCAACGAAGCACCTGATCCTTCCTCTCGAGATGCGATTTAGGATTCACAGCAATGCAGCTTTGAAATTTTGCCACAAAAAGACATTGAGTGTTCGAAGATTTGACATAAGAAAAATAGATGTCGTACAAGATTTGGTGTAACTGTTTTTGATGCAATCTTCTGAGCTCTACAATCACAGTCTTTGAAAGGCAAGAAACGCTAGAAAAAATGCATAACTCTGGATGGTAATTATGTCGAAATTTCTTAAGAATAATAAGTAAAAATTAAGATTCTCTCTCGATTATTTTCATGAAAATTTAAACTTTACGATTCTCCGTAATAGCATACCACGGAAAATTCAATAAGCTCTCTTTGAGAAAATTATTTTCGTACTTGAACTTGATTTGAATTTTCCCAACATTCACGAAAATTTCTAATATTTTATATCATTCTTTGCACAGGGAATTGATTTCATTCATTACTAATTCGTGTTTAAGAATTTTTAAAATTGCTTTTTCCAAATTTAAACTTCTTTATGGGTCCGTTAAATGAATGTTATCAGTTGTATTAAGAGGGCGCCTTTTTAAGATCTTACGATACATAGATGATAAATATTTTTCTTGCCTCTAAAAATTGATATGCATGGAAAGTAATCAAATATAATCTTATGAGGGCAGCTCTGAAAATACCTAAGTTAGGAATGGGGAATGAGTATGAGGAAACTTACTGTGTGTGTGTGTGTGAAGAATTATTCAGAGATGGACATTTTCTTTTTCTAAGAAAACCATGAATAGATGCTCTTCTCATTACAAAAAATTGTAGCCATATTTCTCTCTCTCTCTCTCTCTCTCTCTATATATATATATATATATATATATATATATATATATTTTTATATATATATATATATATATATATCCAATGAGATCGTACTTTCCTTCTCCAGAGAAGATTTACAGGAAGCAAACCTTTGTTTGGATTGTGCTTCATTCCCGTTGTAAAATTTTGAATTTTGGACTTAATTGGCAGTGAAATGTCAACTAAAAATAACGACGATGACTCGACTTTGTAGTAATAAAATTTTGATTTGGTAGAAAAGGGTAGCAAAATCAAAATTTACTAATGAATAAGTGTCTTTTTTTTTATTGCCATTCAACAGATGCTACACAATGTTAACACCTACATGCCTTAACAAAGCCACTTGTTGTCAAAAACGGGTACTCCTGATAAAATATTGTAGAGTTTATTTACTAAGGAAAAATATTATCTTATAGAGGGCACTATAAACATAAAAAGAAATATATTTACTCTTAAAGTATTTCATCTTAATATAATTAGTAACAAGGCTATTTTATGTAAAAAATAAGTTATTATAAAATCTAAGATTTTTACTGACATATTGATTGAAAATTTTACGCAATTAGAAAAAAATATCATAAAATGATTGTATAGGTACAATATTTATCTGTATGAGGCAATGAAGATACTTAATGATAATTTAATTATTACACATATATTTTTGAGATTCGAGTACCAAAATTTACTTAATATACATATCATATACATAACTAAGGAAGACTTTTGGAATGGTTTTAATTTATACAAAAAATGAAAGAATGTACATGTACAACCTATATATCATAGCAGATAAAAGTGAAGGTGAGAGTCATATATTTCAATTTGCTTAAAGAAATCTGTTTTATCTCATAAAATTTCAATGTGCATATTCCTTTGTGGCTATTGTCATGAAATGTTGTCTGATTGATCATTATTTTTTTTAATATTGTTCATAGTGTCTAAACTGTTAAAACACGTTTGACTAAATTTTTACTAAGTGAAACAATAGGAAAAGGATTTTTTTTTGAGTTTTTCCTTATGGGTTTGGCAGTTTTTTTACTTATGAATACTTGTATTTTTGATAAACGATCATATACTTCGCCTCATTTTCTGTTTACTTCTAATATTATAACTCATATTATTTTTATTCCAAAAAAAGGAGCAAGATATTGGTTGCAAAATGAGACAACTACCTGCAATGCTATGGTTACCTAAAATATGTGATATTTACATTTAATATCTACAGATGTTTCATTGTAATTTTTTATGCAAACAAGAAACGTAAATGAGGAGTGTATAAAAAAGAGAAAGCAATCAATTACTTTTGTAATCTTTATAAATCAAATTACATTAGACTGTTACAAAGTTGGATTAGTTTCGGTAATGCAGGCATCTAAATAAATATTTTGAAGTTTTCGACTGTATTTATAAAACTATCATTTGGAAAGAACTAAAATTTTAATTTGCAAAATCTCATATACATATATTTATGAACATAAGCTAAAACCTTTCAATGACGTAAAATAAATTAAAAACGATTTATTGTTTGAATTTGATTTAAATAAAGGACATTTATTACTATAAAAAGTGAAGAAAATGATAGTATTTAATAGTAAAATAAGGGATTACTTATACGCGAAGAGGAAAAAAAATATTTTTAAACATTGTTATAATTCAAAATGTTCAATGAAATAGCAAATAAATAAATGAAAAAAATTTAAAAAAATATTATATATAATATAATAATAAAGAAAAGAAAGAAATCTTATAATATGCCTTTGAAATTTTATGCAATTAAAATTTTTGAGATACTTTGTTTGAAGAGAGTCACTTAAAAACTTCTCTAATTAATACTTCGTAAGATCTGTGTTAAAATCTTAACTTATTAAAACAAATCATAGTCAAATTACAAGTTATAATGATTCTTGAAATTATTCGATAGGTTTAAATCATCTTTAATAGAAAGTATAAGTGAAAAATTAAAAACTAAAACTCTTAAAATTTTTCAATTTCTATTCTCAATTTACTGCTTTATCTACACGTAACATGAAGCCGAGCATTTTGAAAACTGCAGAATAACACTTAAACAAGTCTTCTCTCATAATTTTCAGCTTAATTGCACTCATATTTTATAGTTTCACTCATTCACTG
Organism: Nephila pilipes; assembly: GCA_019974015.1. Lineage (NCBI taxonomy): Eukaryota > Metazoa > Arthropoda > Arachnida > Araneae > Nephilidae > Nephila > Nephila pilipes. The sequence goes on from BMAW01080882.1 coordinate 448,680, forward strand.
CCCAAAATTACGTTTCTAAGCATATATTACACCATTAGTGAGAGACAAGATTTGGTGCAAAATACCTATGAATGACTAAAAGTTCTTTAAAGGGAAATTGTGATTCTTTTTAAGTAGCCCTTTTTTACATTTTATTTTTCTTTTAAGGCAATCTCTAAAATGGTGCAAAGAATTCATTTTTATTTAGAAAAGTATTGGGAATTGATTCATTAATGCATGTATTTAATTAGTACTTTCATTGGTAACTCGTTCATTTCGGAAATATTAAAACTGGATTTTAAAAGAAACTTTCAATGAAATTATCTCAATAAGATTCGATACACATTTTTAAACATAACATTTAATATAATATTTTTAATATATTCAAATATCAAAGTGAAAACTTACAAAATTTATTAATTTCTGTGATTTTCATTACAACCATGATTAATTATAAGTTCATTAGATAAACTTTTAGAAGTGAGAAGGCCTTAGGGTAATTAGTATATATTCAAATCTAAAAATAACTAAAAATTAGAGCAAAACAAAAATTTGCGAAGTATGATGAATACGAGGATTATTCAAAGTGTACCTGCTTTGGGCGGCAGATGAGTATCTGAGGCAATTTCGAGTTACCAATGAGTGCTGACATCTTTTAAATGGCACGAAAAACAATTCGTTACTGATTCAAGGATTGTTTTTTATTACTGCGACTTCAAACTGTTGTAATCAAATTGCGTCGAGTTGAAATCATCTCTGAGACCTGGATTAATAATTATATACTAGAAACCAAGCAACAATCCTAACAATTGGCTGTTTTTGGTTAATCTGTTCTGAAGAAGGTGAAGTCGGCCTTATCGGACGGAGAAATTACGGAGGAGCCTTTTTGAAATAAGAAAATCGCCATACATAGTTATGAACTTCTTAAAAATGAAAGCTGATTCATGGACAAATAACTTCCTATATCTATTTTCTTTTCCAAACATTCAATTTTCCTTTTCTAATACCCATTTCCAATTCCTAACACAGTTAACAGTACCTGCTGAATCACCCTGGTACTATTTTATCATAAGGAATTGATGAAGTAAAGGTCTAAAAACCCTAGTTATACAGATATTATATTTTGATCTACCTGAAAGAAATGGAAACTAAACAAATAAAAATCTCATGTATTTATCTTTAAAAGAAAAGTTTTCAGTAAATAAGATACATTAACGATTGTGTGTAGATCAATTACCAATAATAAAAGGTATAGAAGAATTTTGTTTTTTTGGAAGATTTATTTCCTTTTGAATCGAATAGTTTGTCCCAAAGCTCCAGAATAATGTAAAAAAATCGTTCTTTAACTTACACTAAGTGTAATATAAAACTACTTTTACCACAATATTTAATCATTTCTTTAGTTGGAATAAGATATAATCCCAAAATTGTATTAATTGGTATAATTAAGTAAGTAAATAAATCTAATATCAAAATGTATTTACTATGTATTGTCTTACTGATGAAATTTTACTTGAATTTATTATTCTATTTCAACGAAAACTCTTCTAAATAGGGGCATCATGTCTCTTTCAATTGAATAAAAATAAACAGTCACAAGTTATATATATATATATATATATATACAGATACTCTCTATCTATCTATCTATCTATCTATCTATCTATCTATCTATCTATCTATCTATCTATCTATCTATCTATCTATCTATCTATAAATTCTTAAATTGCAGTCTTCGCACATGCGCGTACGTGTGTGAAAGAATATTATGCCGAAAACTTAAATTGAAAATTGCAACATTTTTATATCAAAGTATTAAATATTATTTAAAGAGAAAACTCACAACTTTATAAGGATGCTTGAATGTGAAATAAATTAATTTATTAATAAGATCACGATCTTAATATTAAGTAAAATTGATTTAATAATTGTGACATAACAACTAGATAGTTTTATCAAGTCTTCTTTTATACTGTATAACTTTTATTAAATGAAAATTAATTTAAGGAAACAATGCAATCAAAATGGTTTTTTTCCTCTGATTAATAGAGCTAAATTGAGTTGTATATTTTTATTCTGGAATTTCCTTTAACTGCCTCGAAAATAAAACTATATCTAATAAATTAAACTGATAGCATTATTTGGTGATGCGAGAAATTTAGGATTTAAAGATATTAAAAAATCAATCAGTTAGCTATCGATCTTCAATAAAAAAGGGAAAAGGAAATATCTGTAAGACTTAAAAACGGGAATTAGATTCACTATAAGCTATCTACCTTTTTCAAAGTTTAGAACACGAATTTACTTGAAGGAAATATCTATACTTATCGAATTTACATTTTTCTTATTAGGATGGAGGTACGTTGAGTATAGCGAAAGAAAATCGTCAGCAATTCTATTTGGACGAGATGACTGGTATATTGGGGATCAATAAACAACTCACATATTAAGTCACAAATAAAAATGAGATTCATTCAATGAAAAATACATTAAATTACTCTTACATTGCTGAAATTAGTATAAGTCAGTGAAAGAGAACATTTCAATATACACTAAATTTCCAATACTGAATGAGGGATAAAATGTTCGAGAGTTTCATCTTAATTTCAAGGGAATAAATTAAAAATTGAACATCTTTTCGCTTGTATTCATTGATATTAATGAAAAAATAAAGTTTATTGTATGAATGTTGCTATGATAACTTAGCAATCAGCTGTTTAAAATATCAACAAAAATTTTAAATTATCATGTATAGTGCTAATCATAATTCTACTTACAACGAAATCCTGTCCTGAATGGTAAATTACTTTATATTTAATACGTTTTTACTTGTAATGATTAATCAAAATCCATATTAGTATACATCAGATACAGAAGGAAGGACAAATCCGGTTGCAACGATTTCTTTCGATGAACGAAATTTCGCTGCTCATACAGGAATACTTTACAGGATGATACCTCGAGACTTGATAAGCTTATTACTTATCTAAAAGATGTTTCCTAAGCACTTATAAAACTTATATAAAAACAGAGAAAATATATCCGTAAATAATTTAATATGTGTTAATATATAAAATAAAAATGAGAAATTCATAACTTATATTTAATCATATATATATATATATATATATATATATATATATATATATATATATAATTCGATATAAAAACTAATTTTATTTCCTTAAAAATTTAGTTATTTAGGTGATTTGCTATAACATAATATTTATTCTTAGATTATATTTTTTTTATTTCAATTATTTGAATTTTTCTTTATTACTGATATTAGAACAAATAGACATAAAATTGCATTTTCTTAGTGCAAAAAATGTTTTCTGTAGATTAAAATCAATGACAAGGATGTTCATAGAGAATAATATATGCATATTTAATTTTAAAACTAAGGTTTCTTCTTAACTTCATTGAACCTTTAAACACTTTTCAAAAATCTCTTTATATTATGTTTTTTGAAAATGTATACCTTTTGTTAACTTGAATCTAAATCTTTTGCTGAAAAATTCAAAAAAGAACATTTTATCTATATTTAAATAAATGTAAATGTATTTATTCTCATACATTCACATATTTATTCAAATATATTTATTTAATACATTTCAAAATATAAGGATTTGATTTAAAAATTATTTAAGCCACTCACAATACATGTTCAATATTAAATTTATTTATATATGATGGAAGTTCGATACATAAAGGGGCATCCTTCATCACTAAAATATGACTCACAGTCTGATTGAATATGTTTCATAAATGCAATACTCTGACGTAAATGTACGTATGCAACAAACTATATGAAATATGATATGCTTATGAATATATATATATATATATATATATATATATATATATATAATAAAATCTTGTGTTAAAGATGTAATTTAAGGTTTCCCTCTTTCTTTACTTCATAGTTAGAATTTTGTTCACAAATAGCTATTTTTTTCCAGAATATTTATTTTAACAAATTTTAATTATGGAATAAAAAGATAAATATATTCAATAGTCGGTTTCAATATAAATTAAATTGGAAATGTACGGAAGCCACCTGTCGATAGTTTTCAAAACGAAAATTTATTACAAAGCTAATCATACGATTCAAAAATTAACGACATGTGATGAATAACATTCTCACACAAAAATCTAATTATATGAAACAGAATACTGTAACAGTTCAAGAGCTGGAATTATATTCAGACGCCAGTAACTATATAAAAACTGAAAATATCTTTATTTCACTTCTTTTATTCAGGAAAATGATATTTATTTTCGACATGTTAGAAAAGAGTTAAATTAATGGATTCAGGTGAAAAGTAGCATCATATTCTGAGACTAGGTAGAGGAAATTGAAATGAAACAGAAAACTCGAGAGAAATTTTTCCAAATAAGATTCGTAGTAGAGAAACATGATAAAAACCTAGGGTAATTCCAATGAATTTTCTATGAATAACGGTAAAATTATTGTCGAGGAAATATGATCAGAGTTACAATAAAATGTATTAATCTGGTTAATTTAAGAAATATAGTGATCTTAAGTACATTGATGCAGATATGCTAAGAAAAATGCATGGTATAAACATAATCTAAAACACATGTATGTAATGCAGCAAGAAACTCTAATTAAATTCACAGAAATACATAAAATAAAGATTAAAATAAAGTTTTTAGTTAATTTTAATTCTAGTTATAAATTAGCACGTTAAACATTGAGTAAAATTCCATTTTCTGAAAACAATTATAGAAATGATTTTAAAAGATATACATTCACAAAATCAAAGCTTTATTAAATACAAACGTATATTTATTAACGGATTGAGATATTAATTTATAGCTTACCTGCGAAAAAGGAGCAGCACATAGCAGATCTTATTAAGACTGTGGAATATTTAAATCGCTGCTCGTTTATGTTAAAACAATGGGGTTAGTACTTTCATGCATGCAAATATCTTTTCGATGAATTTATGCAGCAAGTATTGTCTTAATTATATTCATTAAGTTTGCAAGCGAAACAGAACCTTGAAAGGAAAATTGAAGACTGACAATAGGCAAGGGATTCAAGCTCACCTTGTGACAAAATAATTAAGGAATATTTACCGATCTTAATCTGAAAGATGGAGAAAAACAATGAGCTCTCTTTAAATGATATTGTATAATTCGTCTAATCATGAGATTACTGCATATAATTTATTTGAGAGTAGTAAAACAAAGGAAATGTCTTCTTAAATGAATTGGATAGAAATGTTAAGCAATTTATGAATATGTGCTAAGCAGAATGGTAGAATTTAATAGAAGAATAAATATTGTCAGTAGCAGGTACTATCTTGCAAAAAGTTAGAGTAAAGTTAAAATTATTGTTTCAAAAGTTCTATTTGTATACGGACCATAATAATACTCTCTTTGAGGAACACTATTTAACATATTTATTTAGTAATAATTCTAGTTTGTAATGCTAGTTGAATATTGTTTAAACCTCCTTCCATTATAAGTATAATAATATAGTCACTAAATTACACAGTCAAATGAAGAGGAAGATAGATGATAAGTAAGTTCAGTGTATTGATAGTTCTTAAATCATGAATATGCATAATTACCCTCACTCAGTCTATTCTACCTCCAAGAGTTTGTAATCTTGTCTAACGTTAATGTTTAATATTAATCCATACAGCACACTTGGATCCAAGATGTAACAGCGTTCCTTCATTATTTAACTACCCAGACATAAAGTCTAATTAAAAAGTCATTGAGATCACAACTCCCATTGAAAATATGTCAGAAAAAGACACTTTTATTTACTATCTATAATTACAAAATATGCAAGATCACTCTTTCCCTCGAATCCCACTTAATTCGTTTCATCCTAGTTTATATTTAAATAATGAGTCTTAATTTACCAAATATCTCGCTCTGATTTAAACACTTCTTGCTCATAACAGATTCAACTCTTATTATTATAAAGAGTAGTCGCTTCTACTTAATTTCAATACAAACGAATATTACTATGATTCAATCCAATTTACAAATATCAATACACTTTTCATTATCTTCAATCTTTCTCCTTTATCCTTTCAGTTCTGTTTCGTTTATATGTTTCTATCTCTAATCCAAATCATTACACTTCTTATAATCCTCTAATTTATCAAATCAGTTTTCATTTCGGTTGGCAAGGAGTTACTATTTTATGCAATTCAAATCATCAAAAATTCTCCGAGGTTAGTGAAAAGAAAGTCATGAATACCTCAGCGTCACACAATTAGCTGAGATATGTAATTTAAGGACATAAACTGTTTCAGGCATTTGAAAAAACAGGTCTTCAGTATTTAGCTGACACCTATATTTTATCTTCAAGGCACCCACCACAGAAAATTGAGTTTCGTAAAGGTACGATAGTGAAAATGGTAATAGTAACAAAATGCTCTTGTTTTCAGAGCAGAAAACTCATCCTCCAAACCTGTTTTAAATTCAAGGAGTGATTTATTGGTAAATTGTCTTTTGATTTCGCCACTTGCTGTGAAGCCTTTAAAGATTTCTTTTTCGGCGGTTGAGAGACTTTCGGGAGTATTTTGAAATGGATCCTTAACCCTCTTGCTACTAAGTTGTAGTCAAGTAGAAAATATTTTATAAAATTTGTGTGTGTGTGCCAGCTTGGCTAAAAGATTTTTCCAATGGTTACAAAAACAACTTTAATGTTTTCTTCATCCTTATAAGTTTCAACATATTCTACATTTACAAACATATTTAGGTTTTTTTTTTAAATTTATGCTCCCCTATTTTAATTTTCTACAAAAGGCATTGACTTTATCACATGTTTACATTATTTTTGGAGTGAATTCTTAGATGTGAAGATTCAAGGTATTTCATTTCTTGAATATATTGACAAGGTAGCTCTTCAATTTTATCACAAAAAAGAAACAATATTGAAACCACTCGGCTTTTAATCGGGTTTCCTGATCTAGAAAAATGGCGGTTTTTTTCTTTTAATTTTTATAAACACATTGCAAAAATTTCCCACTTGATAATTATCTAAGTTGCAATAAAATAGTAACGCTGAACGCACTGCACCCATGTCTTTACAAAGAGTAGACAGGATTTTTGATTTTAGGGGTCTAATTTTTAAATAATTTGCAACAATTACAACCATTGTTAGCACAATATTCATACCAGGACTCGTTATTTGGAAGTCTGAGTTCCTTTGTGAATAATTCAATGCGTTCTGAACACACTGTTTTGTTTCATAAGTGCTAGTACATTTTAGAATCTACCAGACACTGAACGAGCATCATCGGTGTATATTCCAGCGCAGTTTTTCTGCTTTATTATTGCTATGTTTATAAAATCATATAAGGTAGCAAATAATGGAAGAGAGTTGCTTTGAGTTCTGTTAATTTACAAGAAAGCAGTCCTTTTTCTGCTGATATATCATCAAAAAATCGATCACAGAGGGTGAGAAATGAGCATCTATATTGCTATCTGTTTCCTCATCAAACTGAACTGAAAATAATTTGTTACTCTTCCTCTCGAAAAGCTGATTCTGTATATTATCAGCTGTATCATTTCGACTAGCAACAGTATCATTTTTAAGAGATTTATGGACAAATTTTTGGAAATATTACCTCTAAATATAGTTTCTATAATCTCAATTGTGTGCAGCTGGCAAAATAAGCTATTCACCAATGGTGCGAATTTACATTTGGGTATTTTCGATGAAACTTTGTAAGATGCAAGTAAAGCTTTTTTATTCGCAAAGTTATTTTTAAAATGATTTTTGCTTTTCATATAATTTTAAATTTAAATCTAAGAAATCTTGAAGTGTGTTAACGTATTCATATGAAACGTTTTCAAATATTGTATGAATTTACTGTGTTTCATGCTATTCTATGATAACATTTTTGAGTAGATGACACGCAGTATTCTTGAAGATATTTCCTTGATTATATTTTCGGAGCCACGCTCGCCACTGTACTTGTTAATGCTTCAGTACCTCTAATGCTCTTTTAATCTTACTTAAAATTTATTTATGGTTCTGTATAAATCTACTGCCACGAATATTTTATCTGTGAATTACAATTAACATGCAAATTACAACATTTACATTTACAATAAATCCAATAACGATAGAAAGATCGACTCAACTGATACTGACTGAATTTTAGCTAGGTGCAGTATTTATACACGTTAGCAACAAGGTAACACGCAGATGTTAAAGAATGTTCGAAACAAATTGGAACTTTTCGGGAAGTCGTAACAAAATCCGATAAGGTGGATATGAGGCAAAGAGCAATAAGGAGGCAACAATTCTGGTTTTGTTAATGCAGTGGATCGTTGTTGCCAAATATTAATAAATTTAGGTAATTTGTAAGGTTTGTAATTAAGCTCTTAATGTAGTATTATTGTCAAAATACACTATTATTGTATATGTTCATATTTTATGAGAGTTTGGTGCTATAACAATTATGTTTGCAAATCTGGTCGCAATCATTGAAAGGTTACGAAACACTGATCTTAAGTGGCTTTTCTATTAAGTTTTAATTTTCAAGTTCATTATCGGAGGTATTAGACCTCAATATTACGATTTCACATACTTCATATCATTCGTAGTGAAACTGAATCCACATTTATCTTTTCTTCGATGGGATTTTTCAACAGTATAAAGAATTGAATAAATTAATTACATTAACAACGTCGGGGAAAGTAATATTAAGGATGTTCGAAACACATCGCGAAATATTTGAAAAGAAACATATCTGAAACTCGTTTCAGCTATTAGTCATATACATACGAAAGAAAGAATCAACATAAACTAACGTTATAAGTATTTGTATTTTATTGTGCTACTTTAGGGCCATTCCGTGCATTCCTTTTAAAAGATTTTATCTTATCTCTAGCATATTGATTAGGTGATCACGAATTCAAGTCAGTGGAAACTTTCTTTTAAGCTCAAAAGTTTGAAATGTAACCTTTTAAATGCATAAAAGGTATTTAAATTGAAGCGAAAGGAAACTTTTGTGTAAACAGTTAAGTTGCAGATTTTTCAAGAAAAATAAAGTTAGCGAAAATATATGTTGTTGGGATACTATATCCGTGTAAAGAGATAATTTTTCTTTTGCTTAGTTATTATTTTTGTTGTTTTGAATTAAAATGCTAAATTAATATTTCTTTTTATTTTGAACTCAATATAAATATTGATGGTAACTGCTTTTAGTGCATTCGTGGCTGCTTTTTTGGATGATTAATTTTTCCACCAGATATAATTATTTTCGTAATACTATCAATTTTACTTATGATGTACACATAAAAACAAGAATATAATTTTTGAAATTTATTACACTTCTTTCTATATCTATTCTGAAAAATTGTACTTCATACATCATACTAATAAAATTTTTTACAAATTGTAACTTTCCACAAATTCTAAGCAACACTACTTTAGACTTGATTGAAACTACCTGTAAAATTTAAGGATCACGCAATTGCCAAGTCCAATCCTATAAAATATATGTATATATAAAATAAGATGGAAATTTGACGTCACAAAATTAAGTGTTAGGACTATAAAAAGCCTGATAGATGCAGAAACGGACTCAATTCGACTCGAGAAATAATAAAATCGATATACTATCCTCTTAAATTCACGGATATTTTTGATGAATGATTCCGTTGCATAAATGACGCTTTTCTCCGATCCCCTTAAAAATAATGCTGATAAATTCTTCGCTAGATGGCGACCAAGTCTTAGACCTGATCGATGGTCGTAGTCTTCCCGTTCTGCCCTTCAATGAAGACGCTATCCCGAAATGAGCATAATTTGGAGGCATAATAAACCGTTCAAACATTCCTCTTCGAGTTATTCATTTTTAATCAACGGGAAGTGCAGAAAAAATAAATTAAACGATTTTTTTCATTGCTGCTTTGCTTAGATGCGCGCAGTCTTTTCAGTTATATACTTAAAAAAAAACGCCACTTTTATTTGGTATTCGCGTAGGAGAATGGAATCTTTTAAATTTTTTTTTCTTTAATTCATTTTTAGAAATAATTTATTTTTCTCTAATTTTTTGTTAGGAATTCAAGTGGTATAGATTTTGGGATTACATGAGCTGCTAAGAATGTTTACTTCAAAAAATTTGGTATGGGTGAGAGTTGAAGAAAGTTAGGAAAGCTCGTAAGAAGTAATTAATATTGATTATTTCTTTGAATTGATGTTAGCCTAAGTAACTGCAATTTTACATTTTAGATACCTTTTTACTTCATATATATATATATATATATATATATATATATATATATATATATATATATATATATATATATAAAGAGAGAGAGAGACCATACATCTTCTCTGAAGAAAAAGAAGATAATGGCTTTTACATATTATCGAGTTGAGTCACACCAAAATTTATTGTTTTGAGACAATGTTATGGAATACTTACATATTACTTAATAACTTTTAAAGTATTTTGAAAAAAATTGTGTATGAATATTATTAAATTCATATAGTGTGATTTACCTGTTTCGGTACCATGGTTTTGATCCAAAAATTTTCGTTTAGTAATCAGTAAATTAAAGAATCATACAGACAAATGTTTAAATTATTATTTTTCTTGTCTAGAATAATCAAAAAATAATATTGGTATTACGAATGTGTAGCGGAAACTTTCTTGCGTCCTCAACAAAAGATTATTAAAAAGTTCTATTTTTCTGAATGGTTGAAAAAGGGGATCCAATATAGGAATAAATATACTAGTTTCAAATCTAATATCAGCTATCCGACGACAGTTTAATCTTCTAGCCCCAATGTCATAGGCACCAAATATTTCCCTATCTTTAAGTACAACATATAAACTCGTCCAGTATCACTGTTTGATCTATCTGATCTATTCACTAAGCTTCAATATATAACAATGTTAATTTACATAGATCGTAGTTTATTCATAAGTCGATGTTTACATATCAAATAACGTCATAGAAAACCCAAGAGGTTAGTTGGAAGGAAACATACGCACAAAACTGTTACATTTATTACGTCTAGTTTAAAATAACAGAAATGAATATATTTTGATAAGAATAGTGATAGAAAAGTAAATAAAGGTATTAAATACAACAAGAAAAATGTTACAAATATCGAAAACGCAATAATTTTAAGTTTTTTAATGTATGTTAATACGCTTCAAAATGAATACTATATTACTACCATAAATTTGCTATCGAAATTTGCTCTATTAAATTTACTTAAGTTTCGTTTTTCAAGACAAATTCAAAAAATGTCTTCGAGTTCATTTAGCTTATTATTACTTCATATTTTGATACTTGTGCATAGTTATAATTTTAAAACTGTGAGAGAAACGCGAGTCTTATAGATATTGTATAAATGTTTTCCCACTATTAAAGTAAATAAAATCAAAACACTTGAATTCTCTTTCTATAAGACAGATTTAGTTGTAAAGTTATCAAATTAAAAGTAGAGTCATTTATTATTATTTAATGCAACAGTAAATCAAAACAGAAAAAGATATGGCTTAGTAATAACATTATATCAGAAATAACATGTTAAATTTAAATAATAAAATGATCTGATGATAAGGTAACAAATTAAAAAGAAATTGTCTTGTTGCAGGTAACTAAGAGCATTTAAATAGTAAAGACGAAAATATTAATAACACTTGTTCATTTGAACATCCACAGCTATTATTAAAATACTTCTTCATTAACACAACACTTTATTCGAGCCTACAATATAAAAGATGAACTAAGTAATTTTCACTGTTAAGATCGTTACACACATAAACGAAATGTGCTAATGCGACTCACCGAATGAGTTTTGACTCGTAGAAGCGCATTTTGGCTTCAGTCACGCACCATGAGTAAAGCTCGCTATTCTACGAGAATGGGTTAAATTTTATAATTTCTGTTATCAACCCATTTAGAGTTGTATATGCAAAGTAAGGAGGGTGAGTTTAATTTATAATTAATTACAGTTTTCCCAACGATTTTAATAAGCAGCTATTGCATTATAAACTGCTTGAATAATTTAGCTCTTAACTGATTGTTACATATGAATTGAAATATAATATTTTATGAATTATGTTTCCTCTGGGGATTATGCAGTCAGTGTAGAGAAACGTATTCACAAATATTATGTCATTCTAAATGATGCTAATTAGGTATATTGAGCAGAATTTAAGAACATGGTCGCATATTTCGTCCCTCACTATTTTACTGGTAAAATTTACGGCTTTCAAAAATAGATATCTCAGTAACTGTATTCCTTCAATAAAATTATCCACGTATCTTTCTATTAAATACATTTCTTACGTTAGTTAATTGGTAATCTGGAAACAATAAATACTCATCTCACATTTGTCCCTAAATTCATGCTGTCTAGATCCATAATCTTAAAAATATTTCAATGAGTAACTCTACCATAATGTAACATTACAATATTCAAAGCTCAATTATTATTTAATGTACATGTTTGTTTTTTTGTTATTTATTAATAATGGTTTATAATTTTTTTTGTTTTTAGCAATAAATAAACAAAATTATGCCTTCGCTATATTTGTTAAGCTGTACACAGAAAAATTAACATGAATGAAGTTATTCCTCAACCATATATATCACGGTTTAAATTACGTGAAATCCCTACCTGCCGCAATTATTTTATGTAAAATGGTTAAAATAACTAAATATCACTTGTAATGCATTTACTTGCTTTTCAGCATCTTTTCCTGTTACAAGATTCACAAGTGGTTTTTTTCAGTTCACGGCTCCTCCATAGTGTATGTGTATATGTTTAATACCTTTGCAACAGAAAAAACACGAACTATTCGTAATGACTCATCAGCCTTTATTATTACAGACGGTAAAATAAAAAAAAAATCAGACTAATATAAACTAAATATATATATATATATATATATATATATATATATATACTAGCTGATACCCGCCCGCTTCGCTGGGCAGACGATAATATTATATTTTGGAACCTATACTTAAAATATCAAGAAAATTGGAGCATTGAAACGACCTTTGTGTTCTCTAGATGGTTTTTTATCGGCATTAATTATAACCTTGAACTCCTTTTGGTCTTTAGGAACTGAATCAACAGCAGCTTTGAAATCGTGAATATACCTGTTATGTTCATGTAGCTCCTTTTGTAATTGGCTAATTCTGGCTTAACACCTGGGAAAATACCACAATGAATGTTTCTTTCACGTTCATCATCACAGAGAAAGTAAAACTGAAGAAAAGAAGGTTGTTGAGGAGGCTAAGCCAATAGGCTACCTATCCTGTGGTATACCTGGCCCTGGACTTTAAATGTTGGCATAAAATTTCCTTCCTTCAATTTTTTTGCTCCGAATGACGTCATCTGAAAACATCCATTATACTTGCGAATTGTAGAAAGAAAATGTTCTGAAAGCTGATCCTTATGGCTAAGAAGACTATTCAAAGGTTCAGGGAAGGATCTAATAACAGGAAGCAGGACTTGACCACCACTCCAGCACATTCCTGGAGGTTCTTCTATCCTTTTAAAGCACGGCACCTCGAACAGGGCAAACGTTTTCCAATACTGACAATTTTATCATTTGAATAGTCAATATATATTTCATATTTAAAACCAGACAAATTTTTGGAAGTCCATGGCGCTAAATTAACTTTTGATCTTTTATCATTGTATTTAATTACAGCTGCCTGATTCACGTGGGGGGTATTAGAAAAGTATTTTCTTACGCTCTATGTACTTCAGGATGGCTTTTAGTATATTTTGAAGCAGCTTCTCTATGTTCTTCAGGATGACTTTGAATATATTTTGTAGCAGCTGGTCTTACTTGTTTATATCTAATTGAATTTGTGAATATTTTTCTTCTTTTTTTACCTTTATTTAGTTGAAGAGATATTACATCATTAATAATTGATTCACTTGGAACTTGAAAAATCAATGTTAGATAATGATTGAGTCTTTGAAACTAACACAGACACATTTTCTTGAGGCTGAAACACTAAAGATGACACATTTTCTTCATTTTGTTTCACATTATCATAACCAGGATTAACTTTACTTCTATTTGTTAATCCAACTATTTAAATAAAACATCAAAATGACTACTATTACAGTTTCCCGTAAAACGTAATATTTTCCCCCCTGAATTGTTTCCCCAACACAAGCTATAAGGCAGCCACCTTGATAAACTTCGAACTGATAGGGAAATAGCTCTGCCCCAGCCATAATTTAGCAAATAGATCCATACGTGTTTGGTTTACACATTTCGGTAAAATATAAATCGTTAGTATTATAAGGGGTGCCAGATAGCATTTGAGTGTAGCATTTAAACCGATCCCAGTTGTCAAACACGTGAGAAACAATAATATTTCTCATTTTATACGCCATCGATATGTCACCGAACACCAGCAAAGACAGAGACGAAAATAAACATGCTCCGTAGCCAAGAATTTTAAAAACTTTGAAAAGAGTAGGTATTCCATCGATCCAAATATATTTAACATCCATTATTAAGAACTATAACTGAAAAGTAAATATGAAAAATCAATTTTTATCAACCTACAATGAAATACTTTTCAAGTTAAAAAATATAACCGAAATTAACTTTTTTAAATCAAATTATTTTAAAATTCAACAAAAAATACTAACAAAAAAATGTATAATAAAAATTTTTAGCAAAAAGTCACCCGTATTACGTGATCCTTTTTGCAAAAGGATAACTCTTACGGTAGCAGCATATCTGGAACTGCAACTGAATAGACAGAATAGCTCTTAAAAATCATAGCATTAAAAATAATTCTCTATTCTGAAAACCATAAAATATCCAGCCATTTTAAAAAATGAAAAATGTTTATTTCCTAGAAAACAAAAACCAAAATACAGAAACAAAACTTTTACCAAATACAGAAACAAAAATTACCAAAATACAGAAACAAAACTTTTGCATGATATTTACATTAGGTTACAATTAATGCGTACATCAAAATAAATATTCTGATAGCTACTTATTTTTTTTTATTAATGACATGAATAACATACCGTTATTATTCATTTGTTAAAAGCCAACTTCAATATCTTCGTTAGATTGCGCTTAGATTTACAAATGTAATTTATCAATCATTATTAATAATAAAATACTTTTCTCATAAATTTAAAACATACGTCTAGGTTCCACAACAATAAAAAATTATCGTTTGCTCAGCAAAACCGAAATCAGCTGGGGTTACCATAGTATAGCTTTTTAAAATTCACAATGCAAGGTCATTGAAATGCTTCGACTTGGCGGTGGAAGATATTTGGTGATATTTTGCAAAAAAGAGCCTCTTCTCCAAAATCTTGCCAATCATCCATCAGCGCTTCAATATTAAATTATTTGGTATTTTTCCATTTCGCACGTGCAAATCTCGCCAAGTAAACTTAATTGGTAGCTATACACAGTATACATTTAAAAAAATATATTCCGTTTGGCGTTGGTCATGTAATTTTTGGCGATAAAGTCGCCAAAATGACATAACCGATGGATAAGAAAAGATTAACCGATGATAACTACATTTTGGTTAAGAATTCCATAAAATCCGTTCTTAGTGAGCGTCTACATTGCAAAATGAGTAACTGTACCAAATTTCAAGTCAATCGGTTGTATAGTCTTAGAGATATCGTGATGAGTCAGTCAGTGGTATTTCGCTTATATATATATATATATATATATATATATATATATATATGTATATGTATGTATGTATGAATATATGATTTAAGTAATATTTCATTAATTTAAGAAAATAAATGAAATAAATCAAAAATGTTATACAAACAAGAATTAAAGAACAAAAATTTAAGAAATGTGTTTGATATTATGAAAGAAAATTTACAAATAAATTTTTTAGATCTCAGAAAAAAGTAAAAGAAGAATGGCTTTTTTTGTAAAAATCTTACACGAAAATTACACCTCAAAACAATTAAGAAAGAGATAAAATATCAGAAAGAATACGAGACACAAAATAGAAATAGCCTAAGTAGATTTCATTAAGATCACAATGAAATCTTACATAAAAATTTGTTAGATTATAGAAAAAAAAAGAAATATGAATTTTTTTTAATTGATGAAGAATCATAGAAAAAGGAAAATTATCCCACTAAACAATTGAGAGAGACAATGAATACACAGAAGAATTTATCCCCAAAACGGCAAGGGTGTAAAGTTTAAAATATGAAATATTACAAACCTGAATATGAAACAAAAAAGAAAGAAAAAAAAAAACATGAAAATGAACTATAAATCTGTTAGAATAATTCTTAATAGACTCTCTATCTATAGTTGGAATTCCCTGGAATCCCTAATCATGTCCCACGTGTTCTGTTATTTCTATTGGAGAAAATCTCCCTGATATATAATTAGATACACAGAAAAAAAAACACTCTTTTTCGCCTCGGCAGTGCAGGAGACACTGTGCTGCTCACCGCCAGGAAACTGACAATGTAAAAACTTTTTCGGCTTTCTATTTTACTTCGACTCGGCCGCCCGACCCTGAACCAAGTTTTCACATATCTCTTATGATATTCTGATTTTTCGCACTGGTTATCAAACGGCGGAGTTGTATTTCACGCCGTGTGAATATGGTCTCTCTCTCAGCAACCATAAAATAAGCAATAGTTAAAATTTAATTTGGCCTTGACTGGTTTTTAATTATATATATATATATATATATATTATA
>BMAW01080882.1:465931-578187 GCA_019974015.1 Nephila pilipes
GATCGACTTAAAATTTTGACACGTTTCAAGCAAAGGTTAGTACTCTAGAAAGACCTGGTTACTGGTTTACTACGAGCGCCATCTCTGGGTTAGTCTCGGGAGTTATTGATCGATGTGTTATATACATATATCACAATTGGGCATTTAGTTCTAATATACTGTTGTAACATTACTTTAACCTTTAACTTCAAGTGCTGGTGTATACACTGTACACAATACGCCATCTTTTAGTAAAGAGAATCTAAAGGACTTTCGAAAGCTTCCCCTAATCCAACGTATCATTGAAGTATCCTTGTCATGTACCATCAGTCTTGTTGCTTTTGAGGCATCCGTAAGTTGATTACAGCTGGAAAAATTTCATGCATCATGGATCATTCATGTAGTTATGTAATTTGGTAGCCTAATAGATCATTTTGTTATCAAATAATAAATTCATATGAAATTTAAGTTTATATGAGTAGTTCTAGATACATTTTAAAATAAAATAATGCATTTTTAGGGATTATGTATCCTTGAAAAAGGCAAATTGTGTTACCAAAGATTAGAATTAAACTATACTTCAGGGGCCTTATGTGAAGAACCGTAGCACGTTAATGAAGTTGAGATATCAGATATGTCTAAATATCAGGCTATACTGGAAAGTAATTATGATACAAAGTCGGGGAACAAGAACTAAGTGATGCAGATCAAAATTTCGAGGAAGAAAATGAAATCAAAGAAAAATATTTTTAGGTAAAGAAAATCGATAGTGTGCAATAAAAATCCACTTACTATTATCTATTGCAAATCCAATAAAAGTACTGTAAATATCTTACTTGGTCTGAAACGTTGTGTTGAAAGTATTATTGACGAAAATACTGCTTTCTTTTTTTTACTTGTGATATTATTCAAAATATTATTGAATGTGCAAGTACAGAAATTGAAATTATGCGGGTAAATTATGATACTCAAAAATTTAGAAGACATTTTCCAAAAAAAAAAAATGTAACTCTATCATTGAGGAGGTCACTCCTCACAAAAAGAATAGAAATAAAGAAATTAACTCCTGATGTTAGGGGCTTTTTCTAAGCAGATACAAAAGACCGTAAGAAAAGTGGCTAGAAGAGGATCTACCAGCAAAGATATGTGGAAGGTGTTTTCGTTGCGGAAGGTAGAAAAATAGAATGACAACGATTACGCATCATATATGTAATAGATTACGTTTACGTATCATGTAGTAATTACTTTTTGGGAGTGCAACAGTAAGAGGAATATCACAGATTAAATTTGATATGGTCATTCCACAAAAGTTTCATGTATTATGTTATATTTCGTATTTTTGCATTTATTCAAGGAGTTTTGATTAGTTTTTATCAAAAATGCTGATTATAAAACGTTATTGTATAAATATTTATTCTAATTTAGTTGATTTTTATGTGCTTTTTTGGTGGAGTACAAAATACGAATGTATTTATGTTAAATTATCAAGCACGTGCATTAAAGATTAAAATAACAATTTATAAAAACAAATAATAAAAATAAATTTTTATCAAATAATAAAAAAAATGTAAATGGATAAATATTGTTTGCATTGTTACAATTGCTTACTTTACTTTTTTTTTATTTGACCATACGATAACACTTAAGTAAAACTGGAAATTTAAACAAACGAATATTAAATCACAGTCAGTAGAAAGTTCTACGTGAGTGTTTTTGACACTGGATATTTCTGATCCATTTCGTATTGTATGCAAAATAATATAAATATTTGGAAATTGCAGTCCTATTTTAATTTCTATAAATATATAATTTCATCTCCTATGGATATTTTATTTTTTTAAACTAATTAAAACAATATCAAACAGAACTGTTGACATCTGGTTCGTCATTTATTTTATTTTTAATTTTGATTCAAAATAACTTCAACAATTTTTTGCTTACAAAGTGTAGAAAATATTTATATGCAATTATATCGAACGAGTTTTTGAAAGGGAATTATAATTCTACAAATATTCGCACGTTGTTCATGTTAGCGAACAAAGTTTTAAGAAATGTAATTATTTTTTCTCGTGATAAAGATACGATTCAAGTTTAAGAAATAATGCAAATTTAGGTGAAAGTGGTTTTTGCTTAAGACTTCAAGCAATGTAGGTTTATACACATAAGAAATGCAACATATAGTATTATTGCAGCCTTTCCATTAATATAAAGTAAGTAAAATAAAGGGAGAGATTATTAAGCCCCGACTTTTCGCTGATTATTTATTTGTAACAAGACATGTAGCTAATAAATTAATGAACTGTTCACAATAACTTTTATTAGTAAGGATACATTTATAGGTTATTTATACAGATTTAATGAATGTTAACAAAATTTCAGAGCGTTTTAGAATGTTTATACTGTATATCGTACATTCGTATCATAACAAGAGAATATTTTTTTCAGAAAATATTAATTTTAACAATATTGCATGCCCCATGATTAATAACTGAAATATCAAAGCTGATTTATATAGTTTGCGGCGACATAAGTGTATAGATGTTGATGAAAAATCTAGAAAATATTGGAAATTCGTATATATATATATATATATATATATACGATTGTAAAGCTGAAATTGTTAAAAAATATATTTATTTGAAAAAAGTTAATTATCTTTAAATAATGGCACATCTACATATTTATTAGCTTAACTGAAGTTCATAGCATTACATGAATTTGAAGTAAGTAACATATTTTGCTGTTATTAAGTTAAGAAACTGTAGGACACTTTCCTTTTTTGATTATAGGTTCGCTAAAAGCGCTAAATTTTTTGCGTAAGTCAAGTCTAAGTATTTTTAATTTTAAATATAGTAAAATTACTTCCTATGTACTTTTGATTTCCTCGATTTAAGCATCTGAAACAAAATGCGTAAAAGTTATTTTGAATATGAAGAAAAAAATGAAGGAAAAAAATGAAGAAAAAAAAAGTTTGATAAAACGCTAAAAATTGATATATTTTTTGTCTCGAGTATAAGCTTATTAGAATTCCCAAATAAGTATATTTTTTGAATTATAATTGAATTGAGAATACAATTGGAATTTAAAATGAAATTAATACTTATTGTAGACGTTTGTCATCATCAAACGTCTGCAATAATAAGACGTATTTGGAAATACTTCGTAGAATTCTTATTAAGCTATAAAATATTGTTTTCATTGTAACTTTAATCTCATACCATCTCCCTATTCTCTCAACTGGAATTTAAATAATTTTATTTCATTTTGTGCAGCACAGAAAATAAAATAAATGAGTGCAACAACCGGTAATTGGCTGCATTGGGAATTTTATTTCGAATTATTTTAACGTTGTAACAAATTCTGTGGTTACTCAGAACTGATGTTTCATTTAATGTTTATTTTCACAGAATACATGATTTCTAAAATGATTTTCTCTCTCTCTCTTTTAGCAAGCTTTTGCAAGCGTTAGCTTGTGGTGGGACTGAAAATGGTGTTAGAAAAAAATTTAACTGACTAAATTTGAGTTGGTGTAAAAAAAAAAAAAAAACAGTTATTTCCTAATTATTGAGAAGAAATGAGTGATATGTACTTAACGTTAGATAAAGTGAACTAAGCATTTGATTTGATATATTTTAATATTTTAATTTTGCATTGGGTGACATTGTAGTATATACTTGTGTCAAATGAAAGTTATAAAGTATGTCTTATGCTGCCTGAAATATCATTACTCTATTTTAATAGAAACAGATTGTAAGAAATTTATTTAATTAAAATATAATAAGCCTCAAACAGAATTTATGTATACATACAGTGAAAATATGAATACTGCCGCGTAAAAATGAGATTAAATTGTCTATCTGTATTGATGAAAAATAGCAATAGAAAAAGTTATAGAGATAATGTATTTATACAAAACAAAACATATTCTTATTTTTAAAATTTTTTTTATTTAAAATGCTTCAGAATACTTTAAAAGCAACTGAAAAAAAAGGAAAATTAACTAAATTAAAATTGAAACCTAACTTACTAGCTCTTCATTAAGTTTCTCTACACTCAAGCATTTTAAGATTTAAAACTTTTTTTTCTTCTTTAAAAACTTTTATCGATGATAAAGGTGACTACTGAGAGTAAAACGCCTCATAACATATTATTGGATGCATATTTTCAGGATTTTTACTCGGTAAACAGATAGCTCATCTAGATATTTATTATAAATACTTTGTAAGATACACTAGTTATCTTGCTCAATAATAGAGGGTTCTGTTTAAACTGCATGGCATTCAGAAATTAATAGAATTATCTAATTTAGGAGCATTTTTATAAATTAAACAAAACATTGAATAATTTGCATGATTTTTTTAATTTGCTAGGGATTAATCAAAGGTAGTTCAAAACGTAACTGATTTTGAAAACAGGTGGCATTGCTAAGGCAAGTTGGTATTACCATGGTATTTTACCGGCTGTCAAATAGTTAGTGCCTAAATAAATTTGATATTGATTCATAGCTTAATTTCGATTGGTGTTATAACAAGTTGTTACTGCCGCTGGAACCTTAATTTACCCTTATTAAAGGGTGGTTCAAAATGTACCCGTGTTAGTAACGGGAAATTAGATATTAGGAAAGGAAAATGGGTATGAGATAACTCTCTGTAGAAGTCCATTGATCAGTTTTCCTTTATCAAAGAAGTTCTTGAGCATTGAGCTCTTTGCATCCCAAATGTTGTCACTATGACATTTCCTACATTGAAACTGTCTTTACATCCTTTAGAATAAATTCATTAGAATCAACCCCTTGTCTAAAATGTTGCTTGATTTTTCGGTGTATAATGATGAATATAGGTTGATGTAAAAATTCAATGTGGCAGAGATCCAATTTTGATTTCAGAGAAAAAATAGCTGCCAAATCTAAATTACTTATGAATCAAATAAAATTTGTTTTCGTACCGTTTAACACATAGCAGCATACAATGTCAACACTAATTCGCCTCATTATATCCATCTGTTGTTCAGCGCATGTGTTCTTCGAACCACCCTCCTACACCGAAAAACAAGCAACAATTAATACAATGGATTGCTTTGTCGAATCTGCTCCAAGGAATGTAGAGATAGTTTCCTCCACCGGAAAAGCTGTGATGATGAATTTTGGAGAGCGAAAAGCGTCATATTCATGGATTTCCTAGAAAAAGGAAAGTCGACCTATCGTATACTACAGTGAGTTAGCCCATTTCCCATTCATAATATCCCATTACACATCCCTAAAAAGGTACCTTTCTAGCTATCCTCGTATATTTTTTGACAATCATTCTGCACATTATATAAAAAAAACTTACGTTTACATTCTATTGTAAAGGAAATTTACAATAGAATGTAAATTTCCTCTATAATAGAATTTGGTAAATTGAAGATATGTTTTGAGAATCACACCGATTTATGTAACCTACATTTTACCTTAGTTCGTTCATATTTATGACGGATTTCAAGAAATTACAAATCCATATATATATCAAATTTTATTGAAGAGTTTCGATAATGCTTATTTTCTGAATAAAATAATTATTTCTTTACTGTTATTTGTGAGAATTCATTGGCATTTATTCTGATACGTAATCGATAAAGGTTGAATGGATTTTATGAATTACCGAATTTATAATTTTCTGTCTTTACAACTTCGTATTTTCTAGAAGTATTAACTCCTTTTTTTATTCAAAGCTTTCAGCTGAATAGGAAAAGGGCATGTAAGGTCTTCAGTATGAGTGAATGAGTAAATGTTTAGTCTTTTTCATTCCCCTTTGGCGTATTGAAAGCTATTCCATAAGTCTTTTTATTAGCTTAGTTTTATTCAAAAGAAAGTATGGTTTCTAACCTTTTATTAACTTTGTTTAAGTAATGCCTTGTGGTATACATTAATTAATTTTTAATCCAATTGATATTTTAGTTATTTAAAAATGAATTTTGAGTTTATTTACTTGAATTTAGAATAAAAACTTGTAGTTATTTTATCTTAATTTTTCATTACGTTTGTATAATTATTTTTTGAAGAAATTATTCTTGTTCTTTTCAAGATATCACAAATGAATTGCATTTGCCAAAAATTACCTGTGTATTAAGAACTTTTTTATGGTTCCTTCCAAATATCAGAATGTTCTTAGTATTTTTTTGTTAGTTATCAAATTATTTTTCAGAGGAAAGAAAAACACTTATATTTATTGCTCTTTTTAAATTTTAATCCTTAATTTAGTTTGTTTTGAATCTGAATTTGTATTTTAGATAATAAAGAAAGATTAAATGAATAAATATCTTCAAAACACTAAATGAGATTTTTATTCTTATTTTTCTTTAAATATATAGAAAAAAAACTGGACAAGATAATTGCGTAATTATTTTTATCCGTTATAAAGAAACTCTACAGAAAAAAAGGGACAATAATAATTGATGATTGTTATAAGTAGTTTTTTTTTAAATTACTACAAATTATCTGATCACTAGTAGCATTATTGTGATAACATAATTGCAGCAATATTTTATGTAACAGTCCATTATGATACGCAGTGAAGGATTAAAGCCACGCTATCCACAGATTACATAGTTTCAAATTGTCGCTTACGCCGTTGAATTATAACTGTCTATATTATCTGAGATTAGTAGTGGTTTCACTATCATCATCAGAGTATTGAAGTAGAGAGTTTCATTGTTCTGTGTAATTTTAGAGTCCTGTTCAAAATCATCATCCTACTTAATCAGTTTCTTTGAGTAATCTGTGAGAATTATTCTTAAACAGGTAAAATGTATCTCGACAGGGATTTTGCCGTTAAAAATATATGCTCACTTAAAAAATTAATGAAGAATTCTAGATTATAATGCAATCATTATTTTAATGCTTAACTATATGTAGTATAGCTTATGTTTCAGTAATATCTGCAAAAACAAATAATTGTTATCATCATAATAAAAAAGAATGCATGAAATTCTGTAGCTTTAAAAATTTCATTCATTTTAAATAGTAGAAATGATTTATTAATAATCATATTGGTATTGCATTTGTACTTTTTAATATTTGTAAGGAAATTAAACATCGTCAATTCAGAATTCAGGATGAATGTACTGTTTTTATTACCAAATTTTTGTGCATTAGCCATGCTATCAAATGGATCATATACATAAAGTTGTTTCCAAGTATTTAATTTGCTCAGATTCCCTTTCCCTTCCTTAGAAAATATTTCCTCTTAAGATGATGCTATTGTAGAAATAAATAAAAAAAAACATTAAAGCTCTTAAAGGACAGAGATATCCTTGTGTCTTTTTATTCTGTTCGTGGCCATACTGGAATTTTCAGAAATGAAAGGGTTGATTTCTTTGCAAAGATTTCAACCAAACGAGATATTGATTTCTCAGTTATTAATCCGTTTATCAGAAAAAAAGCTGAAAAAAATGGTATCTCACTTTTTCTGTGGAACAATTTGTACATTAAATAAGCTCATTCTGTTCTGACAAAAAAAGTTTTTCCCGACCATTCAATATAGACTGTCATGCCATCATTTTTAAGCAAGTCTTAAAGCCAGTTTTCTTTTCTTATCATGATAATTTTAAAGTGTACCTGAAAAGTCTTAAGCTATGCTTTCTAAATTTTGAAAATGTTCTTGTTTTTGTGAATTTATCGTTTTAATTTTGTAACTATATTAAATTATTTTGAATTTCAATTTTTCACATTCAGTGTTTATTTTTATAATTTTTGCTTTATAATTTGTCTTTTCAATAATTTGGTTTTACTTTCTTCTGAAAGTGATACTTGTGTGGCATAAGAATCACCTTTTATGATTTCAATAAAAAATTTATTTATGAAGGATATGTATTTTTTGTTGTTTTCGACAAGTAAATTCGGTAATTACTGATGTTGAGAAGATCCACAATAATCTCAATTTTACATTATTATTAAAATAATGTAATACTATTAAAAGTGATCTGAGGATTGAATGAAGGAAATTATCTGTTGATGATACTTACAAAGTAAAATAATTATATAAATGATTTGTGATAGTTTTATATGTTAAATTGTATTAAACAATTATTCAAAAACTTTTAAACTTTTTGTTCACAAAGACATAAGAAAATGAATATTACTTATGCTTCTTTAAGAAAACCAGACATTTTAATTTTAGAAAAAAATTCAATTAAGTAGGAGTCAGCAATCATAGACATCACTTGTATAAAGTATGAGTACTTTTATTCATGTATGACCAAATTACACACAAATTAAAATCACCGGAAATATACTTTTAAGGTACAAATAAAGAGTTTAAGAATATAAGGAATTCAAAACCAATTTTTTTTCACATGTGAGATCTTGCAGTTTGAATTGATGTTCCATTATATTTACTCGTGGGTAGATGGATCTTGTTATATCGAGTTACATCCAAGTAGGGAAAGAGAGTTCTGTTCTTTTCGACGAGCTATTCTTTTCTATTCCTCTTCAATTTGATAGAATTATTTTCTGGAACAAAACCTCAAATGTACTATTATTCAAATGAATTTAGCTCTATATAAATACTACATATATTCGCAGTTGATTACATTACATAACATGAGGATTGTTATATGAGGAAAATTTTTAAAAAATGATTCTTGCTATCAATAATACTAAGAGGAATGTCATTTTAAAATTTTATCTCTAGACAAGAAAAATAAAGTAACTTTGATAATATTTCAACATGAATACTTTTTCTACATTTGTGCATATTAAAAATAAATAAACTAATTGAAATAAACACTGATAATAAAGAAATTAGTCTTTTTTCCCCTGAAATTGTATTGAGAATTTAAGGCTTAAGTGTAAGCTTGGAATCTTTAACCATAGAAAACGTTTGCAAATAATTTGTAAATAATTTCATGGATGTTCTCTTAGATACCTAATGTCAATTTTTTTATGAGTGAGCGAATGAATGTAAAGGTTATTGGCGCAAGAGCCAGTAGTGGCTATGCTGCGCCATACAAGATTTAACTATGGTCTAAACGTGAAAAAATTGGAAAAAAAAGACAAAAACTGTTTGACAAGAATGAATGTTGAAAATAGAGAAGGATCGCTAGGGAAACCCGGAGGTGGGTTACCCATGTTTTCCCAAAGACATCAAATCCCATGGGAAAGAAAAATATCACTAGGGTGCTTCAGGTCATGATGCCCGTACTTGCCTAAAGAAGGCAAGTTCCTGAGGTCCCCAGATATAATCCCCAGGCGCAGAGTACCCGGCTATACCCCCAGACAGTGAGTACCCATTTTAGTCGCCTCTTACGACACGCATGAGCTACAGTGGCATTATTCTGTCATACCCGGTCACCACACGGGAGAATGTCATTTGTTATTCGTGAATTGTTGAATATTAGATTGTACTATAATCAATATTATGATTAGATTCCCTACTATTACAATAATTTATATCATTAACTACAAAACAGTCATTAGAAGATTTATTACTTACCACATTTATATGTTTTAACTTAGGATATGTACATTGGTTTCCAAAAATTAAGAAAAATACACACAAAAAAAAGCGATAACGCATTAAAAAATAAACCAATCTATATTAAATTTGAATATGTTGTAAAAAAGGTGCTGAATAAAACGGAAATATAACTTATTCGTGGCCTACAACCAGAATATGTCATTTTTGAGAAGCAGAAGAATGCATGTTAGAAAATAAGGATGAAGATATGTCTGTTATAGTGAGATAAAATTTCTAAAATAACCAATTCATTAATATGATATCGAGGCATCATTTGCATAAGGGATTGCTATGGAAAGTTATTAGGAGACTAGAGATAGGTAAACTCAAACAAAGGTGACCAATTAGCTAAATGTGAGTCCTTCTGAGGTTCACAGACTTAGGCAAGAATTTCAAACCGCTGAGTAGGCATCGAGGTCTTACCAAGGATGACCAAAATTTATGATAAACACCGATGACTGTTATTTGTGGTTATGTGCATGAATACATAAAATCGCAATCCCAACTCGACTCTTGAGCTTCCCTTGCTGGAGCCACCGGAAGGTTGGTTTTAAAGTCTACGCAGGAGGCTTCAAGATGGGGATCTTAAAACAAGGTGACCAGCCTTTGGAACGCCGCTAACCTAACGTCACTGGAAGGAACGTTTGAGGTAGGCACGTCAACATGTTCACTAGGCAGCTAATCAATGGATACCTATTCTCTTCACAGATGAATCTAGGATTAGCTTCCAAAGCGATAGTAAGCATTGTTATATTTAGAGAGAATAGGGACCCCATCTAACGTTCTTGAAACGTATATCAAACGTTCTTCACGTTTTCACCATCAAATGTTCTTGAAAGATATTCATGAGAAGTATTCAATATCTGTGTTTGAAATGGGATCTCTTTAAGAGGAAACATAAACCTCCAATTAGTTTCAAGTGGCTCCACGAGTACTCTCGTTTAAAGAGATGACATACTTGACGCATATGTAAGTCCTTATGCCGGTGCTATAGGTAATGATTTTAGTCTACAATACGACAACGCTGGATCCCTCAAAGTTCTCATTTTAGAAGATTTTCTTCAGAAGAATACAACTCAGAGCTCGGTTTTAGAAGATCAGATTTAAATCCTATCGAAAATGATTGAGATGCTTTAGGATGACAAGTTGCTTCTCTCAATCCCCCTGCTTATACCATTGCCATACTTACATTGGTATACTTACAACTTACAACTGTTTTGTAAAAGCAATGGCTTTCACTCATAAATCTCATAATTGATGGTATTAAACATCTCTACATGTGTCGTATTGTTTCTCGAGATGGTCCTAAATCTTAGATAAGACACTTTTCCAATACCAAATTGACACATTCAATTTGTTAATTTTATACATGTGGCAATTTTTAAAACACCCTAATTATCTGATATTTTACCTTCATATCATTTTATTCCTTAATATATGTTGTACATTGTAGCCCTGTTTCATTGAATTTCAGATAAAACAGTTTGAACAATCACAGTTTTTGTGATTTATCCTTAGTTTGTGGAAACTAGTGTAGTTGCAAGTGAAATATCAAAGAGCTCTCATGTTTCGGTTGCTAGCTTTACAGCAGGGAGCTTATATTTAATATTTTGAGTTAAGTTGGAAGTTGATGACTGAAACTATATTGATTGACAACTAATAGAACACATGAAGCTAGACAAGAATTCTTATCACATACAGTGAAAGAAGTTCAAGCATTAGATATCTTGCGATCCAAAAATTGCACGAGAGTAAAAGAACTAACACAAATGTAAACTGCTGCAAAATAGATGGATAGTTGAAACAGAACCAAAAAGCAGCCTGTAAAATCAAGTCACTCCTATTCTGAGTTGTTTCTACTCGAGTTATTCTTATTCAGAATCTGTAGTATTCACAACTCTCTGGACTTTGGATATTTCGGAACAGCAAAGAACAAGTTTCTGTGTGCGTGGCGGACTTCTGACTCAAATATTCCAGCTCTTTTAGAAGAATTATTTCCAAAGAACAGGTTTTCCTTTCGATTCCCATACTAATACCCAATAACATCTGTAGTGTAGTATGCGCGTAGCAGGGAATCAGTTGGCTTAAATTTGTTTTATATCCAAGTGACATTCTAAATTTCAGACCCCAACATATAAGAAATTTTTAATAGGAACGTTTTAGGAATTAGTCTCTTTTAATAAGTATTTGTTTCATTGAATTGCCATAATGAAATTTCGTGGTGTCTGGACTCGAACTCAAGCCACATTTTGAAGTTAACAACTTTATTCAATGCGCTAGTAAAATCATGTAATATTGTAGAAAGTAATATTAGGATAAAATATAATACATGAGTTGCAAAAAATAATATATATGTAATCATGATACATACCACATTATTTATTATTTTATTATAATATATAATCATATTATTTGTAATTTCTTCTTCAAATAATCGCTACATCAAATTCTTTATTACATTTTTATTATTACATTACTTTATTTTCCATAAAGCCTAAAAACTAAAACTATGATATATCATAAAAAATTAGAAATAATAAATACATAAATGAATTACTAGATGCAGAAGAAATAACGAGATTCATTTTAAATTTACATGAAAATTTTATCTCTTTTTTTTTTTTCGTCTAATGACCGCTGTCGATTTATTTCAAACTTCTAAGTTAAAATGTAAATTTTGTGCTTATAAAGTTTTTTGAAATATATATTATTTCCATGCAAATGTTATACGTTTTACTTAAAATTTTAAAAAATTCTTATTTTCATATTTACATGACTAATTCCTTACTAGATATTTATTTAATTTTTGTTTTGAAGTAGTTATGCATATATAACGTCAATTAGATGCAGTTTGTAACATTTTTTGTAAATTTTAGTCGCTTATAGTTTTTATTATCTAATAATATAGAACTTTTAAGAAATATATATAATTCTTCATAACTTTTAAGACAAATATATAACTTAAATCGATTGAAATTTTAGCGTTAATAAGATACGAGGTGTGGTACAAAAATATCTGTGTTAGGAATCAGAAATGCTTTATTAGAAAAGGAAAAAAAGAAATGAAGTAATTTTCTGTAGTATAGTCCATTGATCGTTTTCCCCTTTTCTAGATTGGTTGGATTTATTAACGTTGCACTTAGAAGCATCACTAGGACTATTGGCAATGGACCTTGTGATTTCCTCGGTTAAGGGACGAGGACGGCACATGAGCTGGTACCTCTTCTCCTAACTTCCACACCACGCCAATGGGAGGACTTTGGGTCACGACCTGATTTAGCATGTGTAGTGTGGAAGTTAGGAGAGGGGTGTGCTATTTTAGGTGCCATCCTCGTCCCTCGACCGACGTTCAAAATTACGAGGTCCATCACCAATAGACCTCGTGTTACTTCTAGCGCGTCTTTAATAAAACTAAACCAAACTTTTTTCTAGAAGTCCATGAGTAGGACACCCTTTGCATCTGGAATGTCGTCAGCTATCATGATAGTTCAGACCATTCAGATTGTCTCCAGCTTCTTTAGAACATATTCACCGGGATCAACCTATTGTCTTAATCATTGTTTGGTTTCTGGTGTGTAATAATGAATTCAGATCTCTTCAAAGATAATAAGGCGATGCAAAATGACGATGGTAACTCGACGCAACAGCAATTAAATTTTAATTTGAAGGAAAATGAGATTGAAATTTACATATGAATCAGTGTCACATTTATATTGACGCTATGAAACATATGCTCCAGTAACGCAATGTTAACACATCAACTTGCCATTAAAACACCTTCTGTGAACAAAAACAGGTACTTTTTTATCCAACCTTATATAGAATGAAATATAAACTGAAAATTTTGTTTTACTATGCACATCAACATTTAGTTTAACAAAGTTAAATATTCGAAACAATTTATGAATAATTAATTTAAAATTTCTCTCACATTTTTCAAAAGCGCATTAGCAAGCTTCATTCTTATGCAAGTTACATAATATTTAACAGTACAAAATAGTATCTATTTGTGAAGATTAATAATTTTGTGATAAAAAAACTCTTTAATAATGTGAGAGTTAAATATTTATTCCTTCTCCGCGTAAATTAAAATCTAGAATTCCTGAAGCTATTAACTCCAGCCTGTTCCGTAACGTGTATCTTTTTACAGAATTAAAAAGATCAAAATCAAGATATCTTAAGATTTCACCATTTTAAAGAGCGATTAAGAATTTAATTCGTAGCATTTCTTAAGATACTTGCTATTTAAACTTAAATTCAATTGCAGGATTTTGTTTCTTAAATAATAAATTAAAATAAATTATTCGTTCAGATTATAATACATTATCATATAAAATTCGGGACTAATAAAATACTTATTATAAAATAATAATGAAATTTAAGTTAGTTTGACTGAATAGATTCGTAATATAATAAATACTTATTCTTATTTAATATTTCCTATTAAGACTTGAAATAGTCTCTATCCTTTTATAATCATAAACATATATAACTTAAAAATTGATTTTAGGTTTAGTTAAATATAGTCCTACAGTAGCGGAAACAATGTTTTCAAGAAGAATATTTCGATACAAACTAGACGAGTTAAGATTTACAATCGGAAGTTGTTTTTTTTTTTTTTTGTCAGTGTCGCTTTTCGGAAAAAATGAAAAATAAATATGTAGCAGTGATTACTTTTCAGTCATGAATCAAATTTCCGATTAACGTACCGCTTCAAAAATTGTTTTCTGATAATATTTTAATATTTGTTTCATGTATTTACATCACGATACAGCAAAATAAGAGAGTGAAACACTTAATTTCAAACATTTCAATACCGAGCAGGGACAAAATTTAACCATGGTGTTCCATTTCTCAAATTTCACCTACCTATAGAAACTTCCACACCCCACCTTCGGAAGGACTTGGAGCCATGATAGACTTAATGTGCTTCAGGACTTGAACCCACGACTCGACGGAAACAACGACGGACACGAGATCACGGTCATGACCACAAAGATACCGTTTCCGCTTTTATAAAGGACGGTATGACATTATTGCAGGAAAAGGTGAAACCGAAAAGATTTTTATCTATTTACGATTTTCATAATTTCATGGACTGTGCAAATATTATTTCTTAGACAAGGATAGATTTAAATGTTTCTGATAATATTCTATGTATCATCGAATTTTATCCCCAAAATTTTATTGTCAAGGTAGAATTCCCTGACAAAGGAAAACTTCATTAACAGTAAAGTTTCAATGATTATTCTCGAAACATTATATAACTTATTTTAGTCATGGGAATATCTCTTTATGTTTAAAAAAAGTCTAAATGTCTATAAGGACATTTTTTTGTAGTTTCAATGGACAATCATTGATTAATTGATTACTAAAAGGACGCATTGAAAACAGCACAAAGGCTATAAACGGTGGACCTAGTAATGATGAATCACGGTCAAGTGAAGAGGTAACAACTTAAAAAATCTTTGGAGGAATCGAGCCTCAAATAATAAATCTACCAATAAGATTCCATCAACTAATCAATTACTTTGAGTTTGGCTGTAGGCTATGGTGGCCCAGGGTTTATGGCTATGAACTTGAGGTTGTATACTGCCAAACCCTGTTTCCATGAAAGACTCGTCGTATAAAGAGTATGATACATGTTAAATCTATCGAGGTTCCAAGTGACCTTATTTAAATGTGGTAGAAGTTTGAAGAGTGGAGTGTAGATCATACGTCGTTCTCGTTACTTGACCTTGACTCAGAATATCGTCATCAATAACCCCCATGTTGCTTCTAAGGGCAAAGTTATCAAACACTCTATTAATCACATGTAGATTTTACGTACATTACCACAACTGCACAACGTTCCTTGGAAAGACGATACTAAAACCTTCTCATCGGTTATTGACTTTTTTTCTAAAAAAATAGGTGATTATTACACAGTTAGAAAGTTGTAGCCTGTGGTTATGGCCACAAGCTTAATAATCATGATGTGCTTTATGGAGAAATATGAGATACTACAAAATTAATTTCAGTAGGAATTCTAAGCCCTTTCGTGGCAAGGTCATCATAAAATTCTCCCATGAAATTATTTAAAGCTAACCAAAAAACTGTTACATCAGTAATAATGCAATTAAGCCTAAAATCGTTATAAATAAGCTATAGTGCCAGGAAGAAGCTCAGTTATGGATAATTGCTTTTGTTGCACCACATCCCTCACAATTCATCAATCAATGAATTCATTAAATCAGTCAATGAGAAAATTCATTTGGTCCTGGTAGCCCAGTAGTCATGACATCGAGCATTTGATCGGCAACGTTTCAGTTAAGATGCGAGTTCGAGCCAACAAAAAGTATGTCTAGTACAGAAACTAAAGCACATTAAATCACAAGGGGAATTAAAATCTTCACATCGTTGATACGAGAAAGTGGAGGGTAACTTGTCATTTTAGGTATCGACATGTGATGTGATTTTGATATTTTTTTACGTCGCACTGAGAAGCAACACGGGGGCTATTGGTGACGAACCTCGTAATTATGAGCCACGGTCATGTGACGAGGACGACACCTGAGATGGCACCCCTCTCTAAACTTCCACGTCTCACCAACGTGAGAACTTGGGCCTTTGAGCAGATTTAACATGAATTAGTTCCTTCGAAACGGAAAGTCTTCAGTCGCATCAGGGCTTGAACCCCCGACGACGAAAACAACGCCGGCTTCGAGTCCGCCACCATAACCACAAAGTTACGCGAACACTATCTATCGACATAATCATCTGACAGTGGCTCGAAATTATGAGGCGTATTAACTATGGTTAGTTTACTTTTGTGGCTGTGGAATCTGAGTGGTCATGGTCGCAAGCTAGTGGCTATATTTGTTTCTGCCAATTTGTGAGTGAGAGTCCCGATATTAATAAAGACCCGTTGTGTAACATCCTCATCTTTTGACTGAGGTTAAAATAACGAGGTTTGTTGCCAATAGCCCTAGTGTTGCGTTTAAATGCACGTTAATAAGCAATTAATCAATTAGTGCACTTTGTGAAGGCTGGAAATAGTTTACAGAAAGTTTTCTCAATCAATCAATTATGAATAAGCACTTGATGGCTAAGCGATGTTGGCATTGTATATAAATCCACATTGAATCTGACTAAGATATCTCAGTAATTCAAATCAAAGTATTATATAGAAGAATTATTAGTACGCAAGTAATCGTTCGAATCAGAAAAATCCATTTTGAATATGTAAAAAGGATATATTCCTATTAATTGTGCTAGTAGCATCAGTGGAATGAAACAAGGATTCATATTATAGTGGTACCTAACCACCTCACACTGCTTGTTCTGTTATAACATCAATAGAATCAAATCCGATTACCCTGGATCCGATTTGTCTTGGAGATTATGAGATGAATTTATTTTTATACATACCAAGGATTAACGTTGGGTGCTAAGACTGTTAAGCATCTTTTAAGTGTAAGAGACTAATATTACAGGATGTAACACAGGAATGAAAATTCATGAAAGCTGAGTGAACCATTTTTTCATAACGAAAGTATTTAGTGACCTTCTTAATCAGCATATATACAAGTAAGTTTAAATGCAAGGTAAATTTCATCTCTGTGAATAATTTGTCACCAATGAATCTTATTTAAAAAAGTGATACATGCCTTTTATTTTCTCTGTTTTTCGTACGACTTAACGAAATAAGGATGTAAAGTTATTTTGATCCCATCATTTATAAGCGATGCTCCTACTTCTTTCGATTTTTCAGCTTGAATAAAATTTTCTACGTAAACTACATTTTATAGAAATTATGAGAAGGCCTGAATCAGATTTTCAATTTTCGAACATCAATATTTATTTAGGGTAAGCTCTTATTAGCTTATAAACTTTTCTGAAAATGTAGGAAATCTTCGTAGAAATTTAATTTACCTTTACTGTTGACATTTCAATAAGCAAAATGGAACCATGAATTCATTTTCAATAAATCAAAATGATTATAAAGATGACATATTACTAAAAAGTTTGCGATACGTAAAACATAAACCAGAAAACAATTGGTCTGCTTTCAAAAACATGCTTTGAAAATATTTTTATCTGAGGATATTCCAGATAATTTCATGTGTTTTCCCCTCGCATTTAAGTATTTGTTCTCTAATTCTAAATTGGGCTTATACTAAAAATGAATTATAATTTTTATATTCTGCCTTAATCACATAGTTATACGATTTATTGGCTAAGTGATCGCTTTTAAGTTAGTCTGATAAAACAAACAATGAAATACTATTGAAATTCTTTGTGTAGAAATTGATTGGATAGAATTTAAAATGCAGAGTTAAAGAAAATATTACTCTTACAAAGACAAAAATAGTCATCATATTAAATATATTCATAAGGAACTTATAAATATATTTACTTTTAAGTAATATTAAATATATTTGTGATAACAGAATAAAAGATTCCTAGTATACTCAATGTAGAATATAAAAATAAAGGGGAGCCCAATTTAAGAATTTTCTTAATGAAAAACATTGTTAACTATCAAGTACTCGTATCTTCTAAATCCAGCAGCATTCAGGTGATTCAGGTCACTTCTTTTGTTAGCAGGTGTTCTAAATAAAATATCTTCCATACAAATGATAATGGTTATTTCTTGTGTTTCTGCGAGTTGACTTAAATTATTTTGTCCATTTTTCGTTCAAGAAAGATAATTTCCTATGTAAGATTTATTAAATGTTAATTATGAAACTTTGAATCATTTCGATATTTATTGCTTAATGTATATTGAAATATTTCGATTAAATTGGTTTCACATGTTATTTTGGCCCACCATGTAGCGGGGCTGATACATGTTAAATTTATTAAGGTTCAAAGTCCTCCTGATGGTGTAGTGCGGAAGTTTGCAGAGGTAGGTGCTAGCTCAAGTGTCACCTTCGTCACTTGACTGAGAATGAAAATTATGAGGTAGCAATCGTTTTGCTTTTAAATGTGATGTTGATAAACAATAAATGTTTAAATCATACATTTATTTATAAATATATTTTGCAAATTACATTTAAAAAGTTCCTTACACAAAACTACATTGTGAAAAGTAGGAAACTTGAGAAATTACAAGCTTTGATTACAGATTTTGTGTATTTCTCTCCTGGTGGAACACAGATAAATTCTCTTGATGTGAATTTAAGAATTCTTTTTGGATAGAAATAGAAATGGTATTTTTTATGAAATTGTTTTTCTGTTAATATAGTAATCTGTTTTTATAATCAATGGGTAGTCATGGCTACGACGTCATAGCCACCATTCTTTCCTTCGAATCGTATGTTCGGGTCCTGATACCACTGAAGTCTCACCGTGCAGCATATCTAACAAATATTAAATTTGTCCAGGCTCTAAATTCTTATGTTAGAGTGGTGTATAAATTAGGAAAGTAGGATATCCGTTCAGATTTGATCAAGGCACAATTTTTTTAGGTCCATTGCTGATAGCCTATGTGTTGCTTGTAAAAGTGTGACATTAACAAAACAATAAGTTCGCAGTCATTGAAATCAATTTTAATAGAACTTAATGAGAAATTTAACTATTACTTTTTACATGTACTAAAAAAACATCAGTCATCAATTTTCGCAACTAAGATTAAAGGTGACATTTAAGGTTCCTCTTTAGAACTCTCTCTACTTTGATAAAAACATCAAAAGTGTGAAAATTTCAATAGATGTTTTCGAACTTGGTCAATTTTAGCGAACATTATGCATTTTTGTGGGAAAAAAAACTTAGTTATCTGTGAGAACATAAAATTTACTTTGTACCCCATGTGAAATAAAATTAAGACTGTGAAATAAAGGCTGGTAATTTCCAAGCCTTTCACTTATTTTAAATAGCTGTATATTTAAATAAAAAAGCTTTTTAACTATTAGAAGAACGTAACTTTTGATTTGATTTTAAATAACTTGCAAAGGTAAATTCAGTAGTAGAATGGGAATCTTGCAAAGTAAATGGAATGGGAATGAAATAATAATTGTAATACAAAGATATGCGAGTTCGTAGTATAGCGTACCACATCATTTGAGAAATCACCCTTCTCCCATTCAACATATTTTTTTTAACATTTAAGAGAATCACTTTTCCCTGTCTCAGTAATGTAAAAAATGATCAAATGTGAGGATAGTTTTAAATTGATTGATCGTACAGTCAACAATATTTTTTGTGTACGTTTACTCATATTTCATTGTTATTATTTTTATTGAGTACATATTCTTAAACATTTCATTAGTTTATTGAAAAAAATTTATATTTAGTTAAAAATGAAGGAAAGTTTCAAAACGAGGAAAACCAATATACATTTTAACCCGTAAATAATTTTTGAATAGCGTTTTTGTTTAAAGAATCTCTCATTAAAAATAACAACTACAATAAATGAGCAAAATAATTATTGACTTTAAGATCTGGCTATGAATGATTTTAGAAAAATTCTTTTACTTGGTCATTTTTAACATTACGGATATAGAGAAAATTCTGCAAGAAGTGACCCCCTTAAAGTTGAAGAACATGTTTCTAAGCTCAACCAAATAAAATATCAAGCATCTATTTTGAAACGTATTTTAAACTGAATAAATTTTATTAATGGGATTTAAGTAATAATATGTAGCTGTTACATGCTTTAGATATATGTTCTGTTTTTTTTATCATATGTCCATATATTAAAGTTAAGAAGAAATGTTTGAATAATTTTGAAGTAATATTAAATTCAATTTAATTAATATTTAATTCGATTCGTATTTAATTTTGATGTACCTCCTAATGTTAAGTCATGAAGGACAGCAACTGAGAGAATACTTCCTTGTACAAACTTTCAAACATTATGTCTGGACTATATTAATCTATTTATAAACTGAGTAGGCAGCAGCGAATTTTACTTCATGCAGGTTTTTTGTTTGTTTGAACCAAGTCCTTAAAATGGAGGTTATGAATATAAAAAAAAAAAAAAAAAAAAAAAAAACTACAATTCTACATTTCAGCTATTCTTCTCGTATTTCAGAATAATTTTATTGCTTTTACTTCACAAGTTTAATATTATTTATTATAATACCAAAATTCTACCTTGATTTATGTTGATGTTTTCCTACATAATCAAATTTATTAAAAAATCTTCATTACTTGATGAGACGGTTTGTGTATACAGCTTCCTTAAAAATTAGTAATCGTTAGGAATTTTGAAAATAAAATTAATATAACCGAAAATAACATTTATTTGCTTGTGAATTTAAATAGACAGAAATTCTTGGATACAGTACGATTTTATAAATACTTTAGGATTATAAAAATTTAAATATATAAAACATCTTAATCCGTTTGATTTTTATAAATGTAGAATGCGGTTAAAGAAATATACATTTAGTTGGCATTCATTTTCATATTTGTATACAGGATAAACAATCGAACATTTTCGAATGTTCAGAATGCAAAAGCATTAAAAGATATTTAAGTCAAACCAAAAAAAATGTAACATCTAATTCATAAGATTTATCACTGTTTTACTTCAGTGTCATGTTCCTCTAACACTTGTATGAGAAAGTAAATCCAAAACAATATTGAATTTTGTATAAAGTTGTATAATTGAAGTTTTACGTTATATATACGACAAAAGCGGAAGTATATCCCTTTCTGAAATTTCCCGAAACGTCCAATGATCTTGCTTGTCACTTGCTCCCGAGTTCGCAGCAAACAGCGGGTTTCCCTGCATACTAACTACCCTTAGTAGATAATCGATTTACAGAGGCTGTTTCGCCGCTCAGGATATTCACGTTTCCCGCGGAAACACACAGCTGAAGTCATTGAAATACTATTTCAGTTTTGAAAGTTTCTTTATAGAATTATTCGCGAGAATTAAACTTGTTTGAATGTAGTTGCTTTTCAATTTTGGTAATAATAAATTCTGTTAAATCTTCCAAAGATTATTAGGCTATTTAAAATAAAAAACAGAAAAAATAAAATCACGACAATAAATACTGCTATGAAAGGTATAATAAGTAGAGTTTCTTAAAATATTTCTTCAATTTTATATTAATTTTATGTAAAAAATAAAAGAAGAAAATAAAATATAAAATGATGATAGAGGAGCATTTATGAAGTCTTTAAAAATTTGCTTACTTGGATGTCCTAATATATATATATTTTCTTTCAAAAATATTTTTATAAATATAATCAATTTTTTTAATGAATTAAAAAAATAAGGATAATGATGTAGATATTTGAATCATAGCTTAAAATTAAGTAATACTGTATTGAAAAAAAAATTGTTCTTCTGAAACGATGATATCTCTGTTCTAAAAAGCGATGAATGCATAAAATTTTAATAATACTTATAATACATAAGAAATGTTATTATAAATGCTATATTTAGTAATATCAATACATTTGACATATTAAGAGATACTATTCAATGACATGATATAGCTTTGTGAAAAAGAAAATATTTCTTCACCCAAAAAAGTCGACTTTGAAATATTTTTAAAGTGTTACATTTTTCATAACTTGTTTATTACAGTTTCGCTGTACAGTGATGAATGGTTCATTTTTCTCGTACAATTATTCACTAAAATATTTTTGAAATGTAAACCCTAGAACCTTATATCAGAAGACAGAAAAAATTAGAGATCTAGTGACAAGTTTCTTACCAATAGGAATTAATGCATTAAAAATAACAACGATTTTAACAGAAGAAACAAACGCAGGCGTAGTTTTTCATCTGCAATCATCGGGATATCTCAGATAAATATAACATGGGAATTTTATAGTCCTATTAAGTGATCAAAGTGACGAATCAGCAAATAAAATTCATATGCAATACCACCATGTTCAAAAATAAATTATCTCAACGGAAGGATTCTGCTTATCCTAATAATGAAGGTTAAAAAATTAAAGAGTTCATCTATGAAAAGTGAACATACTTTTAAATCTAAATTCCGTATAGTGTGTTTTACACGTAAACATTAATACTTATAAAAAAAATTCTATTTAGAAAAAAATAAATAAATAAAGCAGTTAATATAATTTTGAATGGTTGACTTTTATGGAACACAAAAATTAATAAATAAATGGAAAACTTTGATTTCTATTCTAACATCATTCAGCTCTTGAACCACAAACCTCAACTGTTACTCATTAAAAAATTGCTCAGAACTATAATCTAAACATTCTTTAGTGTCCAACCAAGGATAAAAATGTGTTTATTTGCGTATTTTTTTTTATTTTGAATATAAACTTAAATATTTAATTTTGTGTCAGTAGCTTTGAATTGGTATTCACTTAGATGTTGAAATCGAATAAAGTGCCTTCCAGGGGAAATATGAGGACAATCTCTCTCTCTCTCTCTCTCTCTCATTCAGTAATTTTGATGAACTATATTTCGTTTGGATGCTTTTTAAGAAGGAAAAATATTCTGGAATGGAATGTAATAAATACAACTCAAGTTTTGTACTGTTCCCCCAAGATAAGAAAAAAAAATTGTGATTTGTATACATCTTATTTTTAATTGAAAGTTAAAAACTTTAATTGATTTTTGTTAAGAGACAAATTAACGTAAGTTTAATAATCAGAAAAAGTAGATGAAGATACACTAGTTAAATTATACTCACCAACCTCATCAAAACACTTGTACTCATTTGTACTTGTTTGTTTGAACTGAAAAAAAATTGAGTTTTCAGGACTCGATTTTTTTTTAAAGTTTTGCCTCAAAAGAGATTCAATTAGATAACCTAATCCTTTTTTATCAATGTTTCAGCAATAATTTAAACCAACATAACACAAATTATATTAAAATTAAAAAAAAAATACTAAATATTTTT
Source organism: Nephila pilipes (assembly GCA_019974015.1). Lineage (NCBI taxonomy): Eukaryota > Metazoa > Arthropoda > Arachnida > Araneae > Nephilidae > Nephila > Nephila pilipes. Next base: position 489,231 of record BMAW01080882.1, read on the forward strand.
AATTTTTCATTTCAAATTTTTCTGTGTCAAATTATCAAAAACAGTAAATTAAGAGCCTAAAGTTGTAAATATGGTGATTATATCTCTTTTTTTAAGTTTTCATATGATTAAAATTCCTGTAATTGAGCTGCGCTTATGTGTCAGCAACTTTCATCAGAGAGGAAAAAGTTTCTGAAGTATTTTGAGTCTTGCATGAAGTTCAGTAAGAAGTCTAACTTTTGGTACAGTCGAACAAATGTAAATATCAATGCAATATTCACATATTCAAATTTCTTACTAGATATTAAAAATTTAATTTTGTAAAGGGGTGTTTTATATTGTTGTGTGTTGGGATGTCAGAAAAAGTAAATGAAGAGCCCGCCAGTGGAAGTATGATGACCAAACCTCATCCCGTTAAGCTCTCCACCAGGTGCACGAACTCAGCTTTCTCTAGACGAACTGCGTTTGTGTTCTCGGCGCTGGTTTAGCTCCTCCCCTTCAGTCTCTACGTTTTCCCTCACTATTCATTCGCACAGTTGTCTCTTCTCTGTGCGGTCCGTCTTTTTCGTCTGGAATCGAATCGCCTTCGCACCGGACTCACGACTGAGAGTGTCAGTTAGTCAACAGCTAAGAAGAAGTAAATTTATTTATTTCTTTGTTAAAAAAAATAATTTAATTTTTTTTTCTCTTGTAAAATTGAAAATCCAACCAACCGCTGTGCTGGATTGCCGTAATAAGACCGGTATTTCGGCGGATCGTATGATAAGCAACGAAATGCAGTTTTCGACAACGTTATCATCTGCTTGGTCAAATCCCATGCTGTTGTGGGTAAGGGATTTTAATTTTGTTATTTCAGTTCTTTCAGTTTGTAGTTGGTAGGAGTTAGTCGCGAGCTGCCGCCGAAAGTTTCCGCTAGTTGTTTGATTAACTTTGGTTTCGGTCTTAGTTGTTGCAAGCGAAGTTTGTCGAACTTGAGATTGGACATCCGTAAACTTTTCGGATTTTTTCTGGAACTAGGGTTTGAATTTTGATTCAGAGATTTTTGCTCGAAATAATAAGTTTTTGAAAGTTTTGGGATTTATGAAGTTCATTTTTTGTACACTCCGTAAAAGTTTCTTTTTTCTTTTGGAGAAAAAAGATTTAATTTTACTGTAAAATGAATTTTTGTTATAAAATAGATATCGCTTGTAAACAAACCAATGATTAAAAGTTAAATGAAGTAAATATTATATATAAATCTATATCCATCCCTTTAACTTCATATATATTATATTAAAACATTTTTATTCTTCAATTTCTTTAAATGATGTAAAGAGTTTAATTTTATAATTGAAAATCACATACCTCTTTATGATGTCATCAATAATAAAGTAATATAAATACTTTTTAATGCAATCACTTCTAAAGTCTTCCATATTTGTAAAACTTCTTAAGCTCTCAATTTTAGCCTTTTTGTTTCTAAAGTTAATTTAACTTTTATTTAAATATAAACAAGTTTATCTAGAGTTAATCCTAAAATAAAAGAATAAAACTAAAAGCATAAGAAATTGTGAAGTTTTGAATTACTAAATTCCAAGACATAATTGAATCTATATTTTCAATCTAATTAAATTAAATATTTTTTGAAAGTAGATTATAATATGTGTTATAAATATTGATTTTATTACGTCAAATTTTTCAAGAAAAACAAACGATTTATTTTGTGAAATATTATGTTTAGTAATTGTTTTTATTTAATATATATTTCAAATACAGTATTTAATTTTAATAAAAAATTTATCACAATAAATTACAATTTTTAACGGACAAAAACCTTATCTTTAATCCTGCTTCTACAATATATATATATATATATATATATCCCGTGAAAAATATTATTTTTAAAATGGATATTTCATATGTCAGAAAAATACTTAAAATAATTTTATGTTCCTACTTTCGAACTAATAATTTTAGGTATTTGCAAATAACTCCTCATTCTCTTAACCAATTAAATTTCTAAGTACCCAGTAAATTAATCTTCTACTCTCTCTCTCGCTGTTAAAGGAACTAGTGTGTAATGTTATTTTCAGGCTTTTGATATACGATATTAATTGAAAAATGTCTCCGCGGAATAATAAATCGAATTATATCGGATACATGAAGGTCTTCTGTACCGTGGCGCCACTCTTGGGAAAGTTTAAATCATTAGTTGCTTTGGCGTAAAGCATTTCATCTGGGACATTTGCTTCTACATTCTTTTGATTAGTTTCTGTAAAATTATGTCTTAAATACAAAATTCATTTTAACTACAAAAATATTATATATATATATATAATCTAATTGAATCGAATCTTTCATCAAGAAATTTTCACATTGAAAATATCGTGGATTAGTTAGATTATTTTGAAATATCTGAACAAAGGTAATAGATGTCAAATATGAAGAATTAAACAAAAATAATTAAAACTTTAGTCCAAATTTTTATTTGAGAAGTTATCTGAAAATCAACTTGAGTTTTGATATGCAATTTTAAAATTGTTTTTTTTTAATTACAGATGAAACAAAAATAATGAACCGACCAATACATTATAAACCCCATATGGGGACTTTAAGAAATGAAAAACCCTTAAGATTAATAAATAAAACTAGTTTTGATTGAGTCAAAATGTGAGAATTATGTATTATTTGACAGGCTCTGGCATTATCTAATTTCTTTGTTAACTTATGCATAATTTTGAAAGTTGAATTATATTTCAGTAATATATTAACTAAAACTATTGGTATTATTTCTTGTAAATATTCAAATTTAACTGATAATAGGTATATATATACATAATACATATATATATACATTTATTTAACCAAGTTAAAAACAGATACTAACTTAAATATACATAAGCATACATGTTACTATTAAACAAAGCCAAGAGATATATGACTTCATATGATATATATGAAGACGTATAACAGTAGATATATGATCCTTATATGACATAGGTTATGGCAAACAAAGCCAAGATATATGACTTCATACGACATACACATGCTGTTATTACATATATACAAGTCACATATCCTAACTGCTTCCATATACATACGTCATACAAGCCTTGCCATCTCCAACCGCTTCATATATATATACAACATATAATTATATGCTCATATACATATATACATACATATATACATAAGCAGATATAAAGTATGCTACACATACATACAACAGCCAAGACATGGAATATGACTATACGAGACGCAACTCATACCCATTACCTTCTTAAGCAAAGCACTTGGCTGTTCGTTTAAAGCAAAACCAGGTTTTAACTTTATAAATAGTAATACTTGATTTTATTCATTTGATAAAATTCGAATTAATATAAACTAAAATGTTTTATTATTACATATTGTATAATAATATATATGTATTTAGGGATTTAATGAGCCTTTACACACTCTCTCTATCTCAATATGGTTAATATTATGAATAATATATAATAAGAGAAGTAAAGGAGAATAGTACTATGATTTACATAAGTATTAACCTATATTGAAATTTATAAGTTATGGAATGTATAAGTATATTAAGTTAAGATTTTATTTACATGGCATTTCGTATAAAAAACGTATTGTTATTTTAAAAAATTCCATCTGTTTTTTTAATGTGTATGAAAAATTATACATTCAAAAGGGTTTTTTTATAAAAGTGAAAAATAATTGCTAACTTATGTATTGTTCACTAATTTAAAATTTTATTTTAATTTATAAAAAATCTTTTTGATTCATTTCTAATGATTGAAATAAACTGAGCACCCTAATAAATGGTAAACGCCATATTTCATTTCAAATTTTCGCTTAAGCGCTACATCTAAAATTCATCCATGTTTTAATTAACTAACGGTTTAGTTTTATTTATAGTTATTTAGTATAAAAATCTCATTTTATTAACATTTACTTCCCTCATAAGACAAAACATTTAAGAAGTTTGAGAAATATAAGGTATTAATTGTATGAGTAATTTATGTTCCAACAAGATTTAAGTAAACTGAAATAATTTCAAATCACTAATTGTATGCTATTCAGTGTTCTTTTGATTAAACTAAATTTACGTTTTTGAAATTATATAATTAAGCACATATTTAATGTTTGAAAAGGAAGTTATAACTTAGTTTACCTTTTCATGATTTTTTTAACTTTTTGATGCATTTTACATAACTTTAACTCTTATGTTTTATGTTCGGTAGACCCAGAACTCTTGAACAACAACTTATGTTCCTTTATTTTACGTATTTGTTACCCTTAATAGCACAAATAAATTATAATGGAAAAAATTTAGTTACTGTTAAAATAATCCTTCTGCACTTCTTGTTGTATTGGATTGTTGTATCTCATTTTGCTTGAAAAATGATTAAAAATTAATGAATTTATTATTTTTTTGGTGATAGGAATTTATCAGTATTATGTTGCAATTTCCGTAATTATTCAAAAGTAATAAAAAAGAAAATGTACAATGTAGACTAAATTATCAAATGTCTTCAATTATGAATCCGATCAAATAAAATAGGGTTCAAAAGTTCAAACTGAGTCTAAAGTAAGAAATGAAACAACATAAATTTGTTTTTTTGTTTATTTAAACAAATCTTTTAAATTATTGTTAAACTTTAAATACCAGTGAAGAGCGTATATGCATATACATTCATATAAAATTCGCGTAATGTAGAATTTTAAATTTTATTCGACATCTTTAAAATGTTAAATCGACAAACTTTTTTTTTCAAGTAAGATATGCATAGGGCAAGAATTACAAAAAATAGTAATTTCCTAAAATGTTATCTAGATATTAGAAACTTTGAAATTCATACTTTTCAATGCAAAGCTGCGATTGTATAATAAAATGATAAATATTTATGTAATGTTTATCTAACATACATAATAGTTTTAATCTAATAATTATTAAAATTTCCATTTAATATTAATATTGATAGTTACAATACATTTATTAGTTTTGAAGAGTATTTGCCATCTTTCTCAAAAATATTACTTACACTTAACTATACTAATAAATTATTTTTAATTTTCAAGTTTCCGAAATTTCAGTAAAAAGCAATTAATAATATTATCATATTTTCTAGTACCTTTTCAAATGAAATGGTTCTTTACTCTTAAAATTTATTCCTTATTTTTGTAATGATGAAAATGAAATCTAATTATATAGATTAAAAAGCCATAGGGTAAATTTAAAAGGAAGCTATAATTTTTTGACACACAATATTCGGATTCTTTTTTAAAAATCTTAATAAGGCAGGATACAACACAAAAGCGCAATGAAATCCAAATTAATAAGAATATACTCGGTTAAGAAGATTTGATTCATTTTTATTTCCCCTATTCAATAAATCTCAGAAGATTGCTCTCCACAGAAGTTATTATTTCATTCCTATTCTCAGTAATCCTCTTTTTATACAGTCAAAAATATCATAATTTATCTTTATTAAATTTAAATCTGATCTCTGAAAAGAACATAGGATTATTTTCTTTTAACAATCCTTCAAATTGATTCAGTACTTTTGGAAATGCTTAAAAGTTAAGCTTTTTTTTTTTTAAAAAAAAAGTTTAGAATATTATTATTCAGATCTTTAATTTCTAATTCTTTTCTTAAAAGAATAAAAAAATCACTGCATCCCTTTATATCTAAGGATATTTTATGACGGCTCAGAATTTTCTCAAAAATAATATATTTTCAATTTCCTTAGCTTTTAAGCCTCTTCCATTCTTTCTTCCCTCCTTCGATAAATTGATCAGGAAGAATCAAAGCATAATTTAAAAAGCTAAGCATAATGAGGCACTTGACCATGACAAAAGGATTTCTTTAAGCTTTAGTACCTACACTCAAACAAATACTCTATTCTTTGGTATAAGCGGCGTTAAACTTTGAACGCACTTAAAGGGGGAGGGGGTCTTTCCTTTCACATATTCGATGCACGTACTGTGTTTTAATATGACCTTAATGAACCCAATTTAGAAGTTTGAGGAAGGGTTGCTAAGAATATTTTTCCGCTGCTATTTCTTCTATTTTTAAGCAAATATTCAATTCTTTGTTGTTTGTTTGGTGTAATTGCAGCAACACTAAAAAGAGCTCTCAAGAAGTACTCCAGAATAAAGATGTTACGACTGTTTTAGGAGCGTTGTGTTTTGCGATGGCAGGGATTAATTTTCCGAAGATAAAAAGCGCACAAACTCTTTTGTTCTTTTGTAAAGATAAGCGAATACATAAAAATGATTTATATCTGAATGACTTTTTTAAGGAAATGCCTTGTATTCATTAAAAATTAAAATGAAAATATACTTTAATGTATTTTAAAAGTGAGGAGCTGAGGAAGGAATGAGAATAATACTTAAAACTTTTAACTGGCAATTATTTATAGATCTTAAATTTCAAATGCTGAAAAATGAAATTTCAATTTGGAAATTTTTAAGATATAAGACGAATTTTCAATATGTGTTTTTTGAATTATCTATTAATTAAAATTAAATTTATAAAAAGTTGTACAACAAGGGGAATTCGGAATTTTGTTTTATAAAGATGCTTTTTGAAATAATAAGAAATAGCAAGGATGACTAAATATCAGACAAATGGTTTGTCAGTTATGAGTTAACAAACTAATTTACTGAAACCACCATATTGTATTTAAAAGCATGGTTCAAATTTATGATAAAATTTTGAAGCATTACATCTAATTTACATCGTTAATATTTACTAATTATTAGTAATAATATAATGTTAAATCAATATTTACTGTTTAAATATACTTTATAATACGACTTTTTTATTTAATGTTAATGTATCACATTTACTTTTCATTTAACAAAATAAATTTATTTTAACAATACCTTTCAAATTTTTATATGCGTTCTAAATGAAAATTTAATGCAGGATATGTATATTTTTTGTATCCTTTTTGTATGATGTGTATAATATCCAAAGAAAAAAAATTTCTTATTTTTTGATATACAATTTATCAAACATCTGTTTATGATCTCAGTTTTTTTAATTAATTATCATTAGAGTCTCTTATGAAACAATACTAAAAATATCATCATACGATTACTTAAGAACAAACTTTTATTTACATCAATTTTAATTACTACATGAAGTTGGAATAATTATCTTGAATTAACATGATTCTCATTGATAGAGGAATGTTATAAAAATTATTCTGTTTACCTTTTTATGTTGATAAGTGATTTTTTACTGAATAAGATAATTATTTAGAAGATAAACTCTTACATAAAAATTCCGTTGTTCAATAATTAAAATAATTCGAATAGTATTTTTATACTTATTATTTATCTTAAATATCATGAAACTTGTTTAATAATGATTGAAAAAAATCTTATTTTAGCATAAATATTCATCCCCTCAAGTTAATAATATATAAATAATAATGCCTTAATAAATTATTACATTTGAACCTATTTCTTATTTACTCTACAATAAAGACGATCAATTTACCTTTCATTGCTGCGATTTTCATTCCTTAAATGCAATCCTTTAATCCCCTTAAATTATTTTTCCTTTTTATTTAAATTTATTCAATAAATTACATTCTTCACTAACATTTCTTCTTCTTTCTTTTTGTACTTCACATTAAATTTTACATTCTTCCCATAACTTTTTTCATTTGCGTTTCGAAAAATAGGATTTAATCTCTGCTTTATTTTTAATTTTAATAGACAGGATGTTCTCATCAGAAAGTTTAAAAGCTCAGTTTGATTAGGCATTTATATAGATCATAAAAATTTGAGAATAACTTCAAATTATAACAATAATCTTTCATATATAATATACATCGTTTCCCTTTCTAATGTATCTTCTCATAATCAAATATCCCCGTACCATGTTAATCAGAACCCGCTAGTCATTTTAATGGTTCCACATTCCAAATCCATTCGCTTTCCAACTCACTAACTTGGTTTGGAAGCAGTCTTTACGAAATATGTCCTGATAGCTGAATACGAAGCTTTGAGTCAATTATTGAAGAGTTTAATCAAGTTTAAAATCGAAACTTATCTTAAATTCTAGCAGTTTCATGCCGTGGATCACACGGCAGTACTGATGGTTGTGGCTCACATCTAGATGTGTTCTAAAGAACAGCTGATGTGATGATCGACTGCACAGAACATTTTATGTCTGCCATTCTGTCTGGTGTTACGTCCGCCAGCCTGTCTGTCAGGTTCTTAATAGAGGTGTCGTCAGTTTCCGTTAATGGTCCTGTCAGTCTTTTAATATGGATTTCTGTGGGTTTATCGTTTCGTAAATGATTCAAAGCTTATCCCGTTGCTTTGATACTATTTGAAGATCTTTTCTTTACATTGTAGGAGTAAAATGATCTTGATAAAATGATAAGTTGTTTCTTAAAACGTGTTCATAACTATTTATGAAGAAAATGCTTCAATAAAAAAGAACATTAGAATTCATTTTAAACGAAATAGATTTTATATTAAATACGAACAGTTTCAGATCAGTATACATTTAAAGTTTGATATTGATCAATAAACAAAAAATTGAGCATAAATAGTTTTTTTTTTTTTAAATTATTTGAATGTATTACATAAGATTTCATACAGAATTTATTGAACTCAAGTGAAACATTACAATTTTTCCAACAATTTTAAATTAATAACAATCGCACTTCTTACAATCGATTTGATTTGTAAAAAGAATGAATATTTAATAAATTTAAATAAATAAGTTTAAATAAAGTAAATTTTTCATCTCTTCACCATTTAAGATAGCTTATGCGTAAATGAAAACAAAATTTTAGAGTACGAAATTCTTATTTAAGTGGCATTGCTTATTTTACAGTATATATATATATATATATATATATATATAATTATTTCTCTAATTAATACTCAGCTAAATGTAACTTAATTAGAATTAATTATTAAGTGACATTTTTATGCATCCAAAATACTGTGAAATTCAGAAATATATAAAGTATGTAAGAACAATTAAAAATATTCATATTTTTAGGCAAATCAGCATTAAATTTTGGATGATTTTTATGATTGTTAAAATAAAAGTAGTACATTCAAATTAAAACACACACAAAAAAAAACTTTAAAAAATATCCAAGAGAAAATAGAATTTATTTCTAAATAATATATTAAAATAAAGGGAAGAATTTTTACCATCTTTGCTTACACAGATCCATCAGAAATTTTTTCATAACTTTTACTTTTAATCATCTTAAATTGAAATATTGGTTGCGCTTTTAAATTCTAATTAAGAACAATTTTAAAAATAAAGAAAAAAAATTTCTTTGAAATTCATCACTCATTTTAAAAATTAGCAAGGTGAATGAATAAATAATAAAATCATCGCTTAAGACAACATGCGGATCAAAAGGGGAAAAAATTCATTTTGAAGTAACCGAAGTTGTTTTATTTTAAAATATTGTTCTTTTTATTCTTTTCCTGATTAATCATAAAGAAAAAAGGATAACGAAAGGGTAAACATTTACTTCTAAAATAATTTCTTTCCCTTCCTTTTTTTTCTTTTCAAAATATCCGTCAACATAACACGTGAAACTTAATAACATGCTATTAAAGTAATTTTTATGAAGTCGAAGCCTCTTAAGTTTCCACCGGTCAGAAAGTCGTCGTCTCAACGTTTGGCAATTTTTGATTTTTATCCTACATAAATTCCATCACAAACAGAATCAACAGCTTCTAAAGGATCTTCATTTTTTGATGTTAAATTTCTTTTGGCTTTTTCCGGTACTTTCTAGAAGAAGTGTGCAAACACATCGAACATAACCCGGATCACAAAAAGGAGTTTTATAGAGGGCTTACCTCAGAAGAATTTCTTAAAAAACTTGGGGAAAAAACTCAATAAAAATATATTGACGTGCTACACATTTAGCTCTGAATGTGCTTTCAAGAAATTTTAAGCTAAAAACAAAAATGAAATATAAACATTTTGGTTGAAAGATATGAAAGTATCTTTTTTTTTTTTTTTTGAAAAAGTGATTTAACGTTATTTTTCAAAGAATTGCTGACAACAGATTCGATATAAAATCACATTAACTTGAAAAGAATTATCAAAATAAGTATTAAAAATAATTCCATCTAAGTGATCGTGAAAAATTCAACAAGGAATTTTCTTTCGAAATTTATTCTTACTTTATCTGTTTATTTTTAAAATTTTATTATTTAAATACGCTTTTAAATGCTTTGAGAATGTATGAAAAATGTTTCCATCTCAGTGTTTTGGATTAAATTATGAGAAAAAGTAATACTTTTTAAAGGTAAAAAATTTAGAAAAGGTTATTGATGTTAGTGGAACCTAGTTCTTTATGTATACTATCATCAAAATTATTTTTAATTAAGCAATTATGGAAGATATTCTTTTTGTACCTATGTAAAGAACAATCTATACATTATTCTCTAAGCGAAAATTCCAATTTATTTATGCTACAAATCCATATTTAGTAATTCGAATATTTGATTACATTCTGATTCATTTTACCATTTGATATTTCTCAAAATAATTACCATGTAGTACATTGCAATGAAAAAGGCTTTTTAAATAAATGAATAATGTAAGAAATTTGTAAATGTAACTTTTAACTGGAATCAAATCCACTTTATAATATATTCATAACTACCAAATTGTTTTTCTAAATATGCATATAGTTTCCTTACAGAACTGTGTAAATAAGATTAAGTCATTAAAATATTTTATGGTATGGTTATATGTATGAATTATTTTAAGAAATAATATATTATCTTTTTACTTTTCAAAATTTGTGTTAAATAAATCTGGTTAACGGTATAAGAAAAATGGTTTCATGATTTAGGTTTACCACAGTAACTTGATATTATCTAATTTTTAGTAAGATACATTTTTGTAGAAATAATTTTTCAGTTGTAGATCTCAAAGATTTAACATTAAGATCTGAAATAATGTTAGATTACTAATTCTTGAATCCAGTTAGTTTTATGATGAATGGTAAAATTTAAAATTTTTACTTCAGTGAATACATTCAAATGAAAGCAGTCTTTGCTACGCATTTAGGAAAATATAAGAAATTGAATTCTAGAAGACGCTCATATTATATGTTTTAACAAGAATACAGAGAAGTAAAACAACTTATTTTTGAAAGTAACTATATATATGCGGATTAAATTGAATATAAAAATGTAAGCAAAAATTATAAGATCATAATAGCAATGTTCATTGAATCTAAATTAATACTTATTCAATGAACAAATAGTAATCTTCATAATTTTTCTTACATATCTTGAAACTCTGAAATATTTCTGAGATTATAGACTTATTTCTAACTTTTATTTTGATATTTAACTTTTATCAAAGTTATTTAATTTTATTTAGAGAAATAAAATATGTATCAAAATTATATAAAATGAACATATAAATACCACGAAACACATAAAATTGTTTCTTTTTTATACTGAAATGTTTCCTAAATCAAATGAACGGAAATTTCAGTAATTTTTGTTGCTAAAAATAATATTTTTAAAATAACCCCACTCTTTTTGAAACAGTTCTAAAAACTTTTGCTAAGTAATTAAAACATTTTTAAATGTTTTATATTTCGAGATATAAATTTAATTGAAATAGCTATTTATACTTTCAAAGTCCCGTATACATTGTAAATGAAACATAGAACTTCAAGTGCAATAAACATAATCACCAGAATTTATGAGTAAAATTATTTAAAAATATTTTTCTGTGATTAGAGTAATAATTTTTGAAATTCAGCTCTTATCAATAGAAGTAAAATTAATAATGATTTAAACATCCTTTATTTATAAATAAAATAATCAGAGTATCGTTTAATTAGATATTATTAAATTTTATAGTTTATTTTTCTCTATTTATATGTGTAATTTTAAGTATACTATGGTGATACATGATGGAAACACGTTACCTTCTGTAAAAATATCATTAACACTGTATGATATTATAATGTTGATGCCGAATTGGCACTTTTGCATGCTTATAGCATTTTCATTGCAGTCAATCTTAATTATTAATGAAACCATTTTATGTAAACAGTACCTATGATTCTTCAGCACCATCACGATTTAATTATCTATGTAATATATTTATAAATATATAAGAGGCTTATAGATCATATAATTATTTTAGATATAACTCTTCTCTCCTATATATTTCTATAATTTCTGAAGTCTGCGCTATTTTTTATTTTATTTCTAAAGTTTTTCGTGCTATCATTATATTTTTCTTTCTTTACAATACGCATATTTCTTCTTTTGATAATATTCAGCAGTTTAACCATCTCAGCTTGAATGTTGTTTATTTTTCTGCTGTGATATCATTTATATTTTTTCAAGCGAAGTCTTTACTTTTGGAATGTATTATATTACATATTTGAATTTTATAATCATTTAACACTGTTTAAATTTTAATCACATATTTAAACATTCTTTAAAACAGGAAATAATGTCTTAGACTTTGTAGTTATAATCACAAAATGGCTCTGTGTGAAGCTCAACAAATTAATTTAATTTGATCAGCACTGATGTAAATAGAAATAATTTTCATACAGTAAATGATTTATTCTAATGTAATTTGACTGAAAAAATGCGACTTTGTTATGTTAACTCTGGAATGATTAACTATACTATTCTTGTAATTTACGACCTATATGAAATTATATTCTTAAATATTCTGGCCAGTTAATCTAAACATAATTATTTTTTTATTCAATTATAATTACCAGTGGAAAATGCTACTTTTTATTTGATTTTTAGTACAAATTATTTTATAAATATTAAAGAATAAAACAAAATTTTATTTTATTGCTAAAATAAAACAATATTGGATAATATTGTAAAAATATTTACATTAAATAATTAAATTATACTTTACAAATCCTTAATATTTTATAGTCTGTTACATTACAATTAACTGATAAAACAGATAAGTACTTAAAATGGTATTGGAACTCTTGTAGTATACGCTAAAAATCTTAAAATATATATAGTTTCAGAAACCACTTCTTAAAATGACTTGTAAAATTATTTGAAATTTTATTCGATATTTAATAAGGAACTTTTTATAGATATTAAATAAAATGTAAATTTGATTAGCAACAATTTGTTAAATTTCTTTAACTAATCTGAACAAAGATTTTTATTTATCCGGTGAAGAAAATTTGCTCTTAAAAACACTAAATACTAATATGTTGCATGTCAAATATACATATCTATTTAACTGTTTATGTAAAGAAACTCTCATTTATGTAAATAAATATTTGTTAATGTGCAATGAATAATAAATAGCTTTATTTACATATGTAAATCGTGTACTTACTTTCGGATACATCTTGAATAGACATCAAAACAATGACACGGTAAAAAATTTATATAGTATTTACATACGTACCATTCTATTCACTGAACATAATTATAACTTCAAAATTTAATTCAATAAATTTAAATTTTATTAAAGTTTGCTGTAAATTTAAATTAGAAATAAAAAAAAACAAGCTTTAATATTCAAACTACCCTTTCTTTTTATACAAATATTTCTCACTTCTAAAACATTTTGAGTGTTTATTAGAAATAAAATCGTATTTACTGTATAGAAAATAACCTCACCTCATAATGTGCGAACTATCAACACTATGGATAAAGTAGATTTGGAGGAAAGTGTACGTAATCCCCTAAGAACCATGTTTAAAAAATCCCGCATATATATACATTATTTCTCTGTTGCGTAGAACGTTTGTTTATAATTTTAAAATGCCCATTTTGGTGTTTTATTTATCATAAATTCTTATTTTAGAGAGAAGTGATCACTATTTTATAACTGTGAAATCAAAAAATTCCGAATATGAATTATTTTAAGGGCAGAGTTATACCTTAATAACATTAGAGCTCAGGAATTTAACACCGCAAAAGCGGAATATTTATTTTAATAAACAATTAACGCTGTTTTTTTTCCTTCTTTTCTTCAGCAAGGCAGTCGCCATCGACGTTGAATTAGCTTTTTTCTTGAAATGACATCAGCAGGGAAAAACGTTAGTTCTTTGGGTGCGCATTTTTCACCAAGATTTCACATAAACTCGTTTTTCGGTTTTCAGTGTTTTGTAATTAGAGGTGAAGGGCCGTTTTCGGTCCAAATAAAAATACTTTGGCCGCAGTTGAGCGGTTAAAAGGTAGGGTCCGTAATTATCTTATGCAAGTCGCGGAAATACATTCCCAAAGTTTGTTTCGATCCTCCGTCTTAAACAGCTGTGGAAATCCCTTGAAAACTTTGCTCGCAATTATCTTGAGAGCATTTAAAATGCCTGCTACAAAACCCCTTCAGATATGAGGTAAAGTTTTGAAGACCCTTTTCATTTAATTAGATGCTTAACACTGTGTTTTATTCAAGACTTTAAAAAACGCAAAATTCTCACGATTATTTAACGCCATAAACTACTTGGAATTCTAAAATTTTTGTTTTTATGGATGCGGTAAAATTAGTTTTGTTGGCCGTAGAAGGACTTGTGTTAGAATTGTTCTGTTAGGTGATTGCTTTTTTTCATGGGGGGAAAAAGTAAAAAGAAACTGGTTGTGAAAGAAGTAGTTTATGAAATTTTAGAAAAAAAAAGTTCTATGTTTCAACTTTTTGATATGCGAGAAAGAAACTGCAATGGATAGCAAAAGTTTTGAGAATTTTGCTGCGAGTAGTTTTAAAAGTTTTAAAAAATTCAAGCTCTCCCTCTCTCTGAATAACTTTAGAATAACCTCTAAGTTAAACAGAGGCTGAACCCTTCATATCTAATCATTCTTATATTCTATAGTATGTTTGAAAACATTAAAACTTACTTAAAAAAACACTACATTATTCCAGTATTACATAAAACCACTATAAGTGAGCAAGTGGTTCATTTTAATAAGCCTTTATTTTTATAATTTCTATTTCTTTTTAGTTTATTTAAGGAATATTTTTTGAGTGACAAGTTTAAATAAATGTATTATTCTGATAGATACATATTATTAATGACATGCATGTATATTAGAAGTAGGGATGCATGTATTATTAGCGACAAGAATAGGTACATATATAATTTCTATTTCTATTTATTTTATTTAATGAATATTTTTTGAGTGATAAGTGTAGATATGTGTTGAAGATAAATAAATTTATAAAAATAAACTTAAGAAATAAAATCTACCTAAAGTATACAATTATATATTTTAAATTTTATTGTCTCTTTTCTTAAATTTATTATTACGACCTTACTTTTTCAATAAAAGAGAAAGAAATCAGATTACAATATATTTAAAACTATATCAAACTTTGTTCATAAAATTGTAATTTGATAAGTCAAATACCGTTAGGAGCTGCACAATACAATTTGTATGTATGAAAAATTAAGAAAAACTTATTATTCCCATTTAATTTTTATCAGTGATTTTTACTATGTAATAGTCAGTCATAACTCATTGACATTAATACTTGATGTACCTCTGAAATTATTCCTTTAAATATTTTCAGATTTAATCAGACTTTCTGTTTATAACAGAAATCTGAAGATAAAAATGACAGAATATTTCTTACTTCTATTGAATATCTCTTGTACAAAAATTGAAGAGCATTTTAAAGAAATTTCATGACTAAATCAACATTCTTTTATTCTAAGATTTTAGCTTTTCTCTATATATTTTCAGGTTTTCAATATCATTTGAGGGAATTCTGTAAGGATAAGACGTGTTTTTTGTATATAAAATATTGCCCACTTCACAGAAATACCCTTGGCGCAGCTTTCAACACAAGGCGCAACACAAAAAGTTCAAGGGATCAGTACTTTCACAAACGGCAACAACAACGAGGAATAGCAATAAAAAAAGTCAAAATCCAATCCAAAGGATAACAACAGCAGGAAAAAAATGAAAGGGATAGAAGGTAAAGGAAAAAGCAAATCATCTGAAAGAATCACAAGGAGAAGAAAATTCAGTTCTTTACGATGCACTGGAGACTAGAGCTGAAGTCTTAGATCGGGATAGCAGCACAAGAAGAGGACAAACACAGCGAGCTTAAATCCCTGGGGGGACCCTACGGAACTGGAAATCTATGCGACAAGCGTTTAACCAATGGACAAGAGCGCTTAAACCTACGCGAGTACATGACCAGCCCATACCAAACCTCTTGTACAAGGAAATGCTTTAACCTGCAAGCATTTACGCTGTTATTCGCAGAACATCACTTGGAGCTTTTTCCACGACCGATTCTTTTTCATTCCATTTACTTCAAAGTGCTTTTTGCGCTGTTCCTTCACGTTAATATCTTTCCGTTTGGTAGATTTGTTTTCATTAAGAATCCTAGGCTGCTTCACAATTAGAGGTCGTACATTTTCTTCTGGTTCTTCTGGGTAAAATTAGATTGGAGCATTTCAGTGTGCATAGTGAAACAAATTAACTGGAACAATTTTCTAGACAGCCTCGTTCAGCTGGACGAAACTTCTGGCTATGTCTGGGTATTAACATCAAAGTAGTTTAAGTACAAACGATTAAAATAACTCAGCTGAATCGTTGAAGAAACTTAAGACGCATCATTCTTTCAACTGAGAAAGTGATTATGGTTTTTTAAACTATAGGTAAACTTTGTTTACACTATTTATAAATTAAATGAAGGGAATTGTCCAAGAGTAATTCAAAGTCTGATTATAAAACGTTTCTTATACGTAATTAAATACATAGAATTTTTTCTCAACGTTAAAAATTTTCGGAAAAAAAATCTTATTAGATAACCTTTTCCGTAGAATTTAATTGCTTGAGAAACATAATGAAACTTTGAAAACTTTTTCATTAGAGACAAAAAAAATATGTAACTTTTCAAATTCAGTTAATAAGTTACGGAAACTAGATTTAGAACTCTACAACGCACTTAAAATGACTTTTTTGTTTTCTTTTTTCTGCAAATATAAAATATTCACAGTTAAAATTCTTCCCCTTATATTTACAATGGGTTCGTCACATATAAAGGTTTGATGTCAATAGTTTCTTTTAGGTTTTCTTAAAACTTCTTTTATTATATTCTTATTTAAAGAACAATATTCCTATATGCTCTTATGCTTTCTTAAACTTCACTCACAGTCATTGCATAATTAATATGTAACAACAAATTAGTTTGTAACGAATTTCTCTCTAGTATTTCCTTTCAGCTCACCCGAAGATCATTTTTATGATGTTGTTTTTTTCGAGAGCTTCGACTTGTGAATTATGTAAACCAGCTGTGCTATATATAAATTGATACGTAGCTAACATAATTAAGGTTAGAGGAAAGAGAGTTTCGGATGTTATAGTAACAGATAGATTTAAAGGTTTGAAGGGTGAAGTGTTTGTGTGTTTTCTTACACTGAGGAGAAATAACCTTATGATACTCGACATTTAGTATTAAATGGTCCTCTGATAACGAATATTTAGTCAAGTCGAACCTAAAAGTTTTATTATGGACTCGGTTCCAGTTTGCTATTATAGGATCCGTAGAATTTTGTAACACTAATCTTTAGGTGTGGACGCATAAGACTTCTGCGCCGCATTCGCAATATCCGTACTGGTTTTTGATTATTCCTAAGAAAGAATAAAATTAAAATCAAGATTTAACTAACATTTATTTTGACTGTGTGTGTGTGCGTGATTATTTGGCAATTGAACTTGCAATGAAATAATATGGATCAAAACCAGGAGTAGACAATATGAGGTGTAACAAGCTATTTTATTTTATATATTCAAATTCAAAATATCGAAAAATGAATCAGACTAAATTTTGATGAATTCTATCAGCGTATAGTTTTTTACTGAAACTTTAAAAAAAATTGTAACACAGTTTTTGTTGGTCAACAGCACTGTTACGTATTTTTTAGACAGAAATTTTTAATTTTTCAATCCTTAAGAATTAGGAATAATTTTTAAGACTGTATGTTTAGTTTACGTTGAAAATGTTTCGAAAAATAACTATATTCCATAAGCATTTATTTAAATTATCTCTTAGTTACTTTTATAAGTATTTCTAAGTTAATGTTGCATTTTTCTAATAATACTGCTTATTTAAATTTCAGAAAAATTACTTAAGTCAATGATTTTAAAATTTTGAACTGTTACAAAAATTTTAAATATCCCTTTTAAATAAACAATTTAAAATGAATAACTTCTTGAGATCAAGGAAAAAATCATCTTATATCTAAAAAGGGAAATTTGAGGAATTGCGATGAAAATTAATTCTTATTATTTTTGAAATAATTAAATGAATAATTGTATTAAAGGAAACTTACATTGAATGGACTTTTCTCATTCTTAAACGTACAATTACACGCACAAATATAGAATTCAATGTCAAATTTAATTAACATGTATCTTATTTCAATTCATGTTCGCTAAGTAAGTTATACGGATACATGCAGAGCCTCATTTTCTTGAAGTGCATAATGAATTAAACAAACTTAATGATTAAGCTCCCAAAACACTTAATACAATCCTAAAAACTACGCGATATTAAAAAAATCCGCTAATAAGACATATCAGTTAATATCTTACAAGCATTTTATGCTTTAGGGCGCGCAATTAACTTTGTTTTGTCCGTTTAATCAATATCCACATTTCTATAATGAGAGAGAAATGAAGTCCTGGTGAAATTGATTAAAATTTTATTAGCTTCGTTAAATATCTAAGCCTTTCCCGCATTGTAATGCCTCTCTTTGGTGAACTCTGAAGTACCACTGAAAAGCTTATTTTTTTATATCGGTACCTTGAAGAGACCACTTTTGAAACGGTACTCGGAAAAGCTCTTTATCTCCGTTTTAAGAGTTTTTAAAAGCAAAATCGATAGAAAATTTTACTCATTTTCTGAATTAATCAAAATCCCATCTCTCTTGTAAATACAGTCTAGATAATACGCAGTACGTGGCACTGCATATAATGTCTTTCTTTTCACTTCTTTAGTTGGATTAGTTTATAGAAGGATTTTTTATGTTAGATCTTGACATTTTCCATCCAGTTGGTACACTTCACTTCTTGAAGTCTTCCATATGGTTCGCTTTTAGATTTGAGTTCAAAGGAAAATTTTAAGTCTTAGGGCTTAACGAAGGAAGAGTGCTTGAAAAGTTTACGACACTATAATCTTCGAAGGTTTTAGCTATGATCCTAACTTTTTTTCTTGATTCTCAAGTTCAGTAAACTTCGACTTGTAATGGCAGGATTTAGCGATATCAAAGAAATGTATGTCTCACTAATGTGCCGCTTTGGTAGTGAGTAAGCGCCGCTTTTTCAGAATTTGAGGGAGAAAAGAAACTAAAAAAGAACTAACGAAAAAGAAGTCTTTTGAGAAGGGATTTTTTAAACCTCAAGGAATTTTAACGCTTGATGAGTAGTATTCCCAGACCACGTGAAAAGAGATCCAATTTTAAGAATTCTGGTGATTTTATTCAAAGCTAACGATCAATAGTATCAGTAGACGATTGGAAATGCCTCTCAGAAAGAACGTACAATGCAAACCTTCAAAATAATTGCTAAGCTTGTAAAAGTATTTCCAGATTAGTTCAATATGTAAGAACTTCCTTTCTTTTGGTCTTGAACCAAGCTGGAGTTACCTATTTTTAAACAAACGACGTGAACAAATAAATTTTACTGAAAATCATTCTAGGAAAGTGAATTGTTTGATTTTTGCATTTTAAAACGCATTAACATTTATTAAGCAAAATCCTATCCTGAATTAAACTCACTAATTACACTTTAAGCATTCTTAATACCAGTTTCACGATTCCCAATAACTCATGCTTCAACAATAAAAAAGACTGTCGTAATAATACGCATGACAAACTCGATATATGATATTTTCACTAAGGTAGAAAATAAAAGCACTTGATATTCATCAATTGATGGCAAGTGTGACATATTCAGAAATTTATTTGGGAAATTTTCAAGACTTTAAGGTTTGATGCAATATGTAAATATCATACGTCATAAATATGCTTTATTTTAAAACCCGAAGCCATAACCCGCTTCTATCGACCTTTAAAAAGCACCAATTGTTTACATGGCGTCTATTCCAAAAAATATTACTATAGTCATTGGACAGATATTATGTTATGGCTGCACAGAATATTCAATAAAATTTATTTCTTAGGCATCTGCAATCCTGTCACCTGCCAAAACGTGCCTCACGTATTGACATACTCTTCAATCAAGATCTTTCAAACTGTGTTTGTGTCTCTGACTTCATTGCTGAAGCGTTATTCCTGAGTTTTTATTTGAGTCTGTTTTTTAGTAGTGCATGTTCGGCAACATAGTGACTTTTCCATAAAAATTTTACGTGTATCTGAATACTTTTATAAAGCTGTGAAGTATTAGAAAAAAAAAACTTTAAAAATGATTTTAAACATAGATAAAGATTACGATTCTTGTCTTGACAAAAATCCCGATTTGATGGATAAATGCAGATTTCAGACATTTTGTTTAAAATTTTCAATGTAGTAAAGATTCAATATGTGGAAAAGTTTAGTACTTAAACTTAATGGAGTTTAATTCACATATAAAGTAAAAAAAAACTTTATTCAATTTAATTTGAAAATTAATAGTCATAAACTAAGGATGAATGCTACATTAAATCTAAAGTATTATATTGTTTCCTTTCTATTACATATTTTTGAATGTACATGCTCAACAACATGACAAATATGATATAAAAACTTAAGTGAAATAATTAAAGAAATGTTTTGTTAATTATATATAAGAAACGCTATTAGTATTAAATCCTAAGTAAAATCCGAGCTAATTAATACACAAATAATTACATACATATTCTATATTTTTATTAACTTCTTAAATATATGTAGAAAAAATTTAAAACCTTTACATTTGCGCCCATTTGTTGTTTTATTAAGAAGTCATGTTGAATTATAAATAAGCATTGCAACAATTATCCTGTTAACAGCTGATTACAATGACACTAAAAATATGGACTTCTATAAATTAATTAAAATTACTCCCATTTGTAAACGGTATTATGATAAATGAAAATGATATATTTCATAAATGGTAAATACAGTTTTAAAAACTAATTTATTTCTTATAAAATAACTGTTGCATTTCAAGAAGTTTGCTCTTAAAATACTGTTTCATTTAATATCAGATTATAATACTCTGAATGACAATAACAGCCTTTTACAAATTTAGAGAATTTTAGCTGTAGTTATCATTAATAATATCTTATGCTTTAGATTAGTTAAGAGCGTTTGATTTGAAAGCATACAGGATTAGATCTTATGGCAAAATAATAGTTAACGATAAATATCTTATGAAATAATTTTCTCTGAGAGTTTTCAAATCACAAATAAATTTCAGTTCAATATTTCCTAAATTGCCTTTAAAAGTCTAGGAATATAAAAATAAAATCTAAACGATAAATTGCTATAACTTTAAGTGAAGTTTATTAATATGACTTAAGTTCTGGGAACTATAAAAACTAGTATACTGATTCAATGGAATATGGAAATAGCATAAACTAAATAGAGGATACAGATTTTCTTAACATACTTGTAATTGCATAATTTCGATATATAATTTTTAATGAATTTTCTTCGGGTAAGGTAATAAGGTAATCAGTTACTTCTTATTCTCTTTATATGATTATAAAATTAAAATGTGGTAGGTAGAAAGTTATTGACAAAATTCAGCGGGAAAGGGAGCTCATCTTTCTATTTTCATATTTTTAGAGTATTTTGCCTGAAATGAATTTCTGGAAGAAAAAAACAATTTTACTTTATTCAACGGTTTTGTCTTAATTTGATGTTGTAAGGAGCTCATTTTCAGAGAACTTAATTTATATATTTAACTTAATTTACGCAATGTTACTGTTTTCAAATGAAAACTCTTCCAGTTACAAAATCATTAACAAAAAATAAATATTCTATTACACATGTACAAAGAATAAATCCTGATCAAGCAATAAATATATATTATCTAATCATTCTTCTCTTAAACTTAATTTAATCTGTTCAAAGAACTAAAAGAGAAAAAAAAAAAAAAAATATAAAATTAATGCTAAAACAAGATTTATTCTTTAAAAAAAAAAAAAATAAAAAAAAAAAAAAAAAAAAAAAATTTTTTCATAAAAAAAAAAAAAAAAAAAAAAAAACTTCTTTTCTTTCCCAAAAATGAAAAATACCAAAATATCCAAGGAAAACAATCACGAAATTCTAAACTTGCTAAAAAGTATCAGCTTCTCCCACGCTTGTTCTGGGGAAAGATGTTTTATTCATAGCCGAAGGTTTTAACCCCCTAGCATCCCGTTCCTACATCTACCAGCAAATGAGGCCTCACTGAGGGTGGGAGAGAAAAAAAAATCTGTCCATGTCTCCCAAAATTCGGCACTTTCTCACGTCTCTCTATGTTTCTAAAATTTCTCTGAAAAAAGGGTCTCTTTCTCCTCTAATCTAATCTTACAGAACAGCAAAAAAAAATTTATATAGAGAAGGTTTCTTATGGTTAGAAACTTCAAAAGTGAGATATTTTAGTTGTGCAAAAGTGTCTGGTGATTACGTATTTCCCCCAAAAATATATGCTCTGTTACACTTCTTTTAAATTATACAGTTACTTAACTGTTTCACACACCATTTTCTATACATTTATATGTTAATCACAAGTATACCCGTTACTTTTGACGAAACCATTAATAATTTTTTATTCATATCTGTGAGTACCCATATGTGCTACTTTGTGGGTATTTAGAGATCTCTATGACACAAGAAACGTATCTCAGACAGATTTTTAACTCGTATTCAAAGTACGTAAAGAACGAAGAAATATGCTTATGAGCTAAAAAGGAAAATAACTTTCTTGTTCATACAAAAATTGTATCCACTTCTAAACATCATCAGGAATGAATCATTAAACATGAAACATTGGAGGTTTTTTAAATAGTAGGCCATAGTCATGCTCGCGAACTTGCAGCCGGTGTTCTTCCGTTGAATCATGGGTTTGATTCCTGATACCACTAAAGAAATGAGGTATAATGGATCTGATGCACGTTACATCTGTCGAGGCTTGAAGTCCTTCGGTGGTGTGGTAAGGATATTTGGAGAAGGAGGTGCCCTCTCAGATGTCATCCTCATCACATAGCTGAGGCTCAAAATTACGTGGTCAAAATCCCTCGTGTTGCTTCTCAGTGTAATATTGATAACAAATTAATTAATCAAAAAATGGAAAATAGTAGGAACAGCATTCTCTCACACTCTGCATTTTCTATGCAAATATTAGGAAAATATATACGTGAATGATCTATATTAATAAATTGTTCCAAAGAATAAATAAAGGCTCACAAAAGCTATTAACAAAAAAATAGTTGAATTTAGAACCATGATGAAAATGACAATTTTAAAAAATAAAATCCTTAAAACATATAATTTTATTTTGTATAGTTTATTATTAATATTAGAAAATGCATTATATATATATATATATATATATATATATATATAATGTCATTTTCTATTCCGTAGCATAACTGTTGTCATACAATTGCATGCGAAATCAGCCTTATTTAAGCTTGTTCGCGTAAATACTTTCATATGAAAAAATAGCTCAAATGTTGCTTTCAGGAGTAAACCTTTTCCAGAAATTTAAAATTTTTCTTCATTATTATACATTTTGGAAAATTTGTTTTGAAGCAAATATTCTGCATCTTTTGCAACGATTTCATTAATCATTTTTCCTCATATTAAGTATATTCCGTATCGAATATATTAATTACTCTCTTTGTGTGAGTGATGTTTTTACCGTCTTTCTATATATGTATTACAATTTGGCCAGCTTTTGAACTTGCACCGTAAGACCCTACAGTCACTTACTCACTCATATATTACAATTTTCACTCCATGTTTTTGAATTATTAGATTTTTTAAGCAATTAAATTTTTTTTTCTCAGTTCTTTTTATTTTCTTACCATAAATTGTTACAGTTCTGCACGCTTTAGTAAAAGAAAATTAAGAAAAAATAAGCAATTCCCGTCCTCTGAATTCTTATTATAATTTATTGATTGTAACATTAGTTTAAATATACAAATAGCTATTCAATTTAATTCAAATAAATAATTAGCTATTCTTTTATAACTAAAAGCATTTTTTAAAAATAAAATCAAAGATATTTATGTAATCTGTCAAATTTAAATGTTTGTTATTTATATATATGAAGTTTGATTTCAGTATGAGTATGTGATTTTATTAAGCCTGGTATTTCAATTATATGTGTAGTAGTTCAGACTTATATTTTAAAAAAATTGAGCATGTTTGGGTAGTATTTATGATAAGTATGATTTTAAGTAAATTTAACAAACAACGTTAAAGTACACAAAAAGTGACACAAATGTAAATATATTTTTTAATATGTAAATTTTTTTTTATCAAATCGTACTCTTGAAATTAAATGAAAAATGAGTCTTGACAATCAATAGTTATGAGTTGAAGAAATGTGATACTCAAAATGTTCTGTTAGAATACAGTGGATAATTTTGTTAATTGATAATGAATATAAATTATGTATTATGATTCAAATATAAGTAAATGTAAATTATGGGCATTTAAACTTAATTTAATTGTACTAATTTTGTTATATACATTGAAATATTTAATATATATATATATGTATATCTGTGTGTACTTATTAATGTTAAATAGATTTATATTACATACATATACGCACATTAACATGTACATAACTTTATCATAAATCGCAAATTATAAAGTAAATAAACCGGATATTAAAAAATAATTAATATTAGAACTATTAAAATGTAAAGCTATTACAAAATTAAAGTTAACATACAATAAAAATAAAACATTTAAATTAAAATAGAATACCTAAAATTTAAAGATTCCAAAGTATTAAAATGTAAAAAATGGTCTTTATGTTGCTGAATTTTTATTATTAAAGAATGTAAAGAATGCATATTAAGCATGTAAAAAATTAAAACTTATAAAATAAAGCCAGTAATTTAAAAAAAAATTATAATAAAATTCAAAATATCAAAACCTACCTTCTAAACACCTACAAAACATACTCGTAGCTAAAAGTAATTAATAAAGAAATTAAGTATAAACAGAGATAAAGTAATTCTAATTGCTGTCTCAGCCTTGGGACTCAGTAATAGCTTGTTTATACTAGTATTACGTATCCAACCATCAGACTTCAGTGAAATACATTTTAATAAATTGGTATGAATACAAAAATAAGCAGAAATTACAAATAAAAACAATAATTAATAAATAAAATCAGTAAGCAAAATTCATCCATGCCAAGTAAAAGTAAAGAGTACTCCATTAAAAATTTTCCAAACATATTTATGCACAAAATTAAATAACTTATCCACCCAATTACATTTCATTGATTGATTAATCTTAAGAAAAATATTTTACTTACATTTACTCATCCTTCTAATTTAAAAAGATTAATAAACATTCATAACAAGAAAAATAATTATTAAATTTTTAATAAGAATTTTACATCAATAAATATACGTTCTCATGAATAAATTTACTCAAACGTAAATTTACTCTAAATTAAAAGAACTCGTAATACAAAATATATCTAAAAATAAATCACCATCTATTGGTATAATGCTTAACTAAAACATTTTTAAGAAAAAAAAAGTAAATCAAGCTTTAAAAAAATGTACAGATGATAATTAATTTTATACATAAATATTTTGATTCGTATTTATGAATATGATATTGAATAAGATTTAAATACATAGGATAAAAAGATAAGTTATATTTATCTTAAAAAAGCGTATTATAATTTAAAACAAGTAGAACACTTATATATCTACAAAAATTTGTGTCTGTTAAATTAATTATGTTCATAATAATGTGAGTAAATATTCGTTAAACTATTACTTTTTAATCCTTCTTGAGGAATACTCATAGTTTTTTTTAAAAACTATCTTTATAATTAATACATTTTTCTCTGAGAACAATATTAACTAAATAATTAAATTATGGAATAAAGTATATTAATATTATAATTCTTATAAATAATTTATAGAAACTCTACTAATTCATATATCTATGGAATTACTTAGGACTTCGAAAACGTGACTATATATAGCAAATAAATCTTAGTCTTTTATACTCTTAATAATATCTAAAGTATTTTAATTATAGTAATTTTTTTACATTTATTAATAGTATCTTGTGTGTAAGAGTTTTTGTAATAATTTACCTGCTTTTGTAATGTAAGTATCACATCCATTAGCGACAGCTTTAAATTTCTAAAAATACATGTGAAATTTTGGAGCCATGGACATCTGAGAAAATTTAATTTCATGTAAATACAATTATATTTTTACTTAAGATCTGTGATTTTATTTTTAATTCTTAGTTCATTAAACTTATTTTTTAAGTAAGTATTATTTCTTTCTTGATGTTTATTAATAATTGAATTATATATAGTAATAATTTGAAATAATTGCATAATATCTTAAAACTGTCAATATAACAAATAATAAAGATTTTTTGTAAATTTCCAATTTATTCTTTAAATATAATGTATTTTAATACCTTCCTTGGTTTTACAATTTATATTATTTATATCTTAGAAATGTAATACTTATAATCATTGAATGTTGCAAGTTGAAATTTATGACTTATAGAGCAAGATTGTTAATAAAATTATTAACCGCTTTAAAAAATTTTCTCTTGATGTAATGGGTACTATAAGAGATGATAATTTTTAATCCTGTACCTACACACATGCGTTATATCTCTCAAGACTTTATCTTTTAATGTGTCTAAATCTCCAGTAATGACATGTTGGTGCACTGTTAATGAGATTTATATATTCTTGGAAATTACATTTTAGTTCAATCTTCCTATCTTTAGTATCATTATAATTAAGGACAAATCTATGAATTTTTTTAATATTTTCTAGCTTTTTTAATTATATATATTTTAAAATCGAAGAAATTTCTTACATTTTTCAAAAATATCATTAACCTCGTAAAATAATCTTTCTTAAACTTTAAGTAGATTTTTTTCTAAACTATTATTTTCTTTATCGTTATCTATGATATTATATATATTTATTAGGTAATTAGTATTATCTTTAATAACATGTAAGCTTTAGCCATCTGTTTTGTTATCATTAGCTAGAAAATGTCTTAGAATTCTTATTTCGTTTTCCTTTAAGCCAAAAACATAGTATTTAATATTTTAAATATTATAGTTATTTTCAAAATTT
Organism: Nephila pilipes; assembly: GCA_019974015.1. Lineage (NCBI taxonomy): Eukaryota > Metazoa > Arthropoda > Arachnida > Araneae > Nephilidae > Nephila > Nephila pilipes. The sequence goes on from BMAW01080882.1 coordinate 516,465, forward strand.
TTATTTAATTTAGAAATTTGTATTGTTATTTCTTTTTCATTTAAAAATTTTTACATCTAAGACTACTTATTTTTCTAGATTTAACTTTTATTTTTACTCTTATAATTTTTATAAAAAAATTGTTTATCATCTTTATGTTTGATGAAATGTAATATAAAAATGAATTCATGCTATATTGCTAGTATATTCAAGTATATTGCATGCATTGATAAATAATATTGTAAAAATTGTATAGTGACGTACCCTCCATAACATGTTTTTAGTGTTTGGTTCTATTTTTATGATAGTAATTTCCACATTTTTAAGTTTATGAAAACAGAAATGAATTACCTAATTTTTATAACTTATATTTAAAATATAATTTTTTAATCAAATGTGTGTTGATAGATTTTAATGTTTATTATATCTGAAGTTTAGCTCACGTATTTTTAAATTAACATTTCCAATCATTTAAAAAGGGGATGCAAATGAATATTTTACAAAAAATAAAATTAGGAATATGATTATATTGTTCATTATTTATCATTATACGTCTCACATCTTTTACTATTTACATTTTTAAAAATTATTTTATTTTATTTTAGTATTGCAATTACTTAATATTACTATAAAAGTTGTAAATTGTTTCATTATTTTTAGCATAATCATTTTTATTCTTATCAATAGAATTTTTCAAATGAATTATCTTTAACAGTATCTTGATTTTTATTACACGTTTTGTTCAAACAAATCGAATTTAAAATTTTCTATAAGTTTGGCAAACGTTATAGAAACTATAACTGTCATAATTATCTTGTACTTTATTAGTAACATAATGAGAATTACCAAAAAGGTCTTCATAATGAAATCCATTCAAATTCAAACCTATATCCAATCTTAAAATAATTTTGCAACAGCTAATAATAAGCTAAGACAATTGTTGTTCTTAACAATTCAAACAACAGGAAGTAATTATCAGACTTCGTTGGAATCTATAATATGGGTAGACATATATATATATATATATATATATATATATATATAGTTCTTCTAACGCGTAAAATCCATAAATCACTAGATTTAACACAAATTATTATAAAATAACAAAAAATGTAATGCAAAATATCTCACATATAGAATTGTAATTTTGTAACGATTACATACATAATTGAACCACAATAGTATAACACCAAGCATAGACAGAAGAAATATTCTTTTATTCCAGTCACTATTATATATATATATATATATATATATATATATATGTGGCATAATTCTATTAATATTTATGCAAATAATGAATTACAAAAAAATATTGCAAAAAAATAGAATTAATAAAATATGTGATAAATATATTTGGATATAATAAATACAAATAAAATTACGTGTTTAATGATCATAAGAATTAAATTAATCCGTAAAAACTTAAAAATTGAAGGTAACTTAATCTATTAGGTAAAGAAATTTTAATAGCTTTTTCTATTTCTAGCTGTATAAAGAAATGTGTGGTTAAACACGTTTTATGTATGCAAACTGTCTGACGCAAATAATTATTTTATACCAAAATTTGGTTAAAAATTATTTTAAAAAAAAAGATATTTTATAAAATGTGAAGATAACAATGTGAAAAAGCATACAAAAATAAACATAAATAAATATAATCTTTATTTTAATTAACTTCGAACACAGGAATTAAATTTTATTTTTACTATCAGTGATAAATATTATATATATATATATATATATATATATATATATATATATATATATATTTACTTATAACAATTATTTTAAAATCTAGTCAGCTACAAACTCACATCTTTACACGTTTGACTTTCTTTATTACTTGGTTTGTTCATTTATCCCACCAATTTATACCTGTATAGTGAACAACAAAATAACATCAGAAGTAAGAGTTCTAAAAGCTTTTTGTTTAAATTTATGTGTTTAAAAATATATTCATGTGTGTGTAATTTATAATTTAAATTAAAGTGAATAACACACAATTTCTTAAAATTCTCAAGTAAACAGTTTTTCAAACCTAAAATTATAAAAATGTGAATCACAACTGAACCAAACGAAAAACAGAAATATAAATATTGAAGCTTAAAAAGTGAAAAGTAGTTCAAAAAGCCACTTCACTGAAAAAGAGAAAAAAAATATTTAAAAATTAAATTAAAAAATAAACAAAAATCAAGAAAAGGTGTAATATTGAAAACATCTATAAAACAAGAAATGTTTTGATGAAGAAACAGAAAAATTCTCAAGTTGTATTTTCTGATTAGTAATGCTGTGTAGTTTCAGTACGATTTAAGTATTTTGAATTATTTAAAATGAAGTAAAAGTGATCAAAATTTTATAGAACTATGATGATTATTTAATGTTAACCTGCTTTTCGCTGAATGAATGTTCTTCATTCTTTAATTTTTTAGAAGTCCTTGTCTTGTGAAATACACACCAAGATTCATTAAGGTAAAATAATGATTCTTTGCACTCACATATGTATAGACTTAAAGATAAAATATTTCTTATCTGTATCTTAAATCAGTATAAGAGAAGGACGAAGAAGTAGATAGGTCGACCTAATGAAAATCTATACCATTCAATGACACTATCCTTTCGGCAAAATATACGCTTATGGACTGGTGAGAGCCATAGAGCGTTCCCGATTCTTGTCAGAATAAAACATATTTGATATTTGACATCCGAATAAATCTTTTTATCAGTGAAAAACATTTATGGAAGTACTGGAGGTTTTGAATTAGAAAAGATTTAAATGTTAGTTAAAAAACAAAATGATCAATTTATTTTCTTAACAGCGCAGGAAGTACTTCTTTTGCGGAATAAAAACGTGTATTTTTTTCAGAATATCAGTTGCTTTATTGGTGAAAAGATTAGAGATAAATTTTTCAGTATTGTCCCCTGTTGAAATTGTATAACAAATGATATGTAATTGGAGAAATATATGGGGAAAATATTTTAGTATTATATTATTATAAAGTGAAATTTTTATATGTTTGAATTATTTTTGTGGCTTTAATAAAACAGTCCATTCTCTTATAATACTTAAAACATTCTTTTAAATGAATCATAAGTGTTTGTTATAATGATTTCTTATTGATGGTGGGTATGATTTTTAACATTAAACTCCCTGCATCGTACGAAATTAGTTTATTTTTATTAGGAACATAAGAATTGTAAGTTGAATACAAAAATCTCAACTATAATTAATTTTATAATTAAGAAACACCACATTAAATCACTTTTGTGGACGTTTATCATTTGTTAAGAAGAGTACTCTTGTACTTTATTCTGATAGCACGCAAAACAAAACAAAGTAATTAAGGACACAAATAATAGTTTTTATTTGCAATAGATACTAAATTATATAACATCAAACTTACGAATGAATTTTTACATTATTTTCGGATACCGTAGGTTGATCTTATATCCATTCAAGATAAATAAGAATTAATTTTTTAATTAAAGAAAATTCGAAAGATTCTTTATTGTTTTAAACTATTTCAACTTGTTTATAATCCTATGAAAAAGAAAACTGAGAAATGAAGAAAATTTCATGAAAAAAAATGGTGAGTAAAAGTCAGTGGAATGGATACATTTTTGAGGATATTTATTTTCTTGAAATGCACTTTGGGGATCTTCGTAATTAGTTACAATCTTCAGATATTTTTTGTAAATTTCAAGGAAACGAAAGAAACGACATTTTCATTCATTAGCAAATGGAGAGCAAGAAACTTCCGGAAGTTTTCCTTCGACTGTTCTTATGTTTTCAATGTTTTTGTTTTTTTTTTTTTTCATTTTTAATTCCTTTTCCCAGCTTATTTTTGATTTTTAATTATCAATATAGCTTAAAGAAGGGAATGTTGGTAATTCTGATACGGAAAGACATCTGCTTCAGCATTTTTTCCCAGCAATTATGAGTTGTGTAAACTAGAAGAGGCGTGAATACAATTTCAAGAAATACACGTCCAAGTAAATCAAGAAAAATTTTGAATTTTTTATTTACTCCCTTCATCTTAATAAACTTAGTCGAGAAATAGATCCTATTTTTTTAAGATTTCATCTTTTTGTCTTATTTATGAATTTCTTGGAAACACACACACACAGAGCTATATATATAATAATAATAATACATTCTGTTTTTAAATATAATCGGATGTTAACGCATGTCTTATTCATTTTTGTTTGGAAATAACACATTGTTTTATTCATATATTTCTCTAAATTAAGAATTTTCATTCTAAAAACATATTTTCTATAAAGCACCGGTTATAATGTCTTAACCTATATATTAAACTTAATGTTTTAACAATTTAAATTGCTGAAGTATTGTATAAAGGGTTTCACGTTTTAGTTTATTGAAAATTCAAAAATGCATGGGCGAGAAGAATGTATTTGGATTGCTTTATGTACTTTATAACATTGCTTTATGTTATTATAATGAATTGAATTTATTTATGTACAGATATAAAATTTATATATGTTACTATAATTTTACACATCTGTTTTATTAAAGGTATCAAATACTAAAATATCTTATGTTCATAGTTATATGAGTAATTATGAAGAGCTAAAAATATACTTTTACCGATAACACTTATAGAAGAAAATAATCAGTAAGATATACTTTTACCGATAACACTTTTAGAAGAAAATAATCAGTAAGATATACTTGAATAGAGGAAAATAATCAGTAAGATATACTTGAAACCACAAATATTAAAATAAATCTAGTGAATTACTGCAATTTGTTTTTTGCTAAAACTGAAAGGCTTTCATAAATTTTTTTGATATTATATATAATTAACGATAATTTGGAACCTATTAATATACTGGAAGTAAAAAAAATCATCAGCGTTGAAAATTTTCTATTGAAATCAATTTCTTCCTTAAAATCTTCATAAAACTAAATGGTTAAACGATTATTTGTCTTATAATATTAGAGCGCATACACACACACACACAAATCACTCACAAAACACACACACACATGACACACACACACATTAATAATAATAATAATAATAATAATACTAATAATAATAATACTATTACTTAATTACTACCACACACACACACACACACACACACACACGCACACACACACACACACACACACATATATATATTGAAAGAAATTGCAAATTTAATGGCAAGGAAAGCTTATATATATATTGTAGCTTTATTTCTTACATTTAATTTTAATTTATTTTCAGTTTAATCCATTAATGTGATTTTAGTGATTTGAATTTCAAACCAATATTTTAGTTATACACTTGAATGAAAATTTTGTAGCATTCGAGACTATTTTAATTTAAACTCAACTCATCTTTGGCAAAAAAATCAATTTTGATTTTCATGTTTACTATCTTAAAATTGTTTCATTAATAAACTGGCTATTAATTTCAAAACGTTCTATAAACTTATAGTACTGATGGGTTTTTTTACATTTTAAAAAGTTTTTTCTAGAATCATTCAGCCATTTTCAAATTAAGAGAAAGGGAACAGACAGACATGATATGAAAACAATACATTAAGCTACTTCTTTATTTAATTTTGTCTGACTTTCAAAAGCAAATTTTACAATTAAAATAACCGCATTCTAAGCTGTGACAATGAACATGACAGCTAATTTTAACTGTTTTACTATATCTATTAAAATTTTAAACATGGATGAATTAACACGAATGTGGTTTAAAAAACATTTGTTTTAAGAACTTAAAATGGGGTGTTAGGAATGAAAAATGGTATGAGGTAACCCATTGTGGTATTTGTCCATTGAAAGTTATTCTTTCTCTTACAAGTTCACGAGTGTGATATTCTTCGTATCTGCAAAATTCGTCTCCTTAATAGTCTTCCCGAAGAGACCATATTCGCCTTCCTTGGTGCAGATTCAGTGGAAGGAAACCATTGTCTTAGTTATTGCTTGGTTTCCACTATATAATGATGAATACCGATATCTTAAGTATTCACAACTCGACGTAACAGAGTGGCCGCGGTAGCCTAGAGGTCATGGTTTCGGATTCGTGGCAGGCGGTTTTCGTTCACTCGCGGGTTCGATTCTTGGCCGCTAAAGACTCGCCGTGTAGCCGGGGCTGATGCACGTTAAATTTGTCGGGGCCCAAAGTCCTCCCATTGGTATAGTGTGGAGGTTAGGAGAGGGTAAATTAAGTTTTTTGGTGAAGAAGGCAAAATTTAGAAACTTAAATAATATTTTATCAAATTTCTTTATCTGACGTCTAATTAACTACTTCGGTAAATTTTAAAGTTCTAGCCTTTTTAAATAGATATACTATTTATATCATACATTAATTTCAATTGCTACATTTTGAATACCGTATATAATTGAACTTTTTTAAAAGGATTGCTTAGAATTTGAATATCATAAATGTAATTCAAAAACAATATTTTCTTTCCTATCAGATATCAGAAATTTCATCTTCCTCATAATGACATCAGTTCAAGTTCAGAATTATAACAGGATTCAAATATGAAAAACATGCAATTGCCTCCCTTCTAAATATGCAGTAAAAAATAAACGATTTTTTTTACTAAACAATGTGTTAGAAATTGCATAAAAGTTGTAAATTATAATGTGTTTAAGCTTTTAACTTAATTTTATAATTAAAAATTTTATTTAATAATCTTTATGTTGAAGGGGACGTGAATTAATACCGGCATGTTAATTATATTATTTGGTGGAAACTTCAAACTATTAAACTCTATGTTGTACAAAGTACATAACTTCAAAAATTAAGATACATTTTGAAGTCAGCTCATGTAATGTTTTAAAATAAAATCCATGATATGACAGTATCTTCATACAATAAATACGGCCACTGTATTAGAAAATTCACTGTTATGAGCTCATGTCCAACATTGTTTCCGTCTAGTCGTGGGTATCTGTTATGATGGCACTAAAAACCGTCCAACGGAGCTGATGCACATTAAATCTGTAGAGGTTCTAAACTCTTCTATTGACGTGATGTAGAAGTTTGGAGAGAGGGAATGCCAGCTCAGGTGGCGTCCTCAATATTTTACCGAGATTTAAAATCACATGTAGCTTCGAAGTACGATGTTAGTAAAAATTCAATTATACAGCAAGGTTTTCAAATATTAACTATATTTTTAATAGAAAATAAATTTGTAACATATGAAATATTGGAATTTAATAATATCAAAGTCACAAAATTACGAATATTTAAAAAGAAATCCAAAACCTAGTTTAATTAAAATGCACGTAAGCCTTATAAAGGTCTAAAATGCATTATGAGATTAAATTGAAGTTTAAAGTGAAAGAAAAGGCATAATTTGGGGGAAACTAATATCGATTACATAAATTCTTACCTTAATATTTTTTTTTTCAAAAGTAATTTGAAGAAAGACATCATGATTTTTTTAGAGTCTTTTTTTTTAAAACTTTTCTCAATCCTCTAAAATATAATCTTAGATATGAGAAGAGACCAGGAATATTCTTGATAAAGTAAATCCAGAATAAAGAAATAATTTAAAATGTATATAACTTATAATACTTTTTCATTAAAAGACGCATAAAAAGTGTTTATACAATTACTGCATTTTCAGCTTTTTCGAAGGAATGTCTTAATAATCTTGTTAAATATTATCTAAAACATACATTTCTTTAACCTATGACTCTGCGAATTTGTTGCATAAAAGATGCTTATAATTTTTGTGAGATGTATATATATATAAACATATATATAATGTGTAAGTTATAGTCATTGCACTTCCTTTTTTTTGAAAAAAGATAGTTAAGTGCACAATACGTTTACTATTATATAATTGCATTGTCTCATGTGAGATATTAACATTTTAAATTCGATTATCTTTAGTAACAATACTTGTTCTTATAATATATGAGCAGAATAAAATCAATGCCGATATGGGCTTGGAAAAACATTGAACTTTACAAGTCCATCCTTCGAGAATAATTTAAATTTTCTTTGCCAATTTTAGGACACTTATGTTTAAGGATTTTCAGTTAATTTTATAAGGTAGCTGTCATGCTACAATGCTTGACAATTTATATTGCTCTTTTATTTTGCTGTATAAAATAGAGGGTGCTTTGTTGATTCCACAGATATATTATTTATGAGATCTTTATTAAAACAATATTAGGAAATTGAAATTTAAAATTGTAATCAAAAACGCCACACCATAGAGAGAAATATCTGATTTGCGTTTAAATCAAATAGTGATTTTTTTGGAATTCTGGTAGAGTTTCTTCAAAATTTACTTTATCTATATAAATGATAATTTTCACATTGTAAAATAATTGTTGTTTCCTATACAGTGCATTAATTTTTTTTCTAATAAACACCAACAAATTTTAGATATAACTCAATATTAATATAAAAGTGCGGAAAATTTGAAACAAAATTTTAATTTTGTTGTACTTTAGTTTTGAAATGATAATTATATTCTGCGTGTAAAATATTATATTTAGAAGTAATCTGCAAAATTTTGATAGCATATTATTTTGTGGCACACGTTCTAAAGGAGCTGACAGAGGACTTCTAGCACTGTTTCGAACAATGGAAGATTCACAGGGAGCGTTGTAGGGAGAAAGGAGAGGTGTATATTGAAGGTGATAATAAGTAAATATGTATGAAATCAAGATAAAATATTTTACAACGTCAGTCTCTCCTTAATAGCAACACCCTGTATAGGGAATTAATTTACGTTGTATAATGTGTTGGAATAACATGTAAAGATTTGAAACCCGAGTTGGGTGGTTGAAATATTTAATTTTTATCTGAAAAGTGAAATGTAAATTTTAGTTCCACTCAAAATATTCCTCTCACCACATCTATATTTAGATATATTTTCCTCTCAAAATATTCCATAGATATATTTTCCACGTAAAATATTCCTCTCACCACATCTACTTCAATTTCAATCTTGAGATAAAACCTCATTTCCTTAAAAAAATTTCGAAGCATTGAATGGAAATATTTTTTAATAAAAATTAGGAAATAATTTTGCTCACAAAAAATGTATCGATTACCTTTAAAATATTTAAGTATGTCGATAATCCCTGCGCGTGACTCTAGGCAGAGTAAATAAAAATTAATAAAAAGTGTTAAGATAAAAGTCAGCACGTTTTTGAAAGTGATGGGTAAGCTTCATATTTACTCGTTTTTTATACAAGAATCGAGTCACATCAGAAAATTTAAGCACTTGATGAGTTTCATGTATTGATGAAATTTGCTAAGAAATTCATTTTTATGAGCCAAAATTTTCATAAAATAGCTTTAGCATTGTATCCATTAACATTAAATAACCTTATCGGTAAGATGCAATAAGACTCACTGAAGCCCATTTTTATAGCATATTTAAAGAATAAATTGGGAAAATATTCAGGATTATGGCTTTCGTATAGCGTAATGAAGCTCTTGAAGTAAATTTACTACTTTTCCTCTTCTATTTTTTAAACATAAGACTATCGAGTATCATAATTAATATTTAAGATATATCATAGTTTTAAACCAAAATCTAATTAAAATTTTAAATGATGATTTTATGTCACATGATAATGGGCTGATAAGTTTTCGCCTTAATAAGAAAAACAGCATTAAAAAACATTTTTTCTTTTATCTTTCAATGCAATTCCCATGCATATTAATACACTTCTCAAATAGGTGCTTTAATTTAATAAGGCTATTTTTGTAAAACGATTCATTGAGCTCTTCAAAATACTAATTTACATCATCAATATCATCTTCTTTACTCATAAATTGTTGTCCATCAAATCATTTTTTTGTAATTAGGAAGTAGGTGGCAGTCAATAGGTGCTAAATTTGGAGAATATGGTGGGTGAACATGCAATTCCAAATTTAGTTCGTTGATATTAGACATAACTACGATTGATGAATAAGCTGGGGCATTGTCATGTTGAAACAATATACTTCTTTTAATATAATGTGGTTGCTTTATATTAACTTCGCCTTTCAAACTATGTAATAAGTTTGTGTGGTACAAACCATTGATTGTTTTATATTTTTGATTGGACTGTTGTTTACTTTCAGGAGGGCAGTGGTGGATCCGAATCTCACCCATAGTTGTGATCAACGCAAATATTCACTGTTTTTCCGCTCACATAATGCTACATTCTTAACTAAAATAGTTTTCCAAATGAATTTTTCTTCAGGAGTTATTAAACGTGACACCCACCTCGCCTAGAGCTTCTGCATACACAAAATGTCATGTAAAATATTATCTACATATTTTTAGATAATTTAACCGTTTCAGATATCTCAATCAGTTTTAGTTTATGGAATTAGAGCACGATTTAATGGATCTTTCTGTAATTTCGATAGTCGTCACCTCAACTTAGAGTCTGGAGCGAGGTTTGTCTTTATTGGTGGTACGATTTTTTTTAAAATTCAGAAACCTACTGTTCTATCGTTGAAATATGATGGAGAAGAGTCTCTTAGTATTAAATTTATTTCTTGTTTGACTTGAAGTGGCATGAAACATTTCAAATGGAAATATCTTATAACAACTTTTTATTCAACAATTTACCTGTTTTCAAAAAGCGGATTTATATGTCTCGCTTACAATGTCATTTACGTATACTAAGAAATCTTAAGGAAAATTTGTATATGAGCTTATGAGCTGGTAAAGGATCTCTCTCTCTCTTTATATATATATATATATATGACTGCCAGGGAGATATTAGATTGCTGAACAATTTGTAGGTCATGTTGGGAACTTATTAGTCCAACTCGTAAGTTCAAATTTCGCATTTTATTGGAAACTACAGTAAGCGGGTGCTTTACGTCGAAAGCTTCTTGATCCGGGGAGTACAGGACATTATTCAACCTAAATGAAATCATGCAAAATAAATATGTCTATTGCGCTTTAAGATGAATTTAGTCTAAAATTCCTCATGCAACTGGGTATGAGTAGAGTACCAAGTTAGATGAAGCTCTTGTCTTCGTGCCATGGCTCAAGATAACAAGGTTCGTTTCCAACATTTATAATGCAATACCAACTGAAATAAAATAAGAGTTCTTCCATTTTTGAAATGCAACTATTCATTTGCTTCTTAGAATGTTACTTTTAATTTTCTACTATGCATGTTTTTAAAAATTATCTTTCTTTCACGTGCATCTAATACGTATTCCTTCCCCATTATTAACTACCCTTTATAAATGTAAATTGTTTTTAATTTTCTGTAATTCCGCATAAATATATGTCTCAGAATATTTAAGAGAAGAAAGCATTAATTATAATTGTCTCATACTAGTGTTAATGAATTCGTAAAATTATGCATTCACTTTCGAGACTGTTTACTCTTAGGAAATTTTCCCTTAACCCATTTCGAAAAATATCCCGATTCAAATAAATAGTTACATGCGCTCGCCATACATCAAAGAGGAAGGAAAAAGCGTTAAGAAGGAAACCACTGATTAGAGCCTTCCAAAAGGTTTGTTAAAACATTTCCTTTAGTTTTGCGTAAATACGCTAATGATCTTCCCTCGAAACCGAATGATTTATTCTTTCACTACCTTTACAAGAGCATCAAAACTTACATGCCTATTAGTTCAACGGATAAACTGCAATCAGAAATATCCGGCGCCAAATTATCACAAACGCTTGACGCTAAATTCGCTCTTTTGTCTGCGATTAAAACAGCTCTTGTGCGCTAAGAGAAAGTACGGGGCGCTCAACTGAAAATGCACGCGGTTTTCTTCGGGAAAAATACTAAGCGAATCTGTTCCGTTTCCACTTGGCTGGTCGTACGCTAAGGGGCCCGTGAAATATTCCCCTTATTTCCTTGAAATCATTTCTTTCTTATTTCCTCCGCTTTGGGGATTAGAAACGCTCATTAAATCCCATACTCATACCTACTGGAAGGTATTATCAGTTCATTTAAGAACTTGCCTTCGTGGATTTTAAATAAGGATTTTGCGGTGATGTTTAGCTTTCTATTAGTTTGTGCTCATCTTAAATAAGATGAGTATTTTTTTCTTACTCTTTTATAAGAGACATGCTTTGGATTTATTTAATGTTTTACCACGTTTATGCATTTTCTGCTTTGACCTAGGTAAAGGGAAGTTTTTATTCTTTTTAGAAATGACATTTATGGGGGAAGTTTCAAAATTGAGCATCTAACTTTAAAGGTTCAATAATGCACTGGGCTGAGAGTGTGAAACCATTAATGTCAATTTTATAGAGAACGTGAATAAGATATTTTTAAAATTATGCTTTCTATATGTCATTACTCTAGTATATGTTTCTATAATGTGTTTTGTTTCTGGAAATTTGAAGCAAAGAAAATCAGAAGATACATGTTTTGGTCATATTACTCAAGGTTTTCATAGTAATGTGGGGTTGTAATAAGTTCAGAATATTGAAGTTTTCTAATAAATTAACTTATTATGTCAACAGATAGTTAAAATTATGCAGTATTCGAAAATAACACCAATGAATGTTTTTTAATATTAATTCATATAAATTTAATATACATGAGTATGTTGTACTCCTACATTACATTATATACATATATATATATATTCAGCAATAGCTTGTGTTTACAACTAGTTTAGCCCAGCTTCAAATGTTTTCAGCCAGTTGCAGAATTTAAAAATGGTACATTTAATTTTCCTTTTGGCTTTATTTCTGTTTACTTTTAATTCCTTATCTGTTATGCACTTCTTTTTATTGTTTTTAATTTACTTTCCTTACCACCATTTATAAACTACAGATTCCTTCTCGCTAAATTTGTACTTTGGTCAATTTTTTTATAATTTTTTTAAAGATTTACTTCTGCACTGCAGAAAAAAATTAATTAGAATTTTTCCTTTTTTATATTAATTTTACTTCTTTTCTCTAATAAATTTAATTTAAGTGTTCCTTTTTGTATCTATTAATTTTATTTATTTTTAATTTTAATATTGGTTCCATTATTAATTTTAATTAGCTCATGTTTAGACTATTTCTTTATATTTATATGATTTATTATTGTCATTAAATACACACACACACATATATATATATATATTTACAAGTTGAAATTCAAGTATAAATAAATATTAATACATTATTTTCAGAAAAAATCATTATACATTTTTGAATGAAAAAAAAAAAAAAAAAAACATATACCAAGATTTATAAATATAGAAGTAAATCATTACAAGTAAAATGAATCAAAATAGAAATAAAAATTTAACCATGTAAGAAAAATATCATATACCATAGATATATTTCCAAAAACGAAGTAAATTAAACAAAGAATTAATTTGAAACCCTCTAAAATTATATGCATACACACACACATATATATATATATATATATATATATATATATATATATATATGTGTGTGTGTGTGTGTTAAGTATACGTTTTGCAAATAAAAGGCACAAGATTGTTTTTTTTCTCTGGTAGAAAATACGTCACAAATATATCAAGTATATTTGACTAAAAATACCTACAATTATTTTTTAAAAAAATTGTAATAATGCATTTAATTTACTCTATTGTAATAGCCATAGAACGTAATAGAAGTAAAAGTTTCCTTGAATGCTCTACTGCACCAGAATCAAAGTTTTCTATTGAAAAATTGTTGTTATGCCATGGCATATTTTTTGAAAATTAAAATAATTAGTATATTAACCATGAAGAGGATGACATTTAATAATAATTGAAAGAAAAAAAAATTCCTACTTCAAAAGTGATATATTTAAAATGGAAATTCTAATTAAATTAAGTTTTTTCGAAACATTCTTGAATTTTCTAAACATAAATGCCAACGTGTTGAATACAGTTCTTAAGATGAATAGGAACGTATAATTATTTTTAATACTTTTCTGCACAAAAATGCATAATTAGATTATTAATACGGAAAAGGAATGCTAAGTTTCTATAACATGAATTTTGTAACTTACATAAAAGTTTCAAAATATAATCACGTACAATACATACTTATCTTAAAGACTTGAACAAAATTGATACTTTGTTGATAAATATCTGATTACAATAAAGCGATAGAAAATAACTAACTTATTTTAATGAAGTTCAGTCTTTCTGAGAAATCGTGATGAATTTCAAATGTTAAGCATTAAGATAAAAATTAAGAGTTTCGTAGGAAAATGGAAAAGTCCTCCCTCACCCAGCAAGAACTGAGGAATGTTCTTAATTTTTAAATTTCAAAAGCAAACTGATTCTTTCGAAAGAAAACTAATTATATATGCTAATAAGGTCTCTGATTTGTAGGTGGACATAGCTGGAAGTACGCTCTTGCTCTGGAATCAGCATAAATTACTTTTTAAAAATAGAATATCTTATGAAAGAGGTTTTTAACTTATCTCATTTGTTTAGTCATGATTATAACGTACCTGAAAACAACTTTTCGGGTACTTTTCAATTTTTTTATTCATCATTTTGAAGCTTAAAGAAAGAAAACAGATTATGCCCTTTTGGGAAATTATTATTATTTTTTTTATTTTAGTAATGAAAAAATGTTTGAAACGAAATTGGCTGTAAAGTAAAAAGAAAGAGTCAATGTTTTATTTTAATTTGCATATCAATATTTTATGCAGACCCTTCGAGATTCAATTCTTCCAAAAAACTCTCGACTGGATTAACGAGGGTTTCTGTCCTTCAATTTTAGTCTTTATGTAACTTGGTGTGTAATTTTTTGCAAAACCTTACCAGCTAAGGTTTTATTCCCATTATTTGAGGGTGGCTCAAAGTAATGAAATCAGTTTTCAACTTCTTTATAGGAAAAAAATTGATGCTATTCTAAAGCTTTAAATACAATAATTTTAATTTTTCAATCGTTAGACTTTGAAGTATGTCTTTTTTGTGAATAATTTTAAAAGTTCTCTAATTCTTAAAGATACAGATTTGCGCAACTCAAAATGGGAATTTAAAAGTAACAGATTTTAAAATAGTTTGGTATATACTGAAAAATTTTGCTTAAAAAGTAATCAGAATAGCATACTATTAAATATGAGACAAAATGTTGAGTCTCAAATTCTAAAAAGAATAGAACATTTAGCTTAACGTATTATCATTGTTTATTTCTTTAACTTCTTTTGAAATAGTGTATAATTTAGTTTCATTAGATGAATTTTTAAATTTTTTTTTGTTTTCCCAATATGAAATTTTTTATTTGTTTCATCCTTCAGTTTAACAGTTATTTACTTATTTGAAATGAGTTTTTGAGATTTCGGAAGGAATTGTCTAGTTCAACCTGACATGTAGAATTGTATTCTATATCTGACAAAGACATTTTTCCCCTTCAAAATTAGGTAATATGCTCTATTAAGACAACTTTACGTACAAAAAAAGGCAATATAAGCACTCAATCTTATGTTTCAAAATGCATCTACTGATGAGATCAGTTATTTGTCCCAACTTTGAATTTGTTTTGCACTCTTTGACAGAGCGCAATCTCTAGATTGTGATACGAGTATTTCTCCACCTAATTATATTGGCAAGCCTCACCCCATATATAATCAACAGTTCAAATGTATTTGCTTGCTAAGAAGTCTTAGAAACAGGCATTATAGTCCAAATCATATTTTTGTATTTGGTTGCTTAGTTAGTTCTTGAGAATTAATTTAATGAATTGATTTCTAAGACTTTCGGAAATATTTTGTACAAATATGTACTCTATATTTCTAGCCATGATCAATTAAAGGTATAAATAAGTAAAACATTTATTTTTATGCTGATTTGTGAATTATTATTTACATGTTCTTTCTTAAATATTTTTGTACTATCATTCGACAAAAAAAAATCTCGCGAATAGGTATAATTTGTTACACACATACACACACACAAAACAAAAACTAATTTGTATTATTTGAAGTACGCAATGTGTACAAAAACATTTAAGGTAAAACTATTCTTACTACTTATTCCTTATAGCTTTAAATTAATTTTTTAGTTAAAAATTGAATAAAGAAAGTTCATAGAGGTATCTAATGTAATTTGAAATCTCTCCCATTCATACCATGGGAAATTTAAGTTAAGTGAGATAAAAAAAAAATTCCCAAAGATCAAAATGGATTTCCCTTCCCTTTAATTTTCTTTCAACTGTCGCTGGCTCAAGATAAAAGAAAATCGAATATAGAGCCTGTGGCTCTAAGTCGTCTCGTCTTCTTCCACAACATCCGATTTTCCGTTTCTAGATGACTCTTAACACATGAGGATCCGACTCCACCGATAAAATCGAAGCACCAGACATCGTTACATTCATTGGCAATGAATTGGGACATATTGCGAATAAGAAACGAGACGTAATGGAGGAACAAATCCGAAATTGATGGATAAAGGTCATGAAGAAAACGAAGGAAAATAAAGAAAGAGGAAAAAAAGCCTTTTTATAGTGGAACACGAAGAACTCGAAATAAAATCCCACAGATATCCAGATCTTCAAGCTTCGGAGACACGTGTTGTATTATTGATGTCCAAGTCCTGAAGATGCCAACCACGTTCAGCTGTTAAAGTCCTTTGCCGGATCTCGGGTCCGGGGTTTTTTGTTATATCCAGGTTCATTGGAAGTACATACGACTAGGAAGTTGACACCCCATCAATTCGGAGGGTATCCTAGTAGTTTGCTATACCTAAGGCTTGCTTCTACTAGTCAGAAAGTTAACTGGGTCTCGTGTGTATTAGAAGTGCAATGCACTTAGTTTCGTAACTAACAGAAACTTGGTTCATGATGTGCATGCCTACGAAATACTTTCTAGTCGTATATATACGTGCTTATAAACGTAATAAACCTGGGTCTATGAATTGGAAAAGAAAGTTACTTACTTGCAAGTTAGTAACATTCTTAACAGCATAGAAATATTGAACGGAACGAAATAAAATACAAGAAAGATAATATTTTTTTAATTATTTTTAAATAATTGTTTTGAATCTTATGAATTATTTTTACAACAGACTGGATGCAACAGACTGGAAGAGAATGTAAGACAGAGTAGTTAAATATAACTGTAAAATAAAATAAACATATATAAAAAAAGAGTAAGCAAATATGAGCATTTTTTTCTTAAATAACTATTTAAAATTGTATTGTCTGAACATTTTGTTGCGAATAGGAAAGTTTGGGGGAAATTCAAGGACATAGTGCTAATGATAAAATTCTTAAATCTAAAATAATTAGTTATTATTATATTATGTGCTTAAAAATAAAATAACTTGAAAAATCCTTATCCACTTGAATTAATGGTTATGAATAAAATTTCGTTTTAATTAAGAATGTAAGATTATTAACTTGATTGAAAAGTGTAGTATGAGTATGAAATTTTATTTTATAAGACATCTGACGATATATATATATATATCCTAGTCTAAATATTAATTTCAAAATACTTTTATAACTTTTTATTTATCTTTTCCATTATTCTTTCCATTATATATATATATATATATATATATATATATATATATATATTGAATTGATGAAAATACTTTTATGAAAAATTAATTAAATAAAAAATGTTTCTTAGCTTATCCTGCAAATATGTTTTTTCCTACTATTTCCTTTTCCTACAATTATTATCTACAATATACTACTTATGTTTATATTTTAAAATCATTTAAAAGGAGTTAAGAATTAGGTTATAGAACTAGATAGATGATCAAGAAAAAGAGTAATCAATAACTTCAGAGTACTCAATTTATGGATATTCTGAGGTTGAATAAAGTATAAGAAATGATGTAATTTAATTTGAAATTATCTTGTCTCTTAGTTTCTTAATATACTTTACTCAGTGATATTTTAATTTCTTTATTTTAAAAGAAGCAAGTGCCATAAACTCTATCATTTGAAGTTTCTTATCCTTAAATCAATCCTTTACTAGAAGTGAAGATTTTAAACAAAACCACAATAAACGAGCCTTATAGCTATTTTTATATAAGAGTACTAAACTATAGATATTTTTACTGGAAATTTTTTCTGTTAATTTAATAGATTTAAGAATTCTTTCTCCACAACTTTTGAAAAACTAAATTTGAAATCTTTCTTGAGGTATGCATTTCCTGCAAAATAAAAATTTTATTTATCAATTTTCTTTTGAAGAAAGGTTTTTTTCAAATATACATATTAACTTAAGCAGACCTGTAACACTTAGGCTCATTTGGAATATTTTGTAATTTTTTCTTCAAATTGCATTATGTTTTTTTTTTTAAAAAGGACAGCTGTCTAGTTAAATAATAATAAGTAATAATAAAGTATTATCTTTCACTTGTAATAAGTATGATGCCTTATTTGATGGACTCACCTACTTTGATACTAATATTTTTGTACTGGATTAGATATGAATTATAGTATATTGCTTAAGTATAACTTCAAACATATATAGATGAAGAAATATTCTAACATCCATCTCAAATATAACCGGAAAACATTTTCAAAGCTTCGAATGAAAATATTTCAAGCTCATTTAAGAAACAAGTTCACGCATTTCTTGTTCAAAAAATGAAAAAAAAGTCTTTACTTCTCAGTTCCACTTTGATTTTTACTTCAATTTAGCATATGGTTGGAAATTAAACTGGGCATGCTTCACGTCTCGTTTTCATCTCGATACAATTCTAGAATATTCTCTAAGAAAACGAAATTTCCCTTGGGTGCTCATCCTCCAAGTTTCACGAACCCTTTCCTTTTCTTTTATTAGTTCCATTTTCTGTCACATAGGCTGGCTTCTGGCCGATTTACCATTCTATCGCTTCTTTTAAATAATAAAAAGAAAAAAAATGGATGAAAATAAAACAAAAGTACATATAAAATGTCGAGAGGGCTGGTAGAAGATTTTTTTTCCGTTGTAAAAATAGTTTTTTGATATGGGAAGTTGGAGTTGCAGTATGAGATGGGATCAAGGCCAGATGGACAGCTGCAGTGCTTTTCGTGAGGTAAACAGATTTGAAGATTCCGATAGTATTTTACGAGGCGAATTCAAAAACTTACGATCACTCTGTGGATCTAAGGGGATCAATTTCTCATCAACATTGCCGGTGAAGTTTTGGCAAATGTGGTTCTGCCACTCGCAGATAGATCAGTTACGTACAAAAAAGACAATTTTCACGGAAGACAGACCATTCTTTTCACAGGCACCTGTCAAAGCAAAATAGCGTATCTTGTGTTTCTTTTCGAAGTTTTGCAAAACAAAAATCAATACTGAGAACAGTAAGGATTCTTTTCTTGACGCCACACAGATTTTTGTTCGGCTCAAACGAAATTTTAAGCAATCAAATCATGTCAAATATATTGCAGAAATATTTATATTCAAAATTTAAAGAAAATAAAACTTTGACAAAAAGTTAAAGAAAATGCTACTGTGTATAAATTTTAAATATTTAATAATAAGAACTTTGAAACACGTCTAAAATTAAGTCTATAGCTTAGGAATACATTCAGGGATAAAACTGTTTACATGTTTTTAATTATACATGAATAGTACTATATGTGAACATATAGTGCTATTCGTATATATTATATTTAAATGTTAAAAATATAAAAATCATTTATGTTTTAATTCTTTTTGTAAGGTACCGTAACTTATTTTTGGCTATTTTACATTTATTTTTAAGTAATTTTTTTTGAAGAACATCAAATTTCTTTCTTACTTATATGTATAAATATGTAATCTTTACATAAAATGAAATAGGAGTTATTTCTTGTGATTTATTTGCATTTAAGCTACATATCATGTTTTATTTAAGTGTATGTTTTTCCTAAATAAGTTTTTAATGAATTTTTAATAAAATTTTTAATATGATAGTGACAATGAGAAAAAAAAGGGATATACAGAATAAAACTGTTAACTGAATAATCTGAAAATATCTTTGAATTTAGGATTACGAGACAAAATGAGATATTATTTCATTTTCTGGGTTAGGATGAAATATTGTATTGTTTTCAGAAAATAATTCTAAGACATCTTTTAATTACAGTCTATCCACATTAATAGTGTCCCTTAAACCTTTCAGAGAATTTCGTACTCAGAAGCTTTTATCCAATTATATGAGGAATTTCAAGCATTTAGATTTTTTTACAAGAGTTAAATGTTATAAAATACGTTCTTCATTGAACAGTTTTGAAAAACAGTTGCTAAGACTGTTGCAATTATTGAGAAAAAATAAAAGAAATGTATTGGTAATAACTAAAACAGAGAAAATCAAGTTTATTATTTTTTTCTTAAATTAATGTCTAATAACTTAAGCTAATTATGTTTTTATAATTTATGCTTAACCATCTTTTCTTCCAACTGAAAATGTTCTATGCCACTTAAACAAACACATTAATGATAAGTTTTAACCAGATTATTTGAGCTACTAAGTTATGAATTTTAAGAAACCTTGTAATAAATTTCATTATCACAAAGATCGAGGGAGTTTATCAAACCTATTGGAGATATATATTTTCTTTCATTTTTTTTATCTATTTCCTAACATCGCAGCATCATTATTTTATGTATAAGTCAGATTAAATAGATAAAGTTTCAGAATACATAAGAATTTTTTTTTAAAAAAACTCATTTTAGCTTTTTCAAAGTGCAGATTCTCCTACGTATTTTATTTCATTCTTATTAAAGTCTTCAAAAGTAGCATTATTTTTAAGCTGCATTTTGCCGCAGGAGTTATCGCTCTTAATAATGAATGTATATCCATAAATAACTTAAAGTCAGTAAAAGTGCATTCGCTGAAAAAAATGTTCTTGTTTGAGGAAGCAGAGAAAGAAAGTAATTTAATTCTCTATTCTTAGTTTTGATTTTTTTTTCTATAAGATGTATTCCTCTTTTCTAAAAATAATTATTTTTATTAAAAGTCCAACAATGTGTGGCAATTCATCTAAGAAAACCGAGAGTTTTAATCTATTTTTACAAATTTTTAAAATGATTTAAAAATGTATTTAGCATTTCGTTAAATAAAGACTCATTGTTTAACTTTTTTGAGCTTATGAAGTTTTTTTTGCTCTTCTATATATAATTGTACTCTAAGAACATGAATGTTTTCAGTAGAAAGTAGTCACATTTTTTTTTCTGGAATATTGAAATAATACATTACTTTCATTTAGTAATAAAGATTGTTATTTGAAATAAGAATCATTATAAGATAAAACTTTTAAAGATTTTCTTTTCTAAAGGTCAGGTACTTTCCATGGATATTTTAAATAGAGACTATTTTCCCATGTAAGACAGTGATTCGTAGTTCTTTTATTGTGAAGGTGTTAATTTTCTGTTGCATAAAAAATTATGTAACTGTAAAAATAAGTTTCTAATTTATTTTTTAAATAGCAAAAACATTACTGAATAAACCAATAACATCATGAATTTATTCCAGCGTAATTAAATAGGAAACAAAATATTGATTTGGCAGATGTAAACTCATGTAATAATATATTAAGTGCTCTAAGCTACTTCACTTGCTGTTTCATGATTTTTTTTAGAAACGTATGTTTTAAATTTATCCCAGAGATTTTATGAGATTCAAATAAAATATACTACATTTAGGTAATATAATGGTATGTTTTTGATCAGTAATTTTGAAACATTAAAAATTATAATGCTTACAGATTACTATATTATAAAACAATGAAGCTCATTTACAAAATTTTAACAATAAAGTACATGTTTAAATAAATTAAATAATTATTTGTATTAATATGATAAATTAATTTCTTATCAAGTAATTTATAATCTGATTAATAGGCATGCGATGAATAGTTTTCTTAATTAACTTCTATTCTGTTTCAATCATTCACATACTTACAAAATGAAATGTATATGATTTATTAACATGTATCCTAAAGTATACTTTCATGCAATATTTTTGTATGAAGAAATCAAATTCAACCATTTTCTATTAAAGGGCCTCAGTGTGTTAGATTTATCGCAACTGTTGAAAACGTACTCAATTTTCGACTAGCTATGGTTCATTGAAATTAAAATTAATTACATTTTTGTTTCTACACCTGTTTTATAAGGAAATGGATTTTCTAAAACATGTAGAATAATTAAAATATACTCTTAATTTCTTATATTATGAACCCATGAATTTAATAAAATTTTGTTTTAGGAAATTTCAATAGGTTTCACTATGGGCAACACATTTTGTACACAAATGGTTCTAATGACTTGCATTAAGTTGATTTACAAAATCAAATATCCCATCTTTAATGTATATCTAGTACAAATAAAATAAAAGTTTTAAAACCTTTTTATAAAAATAAAATATTTCAACCTTTAAAAATTTCCAAAAAATTCAAAATTTTCTTGCTTTTTTAAGATAATGAATGTATATATGACACAAAAGTTAAGTAGAGTAAAGAATGTATTATACTTTCTATACCTACAAAATATTAAGTGATTAAGTATAATAGTGTTTGAAATATCCTGCGGGTAAGTGAAAAATCTGAAACTGAGAAAATGGCATTTAAGGCCTGAACATTCAATGATAAAGCTAAGTTTTGAAACTTGTGTATTAAAATGCTTTAAGATTACATAATTTCCTTTCTGTTTGCCTTGACAACTGCATTTCTTTATTTTTTATCATTTGATTTGCTCCGAGAGCCTCAAAAGAGCTTTACTCATTACTTGTTTTTAATGTTTGGATTCGAAGTTTACCATTTGCTGCCAGTGATAACCTTACATTTCAAAACAATTTTATGCCAGATTTTTATAAAATAATATTGAGTATTTTATGTTCATCAATGTAAATGTTAGTGGCCAGACTGGAGGCAGTCTCTGAAATTTGAAGACCAGAGCCAATCGACTTTGGGCAAAATTTCGAGATTTACAAGTATAAACTTTCATTTATGTTGCTCCTCTAGCCAAATTTCCTACTAATTTCTTCTAATGTTTAAAAAAGTTGATGTGGCTTGTTAAGCAAAATAAACTAAAATACACGGCACATTTGAAAAAATACGATGGAGGGCACGTCCATTTAAATGCTGATTTTACGAAAACATTTGTACAATTGTTTGAAAACTTTTTGAAAAATAATTTAATAATTACAATTTTCAAAAAATATTAATACAATTAAATGAATTTCCCTTTAAATGCTCTTGAAACCCTTCTTTTAAAAGAGAAATAATTTAGTATAATATTCTTCCGATTTCTTCACGTACAAAACAAGTTTTGATCTTACTACGCTTATCAAAGGACGAACAAGACATACACAGCGTAAATTTAAATTTTAACACTCAAAACTGAAATTCGAATATATGTTTCTTGAAACTTAACTTTAGACTTAACTAGATTAACATATATTACACTAGATGCTTCACGAACTATGCAAAAGGCATAACAAGTTTCCGCAAGTTTCAGGATATTTTGCATCCCATGTATCTACTGTTCGTTTTTTTCTCTGCGTGCAATGCATTTCTTATTCCTTTCTTGAAGAAAGTCTGTGAAATCTACGAAAATCTTAGTAGTTTGTATGCCAAAAACGTTAGTTTATGCACTGGAATCGAAGGCCGCAGAATATTCTGTGCTGTGACGGTTACAAAACTCCCCTTTACTCAATTTTCTACTTCCTCAGATGGTTCGCTGAGTCTAGAAGTTAAGGATATATTTTCAACTGTGTACTTTACTTCGACAAACTATGCGCAGCGTCGTAGATAATATTGTTTTACGTAACATCTTTTTTGGGGGGCGTTAAATTCATTGTTTTTCTTCAGAAATAAAAGGTTATATTATGTTGTACCCTTGTTTTTATATTTTTTGACTTCTACGCATATAAAAAAATAAATTTTGTTGACATCTGTGTTTGAAATTGTAATGCACAAGTTAAATAAGGATATGTTTTTGATTACAAAAGAATACGTGAGAAATAAAATGCATATATGAGCAGAAGAAATTGCATGGGAAATTATAGTATTGATTTTCGATTTTAAATATGTCAAATGTATAGTTATCAGGAGAAATTATTGAGTTTAATATAATCTTAGACATTTAGATATTTACAAATATTAAAATTATTTGAAATAATCTCAAGTATTAAAATTCAATTACACACACACACACACACACACACACACACACACACACACACACACACAATACATGCCACACACACACACACATATACTTTTATTACTTATACTCCGCCCTTGATTACAACATAAGTTATCGTGAGATAACAAATATTTTATCATTTTATGATATAATAATATATATTATCTAGTGAGATAATATATATTTTATCTTATTTTGTCCAAGACGTTCTATATTAAAATTTAGGAGATAAGAAAATTGATGATATCTTGTAAAACTTCAGCAGAAAAAAACATTTTAATATCCTTGGAGAATAGAATCACAAAAAATTTTGTAGTATTATGGTAAAATAATTTAACTATGTTTTAAAGAATAAAAACATAGTTATGGTCTTATATTGTTTTGTATTTTAATTGATAAGAAACGAAATTCGTAAAATCAATCGCTTTTAATGTGGGTAATATTTAGTTTCTTTATAAAAATTATTTTCAAATCGTACATATTTCTGTAAAAATATTTTATTTGACAGACAATTATTACAGCGTAGCGAACTTCAAAAACGCATTTCTTACGCTTAACAACTAATGGTAAAAATTAAAGTAGATTTCAATAATTTTTATATGCATGTTTCTGAATATTGAAGATACACAGAATATTTTTTCTTACAGTATTTGAGATTATTCTTGGTCTCGTTTTAATTTAAAAAACTATTTAGGAAAACTAGAATGGTTATTAATATTTCGCCTTTACTTCATGCTTAAAGAGATTTTTAATTAGTGGTGTAAGGTTTAGTCGTGGAAAAGACTACTAAAATGTTTGGAATGTTACTCGTCATGTAAAATTTAAAATTCTATTCGAAAATAGGTCACATTTTTCAAACATTCTGGAACCCTCGATAGCATTTGCCAACGCCCAAATGTGACTAAAATATTTAACAACTTAGCGTTGTTTAATAGATGGTTGCAACTACGTATACTGCTGGCTGTGTAGGACGAGAAAAGCTACATGTCTTTATTAACCACATAAATATTAATATTCCGTAAACTAGAGAATTGTGAGTAATCAGCACGAGAGTAAACCGTGCTGGTAATTTTAGATTCAATTATTTAATCTTGTTGATCGATTACTCTCTTCAATTGAAATAATTTGTTTAATGATTTGGGGACGACAACATGTTCACGTCAGAATTGATAGATAGGTGGACATGAAAAGTAACCATTAATGATTATTTTGTTTGAATTATTTGAGATATAATTACGCAGATAAATTGAGCATCATTGATGTAAATTTAGAATCATTGGGTATGTATGCAATTTGAAATCATTCTGAGAGAACGGATTAAACTGCATTTCCTTTACGAATATTTGACATTCAATGACCCTCGGGGGATATTCTGTAAATTGCAAATGCCCAATTATAATCTTAACATTTTGGGAAGGATCGTATTTATTTGTTAAAATTTTTAATAAGTGCTATCACCTACTTTGTAATATATCAGAATAAAATTCATAAAGAGAAAAAGTATTATATTTTCTGTAATAGGAGACTGAAAGATAGACTCTTCAAAAATTATTATTATGAATTAAAATTTCTATATAAAAGAATTAAAAAGAAAAACTAAACATGTTATTTTTAAATTAAAAAATAAAACAAAAATAACAGATTGAAGTATATCATTTTAAAAAACTTCTGCCTTTTATATTGATTAATCCAGGATATTATAATTTTAATATTTGTCTTACTCTTCAAGAGCACCTTTTAATGTCTTTGCTATTTTAAAAAAATTGCAGTGATTTTCTTACCTAATCCATAAAGTTTAATTTCTTTTAAAAACTCGCTCAAAAATATTATGTGTTTAAATAATATACAATAATGATTTTTTTTTTATGTTTTTGTAAATAAATTTCCCTTCCTTTTCTTTATTTTTAAACTACTTATATTAAATTCAAAGTAAAATAGATAATACCCGCATCAAAGAGAGTTCCAACTGTAAAAATATTTACCAAATGAAAAATGCTTTAAAATAGAAATGCATTCGAAATGTAGTTTATTTACAAAGTTTTAACTACATGACAAGTCTTTTTGTTAAAATTAGAAGAATTATAATATTATAACTATTTAGTTTCTATTCTTCATTTATATATGATCAAATACTAATTTTTGTTTCTATTTAATTTTTGTTATGTCTTCATACTCCTTTCAAAAATTACGCTTATTTAAATAAATTTTCAAAACAATTTTGAATTTGATACAAGAATTCATCAGTTTCTTATCATCCCCTCGTATTTTTTTACCCTTTAAACATACACACACGCATATATATATATATATATATATATATATATATATATATATTAAAAATAGAGAATTTTTACATAGTTAAAATTTTAAATTTTTTTTTCAAACTAGGTTTATTTTCACATCTTATTACAACATGTTGTGAACTCTTTTGGTTAGGAGAAGTGGTAAGTTGAAAAGGCTCAAAATTTTATTGCTCACTTTCTTAAATTTCTTTTTCTTGAATCAATGAAGGAAACGTTTCGACTTACATTTCATCATATTAATATGTGAACGAAAATAAATAGCTTACTTTTCAAATGATAATTATTACAGAAGATTATTTTTCAAATTATTCCAAACAGCAAGAAAACTTATTGCAGCTTTTTTTAAAAATTAAAAATTTAATTTTATGCATAATGCACATTGTCATATAAATTAAAATCCCTCGAATAACCCTAAAGTATCAAAGGAACAACCCTTCTTTTCGTTCTTTTTAACAAAATTCCATTTAAAAAATTGTAAACAAATTTATACTTCTTTGCCGAATCCTAATTAAGCCTTATTTTCAGCATTACTTGCTTCCTTTAATCAGAAATTTACTAGATGCAAATTTAAATTAATATTTATGGCTGTACTCGAAACACTTTATTGTATTAAGGGCTGCAGTGAAAGGGTTTAATGATGAAGTTGTTATAATATGCCTACTTTCCGAATTTAACTCTCGTGTGTTAAATTATTACTGTTGCTCTGACGGTTACTAGAACAATACTCGAAAGGAAAAGAAGGGTTAATTTAATTTATATCAGTGAAAAAAATGGTTTACTCCTTTAACGGTCGTTAATGCATACACGATAATGCATATATGTATGAAGAGACAGGTGAGAAAGGACGCCGAGAATGTTACTTATTATGGAAGAGGGAATTTATCTTTACATTTTTCGTACAGAGAGAAGCACTCCGAATAAATGCTGTATAATAAGGTGAAATAATGTGCTTAGAAATGATATGGATATGGTAGAAAGGGCTGTTTTTGATTTTTTTTTCGAATTCTTGCTTTATTTCTACAGCAGTTTCTAAGCATCTTTATTCTCTTTCTCGTTATAATGGCATGGCGATTTCAAGAGTACTGCTGTAGTTCTTACGGAATACATAAGTGTTGCTGGTAAGGATTCAAGCATTTTGAATTACCTTTCAAGAAACAAAGTGCTTTTATTCTAAATTCTGTGTTTATACATGAAATGATAGTTTTGTTTACCTTCCTTATGTCGGAAGAGAGACTTTTAATTATTTTGGTTTTCTCTCTCACTTTTAGATTGTTGTTAACTTAGAAGGCGAAATAAAGAAGAAAAGGGGCTGTAATCACTTTATTAAGCTCTATTCTTGTTACAAACTTTTAAATTCTTTTACTTAACGTAATAATAGTAGTTTAAATTTATACTAAGTGTAATATAAATTAGTTAGTTTATAAATGATAAATAATATCAAATCTAAATTTATCTAAAAAATAAAAATGTTAAATTAGATATGTTTCTCAATAAAATGAATATATAACAAGATCAAAGTCATACATAAAGGCGAATGATAAAAGAATATTGAAGTCGAAGAACTAATATCATCGATGAAAAGTCAAATTTTAAAAGTCTTGTTTTTTTTCATTTTTAATGCATAGCACTCGCATAAAAAATTCACATACGAATGGAAAATAAAAAGTAACTAAGGTAAGGTAAGATAGAATTTAAGTACTTTGCACTTATTTCACTGCAAAAAAAGAAATCGAACGCATCATCTGATTGCCGAAAAAATTCTTATAAATCTACTGTAAAAGTAAACACCGGAAAGAGTATTCAAATTAGTAAGAATCTCGGACTCCTTGTGAAAATATCTTCTCCATAGAGGAACCAATTAAGAGCTCAGAATCAATGAGCAATTTCTTTAAAGGAGAAGAGAATTACTCAGGACGATGGAACGTAAATGATTTTAAATCAATTCTATGGAATATACGATGCAAAGAAACACATACACATACAAATCCTTATTTCAATGTTTATAGTCTTTCCCTTTTATACCATGGGTGTAGTAACGACTTTTATTTATTACTCACGAGTCCAGCCGTTAGGTGAAAGGTAATTGTAGTTAAAAGTGCGAACACGATTCTCGACTCTAGCCAGATATTAAGTAGAAAATACTTCACTATAAATCTACGTCCGAACAAGCTATTGGTTTAATTTCTCTCGCAGGAGTCCAACATGAGCATTAGCATTTCCAAGCTATAATGTTCTTTGCCCCTAGCTATAGAAAGGCGGGAGAACTTAATTGAAGGAACATACCATTAAGAGCAGAACCGAGCGCGGATAATCGGGCGAATTGTTACTCCATTTATTCCTCCCTGCTTCAATGCCCGTTAAACTCCAGGCCTTCACTTGATTATGTATCTGAAACTTATGGTTCAAAACTTCCCAGGCTTGTGTGCTTCAGTGAATTGCGACTCTTGAAGTGAAAATCCACGCCTGTTAAGAGAAAGTTTATCCTCCAATAACAGAGTGATATTTTGGATCTGAGCATTTGGAGACTAGCTGAACAACTAGAATATATGTAATTAGATGGGGTGGGAACCCGAATATTGAAAACGTTCGTCGATTTCTCTCGAAATTACCAAAGATTACCGACCCTGTAAATGGTCCTGCCGTCGCGAGTCCCGTCAGGGCGGGTCAGAACGACGCAAAGCACTTCAATTAATAACACGTCACGTTATTAGTCAAGCGTTATTGGATAGTGTACACCTTGCATCGATCTCACAGTAAACCGAAAGAAGTCATACAAATTATGGAGCTGTTCAAGGTTATGTCAACCAGACGTTGGAAGACATTCGAATCAAATTGTGATGGCCGAACAGAATCTTGTTGTACAGTGTGTTTCTGGTTCACAATACATTTTCAAGCCACATATTGAATTAGTCATTGCTTTCATATCAAGTGAACAGTTTGAACTTAATCTAAATATGTAGTTGACTTAATAATCACAGCAGTTATATAGCAATAGTTTTTAATAAGATGGGGCTACAAATATGCGAACAAATTAGCAAATATTAATTTTAAAATATTTAAATACTTTTAAAATTAAAATATATTCTTATAGATGTCTTGGAAAATGAAAATATGTATGACTAATATTTTATCGCATGTCTGTAAGATAAAAGAAATTATATTAACATTGAGAAACTTTATTATATTTAGAAGTGAAGAGTATGAAAACTCATAATCGGCTTTTGATACATGAATATTGTAATGAGAAGTAGCATTTGGTGTAGATTTTACAGTTATTTCTGTCACTTTTCTACTCTTAAACTAAATCTGTTTGAGGTAAAAGATGAGTTTACTATGGGGAAATTTGAGATTTGTAAATAGTTTTACCTCGTTTAAGCAAAACTATAAACTGGAATGAAACAAAAATATAATTTAACTAATAAAAATATCAAGTTTAAATCATCTAATGTAAATTGATATCTGTGTTTTTGATGAACTGAAATCTTTTAGATATTGCTTATTCTTTCATTTTTTTTTCGAATGTGACAGATTTTACATAAATTATCATTATATATTAATATGATTTCAAGGTGATTTTTCACACAATGGAATGTATTAATCTTGGGTATCCTTATTGTTCTGTTGTACATGCTACAGATATCACGGTCAAAATACTGAATATATAGATACATAATCTCTTGGGTTTTATCTGAAAAGTTAAACTTTTAGCATTCATGTTTTTTCTCAACCAGTTTTTAACTTTATGTTCTTTTGTAGCCCGGAAACGATCCATATTGTTTCGTGGATTTAGCCGATCACCAGTCTGCTGCAGCGACTCTTCTGGCTATGAATAAACGACAGCAAAGCGTCGCCAAGGTACATAAGATTTACTTTTGTAACAATGCACGTGTGTGAATTAAACATATAATTTCATTAAAAAAACCCTTCTTGATGTTATATTACATGCAATCAATCAGTTTATCTCGCTTGCATGTGTGAGATATTTGCTTCGAAGGAAGATTTAATGACAAAAATTCCACTGAGATATGTAAAAGTTCTTTGTGTTCAATGACTATAGCGATGAAAGGTTTTCTTTCTATGGAATGAAATTAAATATTTTAGCTAATTTGTATTACTAATTGTTTTAAATTTTTTGATTTGATAAGATAGCTGTTATAAATTTAATATTTTTAGAAGGCAAATATACCTTCAAGCTTCTCTTAACATAAGTAACTTATAACTCTAACTTTTAAGAATAAATTGAAGTAATTATTTCAAAAGGAACATAAAGTTCTATCTTTTGAAACATATTTAACTAAAATTGTAGATGTGAGACTACGCCTCTTAGACGTCTTCAATGGCATCATAATGGTATGTAATAAAACTAAGTTTATTTCATATTTTCATTGTTTCACATAAGTCATTCAGTAAAAAGAACTAACCTATATTTGAAAGATATATTCATTTATCATAAAGTATTTAATTACTGGTTAGATGCTTTAACATTAAATAACACTAAACATTATATAAACTCTACAAAAACATATTTTCTATTTTTATAAAATTTCTTACTAAATAGACATTACAATTTTTTAAAATAATATATTGTTATGCATTATAAAATAAAAATTTCTATTTCTGACATCACAATAGTAGCAAGAAGTAAAATGCTTAATTAAACAACTAAGTTGTTATTTAGCAGCTTAAAAACACCATTGTTAGCGTCATAAAAATGAATTTTTAAGGAATAAATTTTATACTACTTTGAAATAATCTTACGAATCATTCCAGAATTCTTACTATTCTTGAATTATTTCTGATTCATATATGAAGTGAATTTCATTTGGTTGAGTAACATTTTTCAATTATAAATATGAAAATAATTAAAGCTTTTTGAATTTTTTCTAAATCCGAAATATTAATACAAATAAATTGATGGAAAGCAGATAATATTTATAAAAATGTAAGAAAATGAAATTTCTTGAAGTTTTAATCTGGTTATAAAACTTAAATATTTTTCCATGTGTGTGTGTATGAATTTGCATTTTCCGATTTAAGCAAAAAAAAAAAACTATGAATTATTTAAAAACTAGTTAACACAGTTTTAAAAAAGGTCATTTGTTTTATTCTTACAATTCTTTCAAACCATTATCACAGAAACGTAACTGTCAAAAAAATTTAATAATTTATTATATATATATATATATAATAAAGTAATAATTATAATAACATCTTAAGGACATATTTACCATAGTTACGTTTGAAAATCTTAAAATGTGAAACTACACAATGCTATATTCTTTGATTTTTCTTATGAAAATATTCAATAAACATTAAAGTTTACATACAAATTCTGTCCCATAATGAGGAAAATATATGTATCAAATTTTGGTTTTTGCATTCTCCATTACCATGCAAATATTTAATAGTTTGCAAAAGATTAGAAGTCATAAGAAATATTCACAGAATCACCAGTAAATTATAAAATGCTTAATTACATTATCCTTAGAAAGAAATACACGAAAATCTAATGCAATAACACCTACTATTCTTCAGATTTTCATCATTTATATGACAAAATACAAATATATCTGTGTGATATAGATTAAGGTACATAGAAAATTCATCAATCTAAATCGGGAAATATGAGTCAAAGTGCTCTTTTCTAGTTGAATATTTCTTAAAAGAACTTGTTTTCTATTTTCACAGTTCCAAAATGAATCCACAACTTTTCTGTAGCAGTTGAATATTAAACAGTGCAACGAACTGAACAAAGAAAGACAATAGAGTCTGTATTATGCCAGTATATCTGCATCAAAAAGATAAAAGAAAAATGGCTTCGGCGGGAGAAATTGTTAGCAATTTTCCACAAATATTAAATGAAATTTACATACATAACTGAACGTTTTAAAATAGCTTTCGTTGTGGACCATTATGTAATTGCTACTTGTGTGCTGTGTAGATTTAATAATTCAACTGTCCTTGTACCTTTTCAATATTTCGTTATAACAGTAACAAATCATAGCAATTAATAATGAAAGACGCTTAATTTAAGTAAATAAGTTGAAATAATAAGCACGAATTTCTAAGAATCAGAATAGAGGATATCTAGAATGCCCAATACCAAGAATAAAAATAATTAACTCTAAGTACAAAGATTCCAGAAAAAGATTGCAGAATACCTTATTACAAACAATAACATCCATTTTAAACTATTATGCCAAGTAAGAGCATACGAGAGACAAGCAAACCATTACTAAAACATTAGCAAAATATTACTAAAATATAACCAAGATAATTGGATAAAATTTATTTTATATATTGATTGATCTCTTAAGTACAAGATTTTGTAAATTACAGCTTAAATGTCGATTCGTTTGGCTTCAGGAAGCTATAGATTGAAGTATTTGGTAGCATCGTATAATTTTAATTATTATCCTGGGATACCGTAAGGTGTTAATTATTGTTATATTAATCTAGATAATAATTTAATTCTTATTTATTATTCTTAAGAATTCTATATATATTCACCATCCAGAGTTATATATTTCTACCAGAGTTTTTTGACTTTTGTAGGCCATCATTGTAGAGCTCAGCAAATAGAACTCGATATTCTCAATATTGAGCGTTACTTCAATCAAAAGCTCCCTGAAACAAAATGAAATAAACATTATTAGCTGTAATTTTACTATTACGTACATAAGGATAAATAAATATGTTGAATAAATTTAAACCAAATATCTCTATTATTTATTAGTAATAATTAAAACTTTTTACGATAATCCCTAATATTTAATACTTAAATCGATTCAAGTTGGAGAATTTCCTTACTATAGATATAGTTAATAAAAATTTAGCACCATGAAAAGAAAAAAAAAATCTTATGTTATTTTGATATATTCTATTAAAATGTCCTTTTCTAATATTTGGAATCTTTTCAATAACATTTAAAAACATTTTGTATATTTTTTTTTTAATTTAGACAACCAGTTAGATTAAAACTTATATATCCTGCATTGATACTTGAAGAGCATTAAAAATAATGACCAAAATTGATTTGCAATTCAAATTTTGAATTTTGGTTAAACAAAGAGAATAAAAACTCCTACAAGGGATTTGATTCATATTATGTATGTAAAGCTTCCAGTCTGTACAGATCCATTCTGTAAATTGCAAATAATTGTTAATAATATTAGCACTCATAAGTAAAATTTTCAATTAATTTCTAAATAACTACATTATTCAAGGAAAAGCAAAAAAATTGTTTGTTTTCAAACATTTTTGGAAGAATCTTTAAAGTTAAGTCATCATTAGTCAATAATTATATCTCAAATTGTACATGGAACCTAAGAATCTAACAAGAATTATAAGATGGATGTCAGCTTTTACTTCAGTGGAAGAAAGGCACAGGACTGCATTCATCTTGAGACGGTAATAAATTTAGTTCATTAGTAACTTGTCATTAATCAAGAAAAAAATACATTAGCTTAATTTGCATCTTTGAATTATTTCCACGCCTTTTTTTAAATTTGAAATTGTAAGAAGGTTCACGAATCTTAATTTACTCTAATAGAGGAATAATAATAATTACACTTCGATTATACATGTTTGATGTAAATTGTTCTGATTGAAAATATTTTTCCCCAGCTCAAAAGTTTAGTAAGAAAATTATTTAAACTAAAGATATTGAACAGAAATGGTATATGAAAGTTAACGTAGTTATTTGGATCTATAACAATGCCTTTACTAAGGGGTATTATAAAGTTTAAATTAAAAGTAAGAAATAATCAAGATATATCTGAATAAAATTTATTCTGGGTATTATTTCATTCTTTTGTACATAATGTAGTTAATTACAGCTATTTATGTAGATTTATGTGTTTTCAGGAAGCCGGAAATTAGAGTAATCTACAATATCGCAAAGTTTTAATTATTAACCTGGGGCATCATAAAGTTTTAATTACTTTTAAGACAATCGAGATAGAAGCTTAATTCTTATTTATTAATCTTAAGATCTCTCTACATATTTCTCACCCAGAGAGATACATTTCTCCCCAGTTTCTTGACCTTTCGAAAGCCATCATTAAAGGATTCAGTAGATCGAATTCAATCATCTCCATATTACGGTTTCCTAAAACCAAACAAATCAACATTAATTAAAGTAATTTACAACATCATATACATAAAGATAAATAAACATGTAGAATAAGTTTTTTACATTTATAATAATTATATCTTGGTTATTTCTTAGTAATAATTAAAACTTTACAATACCCCCTCGCACAAGAATGTATAACAAGAGGAATTTTCATGGGAGTAAAATCGTATATTTGTGAGCATTCCTTGCAAGAAAAAAAAGATCGAATGCTTTTTACATAATTAATATTAAAAGAGCTGTTTCACAGTAAAAGCTATTTTTTGAATGTGTGCATTATTTTCTTCAATATGTAAGGAATAGGTATAGTTCTTGGAATAGTGAGAAAAAAAAGCATATGAATCATACATATTTAGATATTAAAAAGTTCATGATACAATTAATAAAATTTCCATATTTAGGAAGATGTATAAATTGTACAGTTATGTGTAAAACAGGATTTTGAAAGAAGCACTTAGAAACAAAATAATACTTTAACTTGCATGTGATTTGATAGAAATATCATTCATGAAGTAATTAATTCAAAGCCTATTTTTCACAACGGATTTCATTCATTCTAAAAGGAATTTCTTTGTAGTATAAACTTATTTTTTCATGCAATATCTGATTTTATAGTTCTACAGTTTTGATTTATAAC
This sequence comes from Nephila pilipes, assembly GCA_019974015.1. Lineage (NCBI taxonomy): Eukaryota > Metazoa > Arthropoda > Arachnida > Araneae > Nephilidae > Nephila > Nephila pilipes. The sequence continues at coordinate 551,540 of BMAW01080882.1, forward strand.
TTTTATACAGTAATAAAAATGTTTTTTTTGAATGAAATATGAATTAATAAAATGCAGTTATTTATTTAAGAAGCATCTTTTGAAAAACAAGATCCCTTTATCATTTATTCCTAATAAATGAAGGCAAGCGGTTAAAAGTTATATAATTACAATAATATATGGTGATTAAAGGATTTAAATTTGTTTATAATTTTTTTATGAAATGTACTTCTTAATTTATCAATAAATGTATTGCTTAATTGGGAATATAATATCTAACACCTTTTAGGAAATATTTTAAAGGTTGAAAAAATACATTTTTTTTTGTAAAATCGAATTTTTATCATTGTATTAGAGGCCAATAATATGCATACCTCCCCTGAAGCAGAAGTTTTGGATGCAAAGACAGAATCTTCATAATCCTTATCTATTTAAAATTTAACTCTGAAACTTCATACGCTCCAATGTTATTTAAGTGTGTAAAAGGTAATTTTGTATATAGATAAGTTACGATATCTATGAATCGGCTTTTCTTCATATCTTTCTTCCGCAAATAAATTACCTTAGAACATCGGCTTCTTTCGTCTTTAATGAAAAATGTAGAAGGAAGAAGAAAAAAAAAATACTTCTCCTTTAAACTAAAGTTTGATCCGACTTGGAAAAATCCAAAGTCATTTATAACAGCACTAATGCTAATGATTCAGACGCTTTCTGAATTTTTGGCTTTTCCTGAAATGAAAATCAGGAATGACACTGGAACTCGGTTTAAAGATCTCTCCTGATTCTTTTTCTTTAATCTCTTTCCCCTCATTCGACGGATTTAAACTAAGCATTTTTTGATGGAACCATTCAAATCGTGATTTATTTCAAATGTGTTTCGATTCATTGATTGGGAGTGTTGGTCCTTAAACAGCTGGTATATGAACTTAATTTGAATGTTTTGTTTAAGTAAAGCTTATTATTTTTTGCCATGTACTTTTTATTCTTTTTTTTAAAAGGAAGTGTTTGTATGTGTACTTTTGTTTCTGTATTCCACTATAGAAATATGAAAGCTATGATATTTCAATGTATTATTTATTCTTTTTTATTCATAGCCACGAATGCGATCTACTTTTACGTGATTATGAAGATTTTAAACGTGTGTTTTAAATAAACCATCATGGATACTTCAAAAGTATCTTAATTGATTTATTAAAAAAATGGAGAGATTAATTAAAATTTTATGGGTGTTGTGTAGTGTTTTAAAGTTATTTTGAAGGTAAGAATGTATAAATAGTTTTATTATTTAATTTCCTTACTTTAATTAAAAGTTTGTACGAAAGATATCGTTGATATTAAGATGTATTAAAGTTTCTAATAAACAACAACGCAAATTTCAATTAAACCCAGATTCGGAGCCATCTGACCATGTAAAATATTATATTAATAAAAATAATTTTTTAATTAAAATAGTTCTTTATTCAAATGCTTTTAGAAATATTCTATAAAAATAATTTATCTAAAAAAGATTAATATATATATATATATATATATATATATATATATATATATATATATAATTTTGTTGTAAAAGATGCTTTTGATTTTTCTTGTCTAAAAACTATTTACTTATCTAATTAGATACAAGATTACTCTATTGACATGGTATATTAATCTTATATAATTTTACTATGTTTTCCCCTGGTAAGAAAGACAGTTTAACTATCGCACGTGAATAAGATCAGGAAAAAAAGTAATTTTAGTCAGCTTTTTATGATGTGTAACATTTTAACTTATTTTCAAGTTCCGGTTTAATCATTTTCTGTTTAAAAACTGTAAGCTCTTGAAAGCAGAATTAGTAAAGAAATTATACCTGGGTGAAAACATTTATTTTAATTACTCGTGTCCTATTATAATCATATATTTTTAATAATTTATATGAAACAACTAAATTTGCACCCAGAATGAAGGAAGTGTTTCAGCCTTGTGAATGAGAATATTTTTCATTTTAAAATAATTGTATGCCAAACTTTTAAAATGATTAAAATGATATTTCAATTATATATGAGTATTCTATTAATGTTTATATTTCTTTTATTTATTTATTTATTATAGCCTTTATTTTGTATATTTCTTACGTGCCCCATGTTATGCATCTTTATTACTTATTTATATATTTATCCCTGCGGCCATCTCTTTTTAGTCAGAGTTCACGTTAGAATTTTTTAAACCTTCTGAGTTGACCAGTAATTCTGTTTTTCTCGATGTATTTATGTAAAATGAATTTATATTATTTTAGAAATATAGTTCTTAAGGCATTTATTCTTATGTAATAAGAATATGGTAAAATGGGTATTGTCATTTACTCAAAAAATTAAGTAAATAGAACTAGATTTATAATGTAACAAAAATTATAATATCAGCTGAAAATTAGATTTTACTTGAAATTCGTAGAATCTATAACGTTTCAGTTTTTTCATTTCTTTTTTCTTATGTTTGAATTTTGAATAACTTATTCAATAAATTTGACTTACGCTACAATTTAATTTAACTCTAAAAAAATTTTTGACTTAAAATTTACTTAATTACCTGGTGAGTATGCAAAAGATTTACCATAAAATATCTATAGATGAAAATTATACCTTTAAAGGCATATTTATATATGAGCTTTTAGTATAATTTATGTAATACTTTTAAAAAATCTGTATTCTCTGAAAATATTAAAGATTTCTAGAAGCTAAGTATTAAATCCTCTTAACAAATCTTGTAATGATATAATGGAGGATTATTTCCCTGGAATTTTATTTAACTTCTTGTTGAATCAGCCTTTTCATAAAGTTATTATGTGCTTTTATGCAAATGAAATTTGTTAGAATTTTGCGAAGAATTTTTCTTAACTCTTCCTTTTTTATCTGTCTCTCAACAAATAGAAATATACACTTGATTACTTCAAAGAATTTCAGAGATTAAATTTATATAGAAAGACAGAACAAAATTTCATTTTCTTAGATGATTTATTTTGATAAACATATTTTTCTCTTTGGTTAGTTATTCGCATTAGCATAGTTGATTTGATGAGGCTTTTCCTTTCGTGATTTATTTTTTAATTGGTGATTGGAAAATTTACTCCTCTTAATTAATTAAATGATACATTATGATTTCTCCATACTAAGTTATAAATAAGAAATAAACTTAAAATTTTCAAGTAAAACATTTTCTATACTTTTAAAACACAAAATCATTTTTTTTCTTGCTGGAAACTTAACAACTGATTTATGGTATTATTTAATTTAAAGAGAGTTATGTATTTTCTTAGAAAATTTCTAATATATTTCGCTTTCTACGAATTATTTAAGAAGAAGAATTTTCAAACGCTTTGGATTCAGATTAATTATCCCTTAGCTTTCTTCTTAGAAAATAACTAAATTATGATTTAGAAAATTTGATCAGAAATTACTAAAAGCTGAAGAATAATATTTCTTAATCAAGGGTTTTTCTATCTTTCTTTTTTTAATGTCATCTTTTTTTAGCTACATTTATTTTGAAACAAAATTAATTAATACTTGCAATACCAATTAATATTTGTAACTCCCCTTTTTAAAAAGATTTAAGCGTATTCTTAGATTTAAATAAACCTTTCAAAAAAATGCTTAATTTTTTAAAGTTTAACATATCAGTGGTTTAGAAGCTATCATCTTTTAATAAAATTATCCACCTCACAAGCAGTGTTTTGAAATAAACCTACTCTCCCTAACGCCTCCCTGAAAAGACCAGAAATAACCCACGAAAATATTTCATATGAATCTAGAGAGAACTCTAAGCTGCTGGTAAAATTGCTTTTGCATTTTATTTTTGGGACGCAAAATGACCCTAGACAATGAATCTTATGACGCTCTACAAGTGCCGGAGCGATAATCTTGCAGCTCTAACTTAATTCACCGTGATAAAAGTAACGCTTATCCTTCATTCACCACCTGTTTTCAAAAGGGTAAACTTTAAAAATTTTGCCAAATGTAAGTCTAAATAGAGATTTTCTCTTCTTCTACGCATGCGCCAACCTTTAGACCATCTGGCAAGTCGCGAGAAAGCTCTGCTCTTGAAGGGGGAGGACTTAGGTAACATCTGCGTCCCCTTAGAAGCGAAAGCCCCTTTCATTTTGCGTCTTTAGGGCGCCCTTTCTAACGCCCATTGGCTCAGTAGTAAAGAATGAATAGAGAGACAGAGAGAAAGAGAGACATAGAGAGAGAGAAGGGGAGAGAGAGGAAAAAGAGAAAGACAGAGAAGAGAAATAACACAAAAATCACTCGGACTAAAGCAAACACGGGCGTTCTTGGTTTCCAATTTCTGGCTTTTTGAAGACACTGTTGCTTGCTTTCACTTCCACTGACTCTGTGGCTCGAATAAATCCTGGCAGAAGCTTCTTCTACGTTTGTTTGTAATTCAGCTTATATTTGTGAGAGCCTTTTACCTTTAAAAATATTTAAACAGACTTTGGAGCCAACTATTTGTTAAAACAGTAAAGACTAAAGCTTAAGCAAGCGAGGAATTTCTTCTGGATTTGCTGGTAGTTTCATTGAAGATTACTACTTCATAACCTGGAGGAAAAAGTGAAGTCCAATGAATGTTTTGAGTGTTTACCTTTCATAAGAAATTTCTACAAATAAAAATATTAGACCTTTTTTTTTTAATATCATGTACATTTAATGTTTAGATCTGTTTCTTTCAAATAAGTAAACATATGTATTCGGTTGACAAGTTTGTTATTCTTAGTTTCAAAAGAGATTACCTAAGCTAATAATGTTTCTTGAAGATCGTTAAAAAATATTTGTAAAACGTAAGAAAATGGTCTTTACCATTCGAAGTGATTAACAATTTTTTTTCCTTTGTAATTTCTGACCAGCAAAATATATTTCAATGAAAAAAAGAGATAAATCTCTATACTTTAAAATTATTTTGCATCTCTGATGTAAAAATCGTAACTTTATAAATATGAGAAAGTCTGATAAATAATATCTAAATTCATTAAATTTTATACAATCAAAACATTATTTTAAAAGAAACAAAGAGTACTCCATATACTTTCCATAATTTTAATTATGTACTGATAAAAAGTATATTTTCCTTAATTATAGTTAAATAATTGTAACAGGTATTTATGTACTTAATTTAAGATTAATTCAACTTATTTTCAATATAAAGAACGATATTGTATAGTTATAACATATTTCCAAACATAAATGTTCTTTCGCCTTCTGCAGTTAGATCTAAATATTTCTAAAAATTCTAATTCCTTGTAGTATGTTTTTCAGTTAACTAAACTTATGACTAATATAATTGTTCCTTTGATGGTTGTTTGTTGAAACTTCATCCGGCATTAATTAGAGATAGAATTTTAGTAACTATACAGTTGAAACATTGTTATCACTATCACTGTAAAGATTATAAATATTTTACAAAGTTTATATGGGGTAAGAATATCTAGCTTTTATTAATTCATTGTCATTTTAATACAGCTATTGTATGCAGCATTTAAATTTGTGCACTGATATAAGTATTATGGAAAAATACATAGTGTATGCATATGGCTTTTCTTTATTTAAATATAAGTCACATTTTGCAATTATCTTCTTATATAGAGTTTTTTTTTAAAAAAAAAGATTGCTTTCCTAAATTATGTAATATTTCATTCTGCGTATTTAAATGTCACTGAATAAATAACCTTTTTGTTTTTTTGATTGCATATTTATGAGTTTCAATCATAAAATATTTTAAACAAGATATTAGTAATTATATAAATTTTGTACCAATTTCTCTAATGTAGAGCAAATTATTTTTATACATTTAAATTCAAGGGAGAATGTTAAGCAATTAAAAAAAACCACTTATATTTCATGAACTGAAAAAAAATCTAATTTCAAATAAATAAATGTAATATAATCATAGATAAGAAATGCATGATTCGAATTGAAATTATGTTATGAGGAGTTAAGATTCAAGACAACTTTCAGAATGCTTAAGTCTTTTTTATTTTGATTTGCTACATTTTGTTATTTAATACTCTACGACGGCATATTACATTTAATGTTGATTTTTCATTTCTTATGAATATCGATATCCTCTCTCACTACACAGCTTCACGACGAAGTAAAAACTTCTAAAAGCAATATTTTCATAAATAGCGCTTTCAGCTTTAAGATAAAACTATACAAATACTAGCTCACAGTGCAGCTCATAACAATAACCATGTATCAATAACACTTTTTTTTATGTTAGGCACATACGTGTGCCAAATTTGAGTCAGCTGATGATCCACGAAATTGATCGAAGATAGCATTAGTGCCTAAGGCAAAGCCGCTTGCTATTGACAAAGCGATTTTGGTCCTAGCTTTTATTCTCTCTTTCTCGTCCTTTCCGTTTTCTGATCGGTAGGTCTTCCTTTACAGAAATCTCTCACCATCGCTATACTTCTTTTAACCTCTTTTTTGTCTCTTCATCCTTTTTTCTCACTGTTTTTTCTTCCCTTTGTTTCCATTCTTTCTGTCTTTGCCTGTTTTGAAACACAAATTTCTCAGGATTTTTTTTTTATCAGCAGGTCTTTTACTCCGTAGGCTTGTAAAATGTTCTTGAAACCATATTTATGTGTTTATGTAAGTATTATATTTTGCAGTACTATCGCTTCTCATATGTACTTAAATTTATTTTTACTTCAGCTGAAAAAAATTATGCAAAAATTGCTAGGTAGTAGTTTAATTTTCTTAGGAAACTTTTTTATACCTTATATTTTCGAAGCATTGAGTTTAAAAGTTTTTGTATGTTTTCACATGTTACAGACGTACATATATGCCTTAATGGGTATTAGTTAATATTTTAGAATATTTTGTGTTAATTATACACATACATACACACATACACACACACATACATACATACATACATACTTAAACCATCACAAAAAACTACAAGAATGTAACATATTCACAATAAATTATCATTCGTAAAAGCAAAAACCACTCAAAAATGGTTTTTAAAGAAAAATTGATACCTATCAAAGGAAGCATTCATTTTCTTGCTTTGGTCAGATTTAAGGGCATAAACAAGATTTATGGTACTGGCAATATTGCATATGTGTATTTCTTTATAAAGCAAGATAGAATATGAACAGATTATGATATTTGCATATGTGAAAATTATAAAATACCATAAAATAAATTAATTATATATCAAAATAATGCAATACTAAAGTAAACGTCTTTGTAATAATTAAGAAATTTCATCCTGTTACTATTTGAAACCATCAGTTATAAGGGTTTGTAAGCGCCAAAAAGCCAAACGTTGTTGAAGTCCATTTGTAGAAGTTATAAACTTTGCTTTCTCATTCTAAGCATTTGAAAAACTTTATTATTTGTAAATTAATAATTATAAAATTTATGACTATTTTACTTCACTTTCAGGAAGAAATGTTTTTGCCCTAAGTGTGGAAAATGTATATATATGTAAAGAAACTTTTTTTTAAAGAACATTATTCCATTCTAAGTTATGGAGAATAGTATTAATTACATTATTTCCATTTTACTAAATTTTGCTTTCCTTATACTTAGCGTTATTTTAAATTGTTTGGTTCTTTAATAATTTTTTCTAATTTTTTGACTTTTAGAGTTTTTAAATTTTAGATTATTCAAGCATTTAAGTAATCTTTTATTTTATTTGCATAAATATTGATTTGTTAATGCTTTGTTAGTGCTTTGAAGGGAATGGGAAAGCTCTATCTCTCCCATGTTAACGTGATCAAATTTATGCACCATTTTCTCAGAATTTGTGCAAGATATTATTACGAAATTTGCATGAAAGTTGGAATAACATGTGTTATATACTTTATCACATTTCTTTTCCAAGTAAGTTTGAAAGATTATTATTAATTACTTATTCATGATCACTTTTATTTTAGAATTTTTGGTATTATTTTACTGCATATATTAAACAATTCCCAAAAAATAATTACCAATCTCTCGTGTTTAAGTAATTAATGTAACATAATGTAAATGTCATTAAATAAATGAATATCTAACTTTCAAAGATATTGAAAAAAAGGTACATGAACCTGAAAAATCAAAATATTTGTAATTTTCATTTAAGGTCGACTCCCTTTATAACTCGCATAGATTTGCATCCATTACAGTTTTTGGAAACAGCAAATTCATACAAAACTCAAAACAAGTAATGATACAATTCCATATCTGGAATCTGCATTTTCATCATATTCATTATCTCTTTCGCTACCGGAGGGAGAAAAAAGAAGTGCTTCTCTAGGCCCGCGGCTTCTTATCGCGGAGTGTCACGCTGTACCCAGACGATTTTAAAAGCCTAATTCGTGAAAAAAATTCCTCTAAAATAAGCTATTCATTAAAATATTTTGGTATTTACATATTATTTAAAATGCATTAAACTTAATATGTACGAAAGAAAAAAAAAAGATTTAATCGAAAATTCTATGTTTTTACATAAAATAATTACATAAAAATCATATCTTTTAAGAAAATACAAAATATATTTACATTTGTTACTTAAATTTCATGGTGTAATGATGTGCCATTATATGGAACATATAGCTATAAAAAATAAATTTTATTTTGCTGTATGGTATATTTATAAAAAAAATTTCAATACATAGTCTAACGTCACATGTCTTACACACATATTTTGACGCTTCACTCAATATTTTGAGCAAAGGGCACATTTTCTTAGTCCTTTTTTTCACTTTAATATCTATGAACAGATTTGGATTATTTTCGCCAATATTACTGTCAGATTCATTCATTAGTTCGCAAATCTCAGTATCAGATAAATACTTTCTTTTCGTCATGACTTTAGCTACAATTAAAAACCGACCGAATGAAACGAACAGCTGAGAGCATCTGCTACTAAAAGTTCTAACCCTAATAAAGGGCCATAAATTCTCCTTCGAACTTCTAAGAAGCAAGCAAGAAAGAAAAAAGCAAACCCAAAGCAAGTGCACCCTTTAAATCAAGTCATTACATTTAAAGAGCCGCTCCGCAACATTGGGTTTTAACAATTACCCCCCTCCTGGTAGCCAGAAGGGAAATCCAAGCCCATATCATCAAGGTCAACACTCCAAATAACCTATCTATATAGATTTCGTAGTATTGTAACGCCATATAGTAATATTAAAAAAATCGAATAAAACGTTATCATTAAGCTTATCTCTATTGATACGCAGAAGACACTCACGGAAAATATCAAATGTGATACCCTGGGCACAGGAGAGCAAACGCGAGCATATCGCCTGTGATACGCTGAGAAAAAACGGGTTATTCTGAAAGGAAGAATCGCTTAGTATTGAAATATCAGTTCCATCATTATCATTTTATTTAATAACAGTCATAATATCTTTGATGATTGACTTTCCAACATTTTTATCTTTTTTAAATATACTCTTCCTTTATGGCATTCTAAATAAGTTAAATAACTCTTTTAGTAAAACACTATTCTCTAAAGAAAATACAGTATAATTTATGTATACAAGACAAGATACATGAAACACATTCAAAAATGGTTGATAGTTTTCATGGGACAATTAGCACCGTAGTCTATTATTCTCTATATTTAAAAATCCCACAAAGAACAATATAAACAGTTTAAAACTATAAAAAATAGTTCCAATTAAACTTATTGTTCACACTTCTTCAATCGTAAAAATAATTATATAAGTTAAGCCGTGATAATAATATGTGTAAAGCATTAAATGAGGTGCCACATCACGAAAGAGGTTTGTTTATTTTACAACAATACTGTATAATTGGTCAACAAGTTACAAAGTGCTCTAAAAAAGAATGAAAAAATCCTAAACTACTGTATTTCTAATAAACAAATGAGCTACATCGTTGGAAAGTTTAACCCTAATATCTGCTTTCTTCTCTTAATTCTTTTGCTTTGGTGTTGGATATTCTTAGAATGCTATATTATGAATGTGAAATTTTTATATATATATATATATATATATATATATATATATATATATATATATAATCAAAGTAATATTTCAGCAAAAGAACCGAAAAATTGAAAAAAAAAACCCAACTATTTGAAGTTATTGTAGAAACAAGAATTAAAACATAACAAAAACTTTAAAACTGCAAATGAAACTTATAAATGCAAGTGATATTTTAGATTATAGAAAAGTAAAAAAATAATTTTAAAAATCTAGATCAAAAGAAGAGAGTAAAAATTATACTATAAATTTGTTTCTAAAAGATCAAATACATTAAAGAATACTAAACAAATAAAATTAGTAAGAAAATAAAATTCAAATTATGAATAAATACAAACCAAAGCATGAGAAAGAATTGAAATAAAGAAAAAAATACCATAATGAAAATGAAATGTAGCATTTATAAATTCTAAATCTAGGTTTTTTAGATTAACAGGTTAAACATGTTTTGCAGGCCCATCAATTTCCACTTAAATTATATTATATACAAGTATGGACATTTTACAAATTCAGAAAAAAATCATCACGCAAAAAACATCATTGCAAAAGAAGAAATCAAATGAATTATATAGACATAGAGATGAGCCCAATCTGTAAATAATGAAAACAGAAAAAGAACAATTTAAGTATAAATAAACTATACTAATAAAAATTGCGGAACTTTAAATGAGACTACATGCATAACACCAATATCACACTGCTTAACGATTATAAAACAAAAAAATCCTGAACAAACAAAACAAATAATGTAACGTTGACTTCTGTCAAATAAAAAGAGTATTATTGAGAAAGAATTTCAAAGACTTTGAAACAATATATATATATAATAGAAAAAAAATTATAATTTCAAAAGATAGATTAAAAATAAACCAAAAATCAGTTACATAAAAAATATGTAAAAATTGAAAAAATGCATCGAGCCAAAATTTATTGTATAGATCAATCGAGAAGTATAATTGAAGTACTTTAAAATTCAGTAACTAGTTCAAACTTGTACGAAATGAATTATAGAACGAAATTATTAAATTTTAATGACAAATATCGTCGAAAACAATTTAATTGATAGTTAATTCCGAATTGCCTGGTGAATTTTTTGCCTAAATTTTCTTGGATTTGAAACTTAGAATTCTTTTTGCTGTTCCTGAAGGGTAATTTATGAAGGAAATAGACTAATACTTACTTGTACAAAACTTAAATATCTAATTTATATTTTTCTTCAGCTGAAGGTACTGGAATATTTTAACTGATAAAATGATTAAAACTTAACATGCAATCAACACCTGCTATTACATTCAGGAAAATTCCTTAACTTATCGGTATTTTTTCCTTTTGTTCACACCCCACTATTAAAATAGCTCATATGTCACTCGCGTGCAGTAATTGATGTAACGGAAAATTGAGTTTTGTATTGTTTCTGTAACCTTCCAGGAGACCGCTACTGCAGATCTCGGATGTTTTCACATCACTTTTATCCTGAGATTTTATACAACTCACGTCCGAGGCTCATAACTTGGCACAATTTTGCTTGTGGAAATAGACTGCAAACGCTTAATTCCCTTGCTAGTTGGCTATAGAGTGCAGCATTATTATTGTTACTAGAGAGGCTTTTACACAGTGTTTGTTCTTTACGACCGCCGGGGAATGAAGGTACCTTGTTCATTACTTTCAGCGGCTAATGACGCCTGTTTCATTGACTCGCTGAACAGATAAATTGGCCTTGTATTCTCCCAAACTAGGAGAGTTTTCTTCTTAAAGGCGAAGGCTCCACAAGGTTTAGCTGAAAAGGTGCTGTATAATGTGGTTTGCTGGGATGTGATAAAAATTAAGTGCCACATTCGGTGCAATTGCGAGAGAATGAGCTAATAATAATAATAATGTTGTTCCACTTCCGGAAAAGGTTGGTGTTGGAAGAGCAGCTTCATTATGAAATTTCACAAATTAGCACGATTAAAATCAGCTCATTACGATTACCCCTGAGATGAAACTTTTAAAAAAAGTTTTACTTGCCAAAGCTTTCATCGAGAGAAGGAGAAAAAAATTGTTCGCTCATTTTTCTTTGTAGTCAATAATTAAGCTCATTCAGTCACGGATTGTTGAAAGACTCGAGTTCTTTCGCAAACTTACGGAGTTTAAATAACTTGTTAGGAATTCTAACATTCTAACAAAGTTTATGTAAGTATTTCTGAAATGTTTACCGATTTTTCTATTGTTTTTACCCTGCATTTTTGAGAAATACTTATTCCTCGAGCTACATTTGAAAGTTAATTGTAAGCAAACGTGTAAATTTTTTATTGAATAATTTTAAAATGGGACTTGTTAAAAATGTAAAAAGAAGTTTTGTTAATGAGTGTAACGAAAAGAAAACACATTATTAAAATTTTAATATTTTTAGCCGTTGGCACTTAGTGTCTTTCTTTTAGGGTATGCAAAAAATAAATTAGGTATATCATTTTATAACTTGCTAATCAAGTACAAAGATATTTTTTTCAAAGTCAATACTTTTATTACATTACAAATTTTTAAATTTTGTTATAAAATTTTTACTTCATTGTAAAATTAATTTTCTAATACAATATAATAGCTTTAATGAAATTAAATTTTTGTTCTGAATTCTGCACCTACACATTTTAGAACCGATAATTTCATTGAGTGCTTTATCATTAGTTTTTTTTCAAGTATTAGCAAAACGTTTAGTTTAAGAACTCTTTTTTACGTATTAAGAAATTAATGTAAAAATTGTATTCTTGGATTTTCAAAACAGTATAAATCTGAATTTAATTTTTTTAGTTTTATACTAAAATATTTACATAGTTGAAAAATAATTTCTTTATTACGTAAAAGTGATAATTTTTACTAAACTAAAATTTTTATAATTCTTCTGTAAATTCCTTTTATTAGTTTCCACCATTTCCAATACTCTTAATGAATGTCTTGTTACTATAATGCTTATAACCATTCACATAATTTTGCTACATTTATTTCTAATAATATAGTTCTGATATAAATGTAATAATTTTATTTTGAAATTTTTAAGCTAGAGTAATCAAGAATAATGTTATTTTTGAAGACTTAAAATGGATTTTTCTTCACCTTCTTTACCTTACATAATCTTTCTTATTATCAATTTTTTTCGCCTCTATAGAAAAAGGATTATATAGATTATAATAATAATATTATATTTATAATAGTATTTTTAATAAATCTTATATTATACACTTTTAATGTTTCTTTTATTAAACATGTTTGCTAAAAATCAGATTTTGTTTTGTTTTCTTATTACTTCTATAAATTAAAAAACAAATCTCTCAGAGAAAGAAGTCAAATTTAAAAGGATTTCCAGACGTTGTCTAGAATTTTAATTTATGCTCAAGGTAATGTTACAAGAAAAAAAATTAAAGTTAAGCGTACTAAAATTGAACATATATGTGAGAAACAATAATATTATTTTGTATAACCCCAAACATGTTTTGAAAAATATATTGAAAGTAATTAAAGCTAATATGGAAATCATGTTTACGAAGTTTGATAATATTAGACTAAAAATGTAAATTTTTGAAATTTAATTACTTTATACCAACAACACGGTTTTTCATTCATTTTTATTGATGAAACATTATTGCTTGTCTGAAGCTTTGTATAAATCTTTGTTGCTTTTATACTATTATAAAGCCTAAGTTAAAAAAAAAAAAACATTTTGCTTTGACACTTCATACTTTTCATAATTAGACAATCCTGATTTAGTTAAGAATTTGAATAAATATTATATGTAATATAAATTTTAGACTTCCTTTCTTAATACAAGATAAGCTAAGGTAATTTATTAAGATAATATTATCAAAAGGAGTTTCGCGATCTGTCTTTAACAAAATACACAGTGTATTCAAAAAGTCCCTAGACACACACTCGAAAAAAAGTGCAAATGACAAAATCTCTACGAACCGTTGGGATGATGCAGCAACTACGCATATCAAGCCGTTTCATTCATTTTGGACTAGTTCCGACTAGGGGCGTTCCTTTGAGTAAAGAATGTGTTTGCGTCATTGACATCGAAAAAAAAAATGGAGCAGCGAACGAATATAATTTTTTGTTTTAGATTAGAAAACTGGCCACAGATGCGTACTAAATGATTAAATTTACGTCTGGTGATAATGTTATGAGTCGCCTCTGAGTTAAAGCTGGAACAAACTTGATCGAATACAATGAGAGATGATATCATCCATTTTTGAGTCAAAATGATAAAAATGTTGAGCTAGTGCAACATAATTTCTTCATCAAAGCTTCACTATGACAGGGGAATACTTTAGATATATTTTGGGTCAGCATTTGAAACGAATGAAGCTAGTGAGGCTACAATTGCTAAACAGAGGAAATTTGTAAAACGATGCACCGTTTCTTAGGTCCATCCTCGTGCAGTATATTTAAGAGAGAATGCAGGGTATGTTTATCAACCACCCACTATACATTAAAAAGGCTATGAGCTCCATATAAACCATCGCTAAGAACTATACTTACCAGACCTGAATCCCACTCCATGACTATTTTCTTATTTTCCAAGTTGAAGAGGAAGTGGGGAGCGTTTCGAGTTGAAAAAAGGAAACAGAAGTGGTTATGGCCTCGTAACTCAAAAGCGTTAGAAGGAAGCTTTCAGAAGACGTTTACATACCTATAACTCGTTTCAAGTTTTGTATTAAATTGTGAGGATATCATGTAAAAGTTCAATGCCAATTGTAAGTACATCATCTGAGTTATGTGGTGCATTTGCGATAAGTCCTTGAACTTTTCGAATACACAGTGTATTACTTTATACAGTGAATGTAAATATTCTGAAACTCGGAATTAAGAAATTCTGAAGATTAAATTAAAATTACATATTAATTTAAATGTAAAAACTTGCAATTTGTGTATTAAAAAATAATTATTTTCTAAGTAATTTTATATCTGATTCGGATTTTGTTTTGCGTTATGCCAGCATGAACGTTTTTCTATTGTTTCCTTAATGAAGGAGTTGTACTGATCTTTTGTATTCAAAGTTACGTATGGACCAATACCTCGGAAGAGAATTCAAGATTTAATTCTGTTAATGGTTGTTGTATGGATTGCTGGGAGCTGTTACATATAGCTCAAGAGTCCTGCAAAGTATTCAGATGGAGTAGTGTAATACAAATATATTTTCTGTCACATTATTTCACAGATACTCGTCACGAATAAACTGTTCTCGTGCTCTTGTACAAATCCTATAGTAAGACTTTGAATGAATTTATATCACTACGCAAAGAAAGCACCAGCAAATCTTATTTATTCTGTTCTAGGGATTTTAATACTGAAAAAAGTTTTAGAAAATGTTTAACCTTTCATTTACTTTTACCTCAAAACAATTCATTTATTCTTTTTATTGTATAAATAACAATGATATACTGATATTTTTTTTTCTTCAAAATTTACATTCAGCTCAGAAATTTAATTATTATTATTGTTTTAATACCCATCAATATCTTTTTTTAATTACAATCAGATTATTTTTACCAAATGATATGATAATTCCCTTACAATTAAGATATTTTGTTATTTGGTGATATTCTGATCTGAAACCAGTATTTCATTCTTAAGTTGCTAGGGTTATAATTAAATACGGAAATATTTTGTGGCTATCTATGTCAAGATTATACTGGTACTGTTATTTAAACCCACAATAATTGAATTTAAAAAGTATATTTAAGAATTTTTCCATAGAAACTTTACAAATTTAATGATGCATATCTTTGCATTAACATCTCTAAATTCATTAGTTTGTTAATTAATGTGTTTTATTTCAAATTCCGGTTAAAAACTTCATAAATTTTATGTTTCTTACATGAAGTTTACAATATGTTGTTTAATTTTTCACTTAATAATAAAAACATTTAATTTTCCTGTATTGTAACCTTTAGAAAGTTAAGAGCTCGTGCGTAAAATTAAAGAGTTTTTCCCATGAAATTAAAAGTTTTTACATCATTTTAAAAAAATTTGTTATTGTTTTAAGCCTGACAGTTTGGCTGATATATACTTTGTTTTTTAAGCTTTGATTTCTGAAGTAAAGTAGTTTTATTAATATCTATAGTCTTAATTATCTTAACAATCTGACTAAAATGTAACAATGTGATACATTTAGTTGAATTATCTTATATTTTTAATATTATGTAAAGATCAGTTTAATTAGAAATTTTATTAAACATATTTTTACTCTATGAAGATTAAAAAAATCCCATTCTTCTTGTTTTAGTGACAATTTCGATTTCCTTCTCTTGCTATTAGAAAAATATCACATCCTGTGTACAAGAGATTTAATTCCTAATGGAATTTAGCTTAAATTAAAAAAAAACAATTGATCAAAAATTGTAAGAAATGATAAGAAAACATATAATTTGTGTGGATCATTATTATAGCTAAATATAATTTCAAAATTTAAGAATATTGCTTTAAAGAGCAAAACTAGTATTTTTATAATTTTACAGAGTTAATAAAATGATATTTAAGAATTTGAGACCTCTTTCTTACTTAATCACAATTACTATGTATATTTCTGATAAATGTTTATATTAAAAAGAAATAAAATACTTCATTAACTCATAGTCTATTTAATAATTATTTTTAAATGCACTGTCCCAAATGGAATGGAATGATAGGTAGGAACAAAAATTTCTTAATCACATGGCACTGAAACAGAATATGTGAAGTGTGCAGTCATATATTACTTGCACTAGAATGAATGTCACAAATGATTCTCATTCGATACTTAAATCAATGTATAACATTCAAGATGAATTTCTTTCAGATTAGCTCGGTTAAGAAAAAGAACACCGTCGGAAAAGGAAAAGAAAAGCAGAAAAGATCTTATTTTGGAAATGTTACATCTGTTTAGTATACTTTGTTTGAAATGCTCAATTAATGCACACAAAACAGATGGAATGATAATTTTGAACATAAGTTTCTTAATAACTGGACAATGAAATAGACTACCTAGTATTTAAAGAGTACAGTCAGCAGTTATTGTCCTGGAACTAATACTGCAAGTCAAACAAGTACACATTCGAAATTTAAATCACTGTATACAGTGCAGAGCGGAAATCTTTTACGTTAACTTTATTAAGGAAAAGACTATCGACGGATAGGAAGAAAAGGTTGAAATGGGGAAAAAAAGCTTTTTTGAAATGTCATGTATTTTTAACAAATATTGTTTTAAATGCAATGGTTTATAATTATTTAACTAATATTGCTATTAATATATGTTAAAGAAATGGAATGGAGTAATTTGGTACAAAAGTTTCTTGATAACAGGGCAATGAAACAGAATACGCAATAATTGAGGAGTACAGATACTAGTTATTTGCACTGGAATGAATACCACAAGTTATACACATTCGAAATTTAAATCACTGTATAAAATTCAGGGCGGAACTCTTTCACGTTAACTCGATTAAGGAAAAGACCATCGATGGAAAAGAAGAAAGAGGCCGAGAAGAAAAAAATGTTATTTTGATGGTACGCATCACGCTTCTTTTCTACCTCATTAAGTTCTTCTAGACCCAGATTAGCGGCAAGAACTCCTTCTGAGAGTCTTTAATCAACTTGCTTCTCTAAGAAATAACGTATTTCTACCAGGTCGATGGGAACCATTGGAGCCTTTCACGCCCAAAACCTTCTTCGAGAGGTTTCTTGTTTACTTGAGTTAGGTCACGAGATACTGAGGTCGCTTCAGGAACGAATTGCCGTACGTGAGTTCCATGGTAATCAGGTACTTCAAGAAGTAGAAAGTCCGGGGAAAAGATCCGATTGCTTCCTTATCTTTGTTATATACCGCTAATATGTCTTTGTTACGACATAGGATATTCTTTATTTGAAGGGGGACGATTTTTAACGTCGCTCGTAAAGTTGAAAGATGTCCCCACGTGCGCGTTTTGAATCCTTGATTTTTAGGAGTGGTGAGACAGATTTTCAATTTCATTCCGAAGATAAGATCAATGCCAGAAGGCATCATAAAGTATCGAGTAGGGAAGAAGTTCCCATCTCTTGGGTAGTTATGTACTGTTTTCTATTACCGGTGAAACAAAAACTTTGCTCTTTATCATTTACAATATCTTGCAGGCTATTCTCTCAAAGTCATGTTACATTTTTAAGTTGTAAGTCTTGAAGTGTCACTTGATTCACTCAAATATTTTTTTTCAATATAAACTCGAAGATAAATCGAAAGGTGTACATTGGATGAATCATATTAAGTTGAAAAGGAAACCCATTTAAAACTATTAGTTTTGTAGATTTTGTAAATTCTTGGCGAATATATATGATACGTACAAAACAGAGGAGAAAAATATTTTATTTATGTAATAAAATTACATAATTTAAAATAGCAAAATGGATAAAGATTTTCCTAAATTCTTGATACTGGAAATGGTACAAAATTATGTTTAGCTTTATTTATTAATTATGTTATCAGTAAATAAAATATAGAGTTAAATTCTGAGTTGTAATATATAAGTACAATTAATGCATTTATATTGAGTTTTAGTATTAAAGAACTGAAACAATCATATAATTTATATGTATAATTGCTGACTTATATGATTGGATTGGTTTTATTAATGTTGCACTAGGAGCAACACGGGCTATTGACTACGGACGTAATTT
The DNA here is from genome assembly GCA_019974015.1 of Nephila pilipes. Classification (NCBI taxonomy): domain Eukaryota; kingdom Metazoa; phylum Arthropoda; class Arachnida; order Araneae; family Nephilidae; genus Nephila; species Nephila pilipes. Next base: position 570,165 of record BMAW01080882.1, read on the forward strand.
TGAACCTCGGTCAAGTGACGAGGACGACACTTCAACTATCAAACCCTCTCATAATTTTCACATCACACCAAGAGGAGAACTTTGAAAAATTTAACGTGCACCAGAACCGGCTACATGGAGGGTCTTTAGTGGCATCAAGGCTTGAACCCACAATTCCTCGAAAACCGCTGGCCGCGAGTCCATGACCATGACCACTAGACTACCGCGGCCACTGCCATGCATGAAAGTATTAATATTTGTAAGGTGGTCTTTATATGTTCAGAAGCATGTTCTATTTAATGCATGTAGTTATTTTTATACCACCCTTATTTTATAATAAACATAAAATATTTTTTATGTATTACCTATTCTGATTATATTCAGCTTCAAAGTTATAACATTATGCTAAGCTTTTTTCTAAGACATTCACTTAGTTAATTATATAAATTAAATATAGATACTAATTTATTTGTTACATTTAGTACAATAAAATATAATTATGAACAAAATTATGGGATGTACTTTTTATCAATATTATTTTAAATAAGAAAACATATTACTTGAGTTGAAACCGTTTATCTACTTTAATATCGACTAAGAAAATTTTACATATAATTATGTTTGAAAGTATACCTAATTAAATGGAGCTGGAATGATTATATAAATTAAGTATTTGAGAAGTAAACAAAAAATGCAATTTGCGTGCTCTTGAATTTAATTTTTTTTCAAATAACGAATAATTTTAGCTCTTTAATGATTGTTTCTTTGTCATATTTTGTTTTGTATCTCAATAAAATGATACTAAAATTTATAATCATAAGTAACTAAAATGTTATTAAATACTGGAAATACAGTAAATAATATATTTAACACAACCTGTATAACGAAATCAATAAAAAAACGAAATATTGTGTATTCTTACTAAAATTGAAAAAGAAAAGGTTAAAAATTCAAAAAATTTCTAAGCCATGAATAAATATTCCTTTAACTCAAACAAACATTTTTAATAAAAAATATTCTATGCAACACAGACATGAAAGAAAATTTTTTTTGAAAAATAATAAAAAAATTCTTATTTACATTTTTTGCTAACTTAACCCAATATTCAACAATATTACCTACAATACAAAAAATAAAGCTGATGTACTTGATTTAAATACAACTCGAGTGAAAAACTTTTAATCTATCGAAGCATCATTAAACATAGAAATAAAATCAAAATATTTTTCTTAGCATACAATTAGGAATAACAACATTCCACGTCGTCTCAAATGAACTTCTTCTACAAGCCTCTGTATTTACTGTCCGGCATCATCAGTGAAAGAGAGGAAATGTATGGATTCCTTCCTACACGGCTTCTCTTCGTCCAATTAGAAATAGCTCCCAATATTATACCATGGTTCTATTCATCAGTATATCTTGAGCGTATGTACGCAATTGATCGACCCGCAATATGCCATGACTAATTAAGACCCAGAGGCGCCTCAACATTGGGGAGAAATCTGAATTCGTAATGATCACGTAGACATGTCACTTGGAGATGAATGTAAGACGGTGGGATATTGCACGAATTCCGTTTCATACAGTATTGTTCCTGCCTTGATCCATTAGACGATCACTCTTATTTGGTAGAGCGTGATCGTCACTTCCTAGCACATTCTATCAACACTGATTCTCACGTTCACGTTCTGATTTCGGAATAGGAAAGAAAAGAACCTGAAGCAATTTCACACACAGTGTTGACTTTCATTTCTGCAGATACTAATTACCTGAAAGTACTTATTTATAAGGGAATAAAGAAAGCAAGTGTTTTAGCTAAGTAACAACGATAAAGTTTTCTCCTTTAATTAAAATGAAAAAAGTATAACTCATTTTATTCTGTACCATCTAGCTTTAAGAATAACAGTAACATGATTTTTAATTAGTAAAGAATCAATTCCAATGATTTTGGCAAGAATTTGCAAATCTCATTAATGATATAAATAACAGTAAACCAAGTTATTTTATTACATTTATCTACAAATTACTAATTAAATTCTTTCAATGTGGCTGAAATTTATACATACAGAAAATCGTGATTATGGATTTTTAACTTATTGTGAGCATCGAATAAATGTTTGAAAATTTGATATCTTACTCTTTATTTAAGAAAAAAAATCTTGAGTATTATTTTTTATTTGAACTATAATAATAACTATAATAATAGTGAAATAATTTATATTGGATATCCATAAGTTTAAATTGCAAAGTTGACCTAGTTGTAAGAAGAGGAAAGACAATATTCAGTAATTCCTTAAGTAATTTAGAATAATTTGCAAGCCAAACATGTTAAGGTAATTAAATTTATATCATTACAGTTAAAACTAACATAAATGTTTCTAGTGAAGTGCTATTCAAAATCTCTTATTATTATAAATATTATTAATTTGTTTTATTGTCATAATTAACTGATTTCAATAAATTAAATTAATACACAAATGGAGTCTCTCTAGATACATAATAATCGAAACCTTGTTGCTAAAAGTTTTACAAAAATCGCATAGCTATCATCAATATCTTCAAGTATGGAAGATATAAGTATCACTATATATGTACACAGAAATTTTATTTTTTTGTTAAGAAAGGATGAAAAAATATTTGTGTTCTTATAAAAGTAATTGGTATTGAAGTTCTTTGCCAATCATTTCCAAATTAAATCTAATTTTTATCTTTTTTTTAAAAAAAAAATATGAATCAGGAGCTTTGGCTGTCAAGTCAAAAAGCTATTACATCAAAACACTAACTGAATCAGTCCTTTTGAATACCCCCCCCCCCTAAAGTATGAATAATTTTATCACATATTTAAGTCGAATTCACATTACTTTCGGAAGCATAATGTATAGAATCATATCCATTAATATTTCTAAACCTTAAAATCTGAAACTATAGACAAAGCTTAAAATAATTTTAAAATAAAACTTATGAAACAAAATTAACCGGAATATGAAGGTGAAATATGAATTGAATAAATTTAGAAAAGGGAAGAATTTCGATGCCGATGCACTCCACTGAGAGTTCAGATGATTGCTTTTAAAAATATTTGTCATTCAATTCCTAGTCCCATTAAAGCCTTTTTCTAATTTAAATGTTGTTTAATTGAAACAGTTTGAAATGCTGTTTTAAAGCAAAGTGTACTTAAAACATATTTGAGTAGATAAAACATATTTAAGTAGGTTTCTGTAACAAGAAGCTCTCATGTATATTCTGAAATCCTTCCTACAAGTGTATTGAATCACATAAATACTTGGATAATTTTTAACGCAAAGGAAAAGTAACATTTATTGCACACAAATAATTCAGTCACATTAGTAAACAGGTCACGAAAATTATATTTTCGTATTTTTATTTTTATTTTATTTTTATCTGGAATCATGTAATTGGCATGTAATAAAACGTAATTAACTATTTGTCTGATTACAATGTTATAAAAATAGTTGTTACTAATTTTAAAATGTTTCACTAGTTGCAGATTATACTTTACTGCTACATTTGTTTTGTTTTAGTACCTATATAATTATGGGACATATTTTATAAACCTGTTTTAGTGGTCATTGCGTTAGTTTGTAGCATTCCAATATCATTTCTTTCACTTTCCATTAAATTCACAAATAAAAGAGTCACTAATCCAAAATAAAAGGAAAAAAAGTCACATTGGGATGATAACCAAGTTATTTTATTCGGATTTCTGAATAAAAATAAAAAGAGCAATCCCTGACCCAAATGTATTAATAGGTATGCTTCATGCGCGTCAGATTCTAACTTTTAATATAATAACTAAGTATTTTTCTTACCCAACAAATGAGGTTTGAATCCTTAGAAGATTTATCAATGATGGTACGATTCACTGATCCTATGTAGATCATTCCTGGTTAGAGATCTGATCTCTCCTTACACTTGTCAGATCTATCACTACTCCTTCGTTTTTATATATTTTTCTCATACTCTACAACTACCTAACTTTATATTAAATTCTTCTCTGCTTATAAATACAAAGCATCAAATAGATTCACAACCCCTTCATTAATTCAAATATAATCTACATAAGTTACGTTTCATTCATTGTGAGAGATTTTCAGCTCAAACAACATCACATAAAAGACCCCAAAGTATTAGTTGAAAAGGAAAACGTGTTAGAGCAACGTAATATGTTTCACATATGTCAAAAATTAGCTGTAAAAGTTTGTTTTGCCTAAAAATTAATTAAATATTATCAGGTTCAAGAGATCTATTAATTCATTAAAAGAGGATAAGGTAATTGTTAGTGAAAACTGTTAATGATCCGGCAATATTTTTTTCCTAATGCGTTTTGTATAATCTCAAAAAATCTTATATAATCGTTCATTTCTTCCACTTGTATTTACTCGTATTTTACTGAAAATTTTTACGATTCACTGAAAACATTTTAACGCAAGCTACATACCGTAACTATATTCTCTAAAGAAATTTATATTTTTCCAAAAAAAAAGAAACTATCTTAGCAAATTGAAATTTTTTTTTTTTGACTTGAGAAAATATTTACTTAGCATATTAAAGTAATGACCACTCGATAAGTTTGATTGATTTGTATTAGATACACACATAATTATACTAATGCCCTCTTTAAGAGTAAAAAAGGACGTAAAGAAAACATATTTATTGCATAGCAAACTCATTCACGATCTGTAAATTTCCGAGAAAGAAGACTCATTTAAAATAAGAGCTCGTCTTCTCTTTCTGATCCCTATCACCCCTATTGTCCGAATATTCTGTCTTAGTCATCCCCGTCTTGGCTTCCCCATTAAGCAATAACTGGTTTCTATGGCAGAACGGTTGGATGTAGCATTCGCTTGAGTGAAGCACCGATTCTAATATTGTATCCGTCGGCGAGAAAGCAAAATCGACCAGAAAACAATACAAACAAAAATACCAGTGTCCTGTTAGCCATTATATCGATGTGATGGGGAGAAGGGGGACGCTATCCAAGACACACACAGAATCGTTCTCTTCTATACTGTCCTTTTCTTCTTTACTGATGTTTACTGAAGTATGATAGCTTGGAAAACGGATTTAAAGACGGTTTCAGAGGACATATGATTTCAATCGAGTGATCCAAATACATATATCAGTACCATCCTATTCCATGTATGAATAAATTTGACGCTTTTTCCGTTTAGCTCAAGAATTAATGTTTCGGAGATCATACGCTTATATTTCCTTCCATCTAGTTTTTGTTTTCCGAGATTCATTTTTGTTAGAATAAAGCAATAAAAATGTAAAGCATTTCGAAGGGAATAAAGGAAAAAAAAAGAGTTGGAGGGAAGAATGGAGTGGTTTTAATTTATTTCTCACAGCAGTTGCATTAAGAAATAAATTAAATCGTTTTTCATATCAATGATGTTTTTATATCTACTAGAAGTAAAAAATATAACGATAATCGAATTTTTGATAACCATGCAGATATTATTTTAAATATTTCCTCATTCTGTATAACATTTAGACATTATGTTTATTTTATTCCTTGAGATGATGCAAGTGAGAAAATAATGCTGAACTAAAACAGTATATTAAAAATCAAATAATTAAAATAAAATTTTAAGTTATTAAATTTAAAATTCTAGTGAGGGGCAAGTAATTTAGAATCTTTTTTAATTTCAAGCCTAATGGATAATCTTGTCACATTGGTAAAATGAATTTTTACCATAAAATTCCTTTTTTCAAAGTATAATAATCGAATTGTATTATTTACCAGAAGACTTTAAGTTATCAATTACTCTAACTACGTTTTTTTAAAAAAATTTCCTTAAAAATATTTTGCAATAATTTATTTTACTGGTAAATTCTTTTAATTAGTCTTAATTCCCTCTGTAGCATGGAAAAAATCAAATTTTTTTTTACCTAGTATCACAACAGTTTTTCAGACAGTATATGATAATTTTAATGGAAGCTAAAGAGTTACTCATTTTCAAAATTTATGTTAGAAATAGGTTTAACTTAATGTTTTGTACATAAAGTCTTAATTAATATAATAAATACTACGCGATTAAATATCTTTTTTAAAGTTAAATTAATAAAAAAAAATGTAATCCATTACCATTTATAATAGTTCTAGTAAAGTTACCCGTACCAACTGCAATTGAAGTAAAAAGCAATCAAAACGCTTGGCTGTGTATCAATTCACTGAACTTATTCTGTATACAGAGTAAACTTAATAGCTTCAAATAAAATCAGAGCTAATTACTGAACTTTTATTTTAGTACATAAAATTAGTACTAAAATTAAATCAATAATAGTCCTGAAAATTAACATTAAAATGAAACTAAAGCAGATACAGCATTGTTGATTTATAAATAATATTATTCTAAAATAAAATTACAAGCAAAACTTTGCAGAAGTCAAATTTGGTTTCTTGATTTTCCACACTTTTCATTTTTATTTAAAACTAAGAAAATTGGAAGAAAGGCTTTTAACACTGTAGCATTTTTCAAGATGGGAAAAAACACAATTAATGAAATGTGCTAGTTATTTAATTCATCATTAAACAAATCCTGGTTGATAAGCTTTTTTGGAGCATGATGAAATAATTGATAGCTTAAATCATATGTAATTATGAACAGAGCAAATGTCTATTTTTTTACTCTTCGTGAGTCTTTTTTATTTTAAGACTTTTAAATCTTTATTTTTAAACATGATTGCGTAGTAACGAGATAGAATCCAAACTATACAAATTTAAAATCCTACTTTATATGTTATTTAGCAATATGCGTGTATGCTAAATAACATACTTTTTTGAAGAAAATTGCTTCACGCTTTTATATAAAAACTTATTCGAGTAGTACGTACAGATTGAATTTTAGATCATTAAGTTTGTTAAATATTGCACCTATAAAGTTTTAAAAAAATTTTATATTTTGGAAATTAAATTTTATATTTCGTAAAGCTCATCTGCAAGTTATATCATGTAAAACTTTTAAATACTGTTTTCTACAGGTTATAATTCCTTAACAGAAATCGACTTTTTGCTATAATTTATTTAATGAAAGTATGCACTGTCACGTATTTGCATCATTAAGAGTATAAAGCTTTCAGAAGTACAGCATTTATAATTTGTTAATTTCCCAAATGTTTATGTTTGGAAATTACTTTTAATTGAATATATATATATATTCAATTTTGTACTTTAGATTTCCGAATTCAGCCTACCAAGTCGCAAAGGAGGAAGGTTGGTACCATTAAACTAGTTTAACCCCACTTAATCAGTTCTCAGCCCGAAATTGCTTTTTGATTTTTGACTTGCTGGGTAACAGATTTTCATTTATTTTTTAATTTATTTTTACATTTCCTTCTAGATTTTTGTCTTTCTGGAATTATTCTTTCATAAATTTTCAGTATATATATATATATATATATATATATATATATATATATATATGCATAATTTAGTTTGCAGAATAACGAAATCAACATGTCAGGAAAAATAATTTAAGCAAATTTAAAATGTATTTAAAACTAGTAAAAAAATTCTATTATTAATAAATTAAAATAAATAAATTTAATAGAGATACGAAGGCATTTCTTTAATTTGCTGTGAGAAGAATACTAAAACTAAAACAATAAAATACTAATAAACATAAAATTTTTAGCTAGAATACCAAACTATAGCATTATAAATTTAACCGTATTTAATATGTAAAAGCAAAACGGAGAGGAAAAGGTGCATCTCAGACTAGCTTCATGATACTTAATTTGTATGGTAAGATTTCAATATGGTTAAATATTCATTAGTAGATGTATTTATAATAGTTTATATCGTTATCATGGAGAAATTGAGAGGTTATTATCCAGTAGACCTGTAGGAAAGGTGGATCTAATAAACTAGTTATTTGTCTCTTCAGTCTTAAACCTGAATAAGTTGCTTGTATTATTGTAAGATACATTTTGAAATCTTAGAACTTAATTTTTGGTTCCGGTACATAGTTGGAGTTCTACATATACCTGTTAATTATGGTTATTAACTTACGATACATAT